>JAMZRA010000001.1:5102194-5502462 GCA_024499935.1 Tyrophagus putrescentiae | reverse complement strand
TATCAAAACTTTGTAAAAATTTAAAAAATAAAATTATTTTTAATTTGAATTTATTTTGTTGTTACACTTTTTATTTTCTCAACCAAAATTTGTTATAATTAAGGTGTTTGAATACGCCTTAAGTAGCTATTACTGTCTTATCTGAAATTACATTCAGTGCCACAAGCACCTGTCTATATTAATTTGCACTTTGTTTACTGTTTTGATTAATGGCTTTTCAACATTCATTTACTATGTAAAAAGTGTGACAGCTAAACACATCTGTTATGTTTGACTTTGACGCGTAAATCTACATAAATTTCTCAATATTTTTCCGTTTACTTTATCTTTGCTAAAATCCATTGCATGAACATCAAACACTTACTGCTTATTTTATGTTTTACAGTGATTTATAAAAAATGACGATCAAAACAAGTAAATACAAACCAGTGCCTAATCTGAATTTGTCTAATGCTACACAGGTTTCGCCTAACTCAGGAACACATAATTTTATTGTTATTAATTAAAAACAATGGTTGCTTTAGTACAACAAATCAACAAATGGAATCCAAAAACCACCAGTGCTTCATTGCATTTTCAAACTGTGTGATTTTTATTGTTGCAATAAGTAGCCAGTGAAAGTGTGTGAACTGGGTTGTGGGCTATAGTCTCAATGGCCGCGTGGCACCTTCATCCATTTAATTTTTTGAACCGAATATAGGTAGCGCATGCGTTTGCCCATTATGGCCAGTGCATGTACGCCATGTGTGTTGCTATACCTCGCTCCAGCATTGCATTCTTGGTTCAGTTGAGCTTTGGTGGTCGTCGATATCAGACGTGCTCTCGAAATTGAGTTTAACCCTACCGCTTTATTCTTGTTGCAATGCAAAAGGCACTGGGGAATTGCTGCATTCTAACTTTACTCTAAGTATGTAATCTTTTTAACTGCAATACGAATTTCTGTTTAAATGCCAACGTGAATCTCTTTAGTGAAAACAACATCAGTGAATGCAACAGTTTTAACTTGCTTCAACATTTAGCTAATTACCAAAATGTTTCCATCACCGGCTTATTTCGATCCTTCAATGGCAGCAGCAATTTCTGTAATTGCTCCCGAAATGCTGGCGACAGCAGAAGTAACTGCCTTTCCTTTTCAAACACTGGAACAATTTGACTATATCTCATCACTAGAATCAACGGCGATCCCTAGCCTCGCTTATTCTTGGCAGGAAATGACCAGTTTGGTGTTCAATGCACACCTTTCTATGCGCTACCCAGTGACGGCAGCAACCTCAGCCAGTCCCAGCAATATCCTCAATGCTGCCAACTTGTCGCCTGCATTAATTGTGCCAGCTGAATTGAGCACGATTAGCACTGCTTCATCTTCTGAGCATTGTGAAAACTCTGCCAAAAACAATCATGTAAGTGAAAGCTTTTTATAAAGTTTTCTCTGGTTTAATTGTTTTGCCAAGTTGTAATTAACCTGATTTTAAAGGTTATCTGTTTACCTCATTTATTCACTCTAACTGTTTTTTTAATTTATCTTTTTTACTTGCAAATATTACTTTTACATGTGAGCAAACGACGTGTTTTGTCCACTTTATGGTCCACTTTTAATCGCAATGATTCCACTTGAATGTAAATGCCATTAACTTGTCACCTCTTTTATCTTTTTTTATCATTTCTTTTAATTAAGTTAATTAAATTTTAACACAAACAAAAATTTAATTTAGTTTTGCAAAAATAACGTTAAACGAGAACAGCAAAAAAAACGTTGTATTGTAGAGCTTAACGCACATAAAAGCGTCAGAAGCGCGACTTTGCACTCTATCAAACGTGTCTAGGCTCGTACTTTCGTTTTTTCAACGTACATAATAAAATATGGTAATGTTTGCTGTGTGCGGTTAATGTATTTAATTAATAATGATTATTACTACCGTTTGCACAATTAGCGTATAAACAAAATAACACTGTTAATAACAAAGAGTGACTAGACTGTGAATAAAAAATGTCGGCAAACATTTAACTGTGAACTACTGACACACTTATAAAATGATTGGCAGTGATGAATGGAATTTCTGAAACGTCAACTGTTTCTTAAGAGTTCGTATCCTTTTTAGTTGAGTTATAACTTTAATTTTACCTAAATGTATTTAAAATGTGTGATCGTTAAAATACTTAAAGGAAATTTATTCAATAAAAATAAAAAACATTTATGCAGTTTAGACACACTGTTTAGGAAACACTGTTTTCAATTGTAAACTGAAATAGTTTAGCATCCTAAAAAACTGCATCAGGTTTTTCAAATGCTGTCAACTGGTAAATGAGTTAGCTATTAGAAATTCAGACGTGTACACATCTTTTGCTACCAGTTAATAATTATGTCAAGCAGTTAAGTGTTTTTGCAGTTGAGTTTATTCACGCAAATATTTTATTATTATAATATTTGTCAGAATTTTTGTAGAATCACTTTTTTGAAAGATAAGAATAGTGGTGAAATGTTGAGCCAGAAGATAGGCTCGTTTTTGATAAATTATCGACATAAAAAGTGTAGAAGAGCTCACTATTATCATGATATGTTCTAGTTAAATTAAAATTTTTACTCTGAATGTGCAAATGGGTAACGGGGCTTGGCAGTTAAAGCTTCACTGACGAGGTTTTTGTCTCAGGCATCTATAATTGGCCTTCTTTATAGCCTCACTATTTTTTTAAAAGCATGGTTTTTCTTAGGCAAATAAGTTCAAGAAAGCTTGTGAATTATTGCTCACAAATTGTGCTATTATTTATATTAATAATGGAAATTAATTGTTTCAATTAGACTTGCCGCAATTTGAATTGACTTTATGTTCTGGAAAGCGGTAAGTAAAAATAATTGTTGCTTAACCGGTGGTTGGTGGCCAAAGAGCATACTATTGCTAACAAAACACATCAAATACAATGCAAATATCTTTATTTTCATCAAATAGTATTTGCAAGGTAAATTAAATTACAGAGCAGACATCTTGTTTTCTCACCATCTTTAATTACTGTTATGATTTTGCTTTACTTTTTTATTTACAAAAAAATATTAAATTGTGATTATTTGGCTGCCTTTTCAAACGTCGATTTTTGCTTTACTTTTTTTATGTTGAATTTACTGTTCTTATGTGCTATTTATAATTTATAATTTTGTTTTTGCTTTCAATCTTATTAGATTTATATAATATATATAACTTTTTAGGTTTTTTATTTTTTAACTTTTTTATTTAAGAACAAATGTATTTATTTTTACTTTTTCTTTTTTTAAATTTTGCAAAGAGCAATGGGCAAAATAAGCTTAAATTGAGAAATCGAAACATTTGACTTGTTATACACTGTTAAAAAAATAATTTTTTGCTGGTTACGAATTTTAAATAGATATGTTGAAGTAAAAAGTAGTTTAGAAGATTCTTGCACGATTAAATCTCATAAATCATTGTTTTTTGTTATAAAAATCAAAGTTGAAAAGTTCTAAATTATTCAAAATAGCAAAATTGTAAAACTCAAGCAATTCCAATAGGAAACTTTATGAAATGTCGTTCAAAAACTACTTTTACCTCAACATATCTATTTAAAATTTGTAAACAACAAAAAAATACCTTTTCAACAAAGTATAGCAAGTCAAAGGTTTTGATTGCTCAATTTAGGCCCAAAAATGACTTATTTCGCCTATTGCTCTTGGCAAAACAAAAGTAAACGTATACAAAAGTTAATAGTTGAACTAAACATTACAAAATCTTAATGTAAATAAAATATTTTTATCACATTTATTTATTACCGCTTAGAAAGCTTATTAAAAAAACAACTAATTTAAAAATCACGACTTTCAATTAAACTGTTATTTAATTTGGTTTTTATTAGTTTAATGTAACAAGTGTATTACATGTTTTATAATAGAGTATAATCAAAGTTATAATTAAGGTTTTTTAAGTTAACTAGTTTTTAGTTTAGTTTTTAAACTATATTAAATTTTTTATTTTTATTTTTTGTCAAAATGTTTACAATTGAAATTTGTTATAGTTTTTAAAAAATTTTTTTACAAATGTTAAATATTTTTTCATTTTTAGTTTCACATATGATTTTATTACAATCTCAATTGGCCAATTATTTTAGTAATTTACAATAAATTATTTTTTAAAAATGATGATTGAGTTTTTTTATTGTAATTGAGTTTAAAAACAAAATTAGTTTAAAATACTTGAAAATACTTAGGAAGTTTAATTAAATTTTGCAAATAAAACTTTCAATAGATATATAAATTTAATAATGATGTTTATAATGGGTTGGTAAACATAAGAAAGAGCCGTTTAAATGAAATTATTAGCCACTTGTCACAAAATCGTAAAAAATAATAATTTGAAAAATATTTGTAAAATAACGTTTTAACAAAAGATTGAATACTAGTTAAAGTAAAGTAATAATTAAATAATCAATTTATTACAATTTTATTAAAAAATTGTTTTATAAACTGCATGAAAAGATTATTAATATAAAATCGCTATTGCTAATATAAAATCTAGTTAAAACACACATACTTTGGGCTATAATTTTAAATTATTTAAAAATTGTTTAAAATTTATGTTGTTTTGTCTTTTAAGGTTATTTAACATGCATCATTAAATAAGTATGCTATAGCAACTCTTAAACTAAAAAACATTTTTAGGTTTTAAATATAATTTAAATTTGTTTTTAATCAAGTGATTTTTTTGTGTTTTTAAATCAGTTAAAAAAAGTTTTTACTAGTTCTTAAAACAATCAAATGCAATGAAACAAAATATATTAAATGTTTCCAAATCATTGATTTTTGTTTTGACAGTATTTTTTGTTTTTAAACGCCCAAGTTTAATCAAACGTGGATTTTCTTTGTGTCTTTTGGTCAATAAACGCTTTTTGAACCAAAGGTAGTTTTCATTTTTTTCTCACAAGCCATTTTGTCATCATCTTTGTGTTCCCTGAGAGCACATCATAATCGCATTATTGTTTCTAATCTCCTCCGATATGTTGTTCAATACTTTATCGCAACTTCAGTCTCTATTTGCAAGGTGTCAGGCAAGGTTTCCACAGCTATTAGTTTAGCTTTTTGTATGTTCTATGAGCTGTACCGATTAAAGTGTTAGTCATTATGTGCCTTTTGCTGTGTGCTGCGTTTGCAATAAAACAAGCAAAAGTTTTTCCTTTGTCAATCGTAAAGTTGATAGACCCCTTACGACCACCCTGCACTGTTTTTGTCATAGTAATAAATTCCTTGTACAAGAGTTTATTTAATAAAAAACATTATAAAACATTTTACTGTTTGAACTTCTAGTTAAAAGCAAAATACACAGATTTTGAAATTTAATTTTCAACTGTTGCTTTTTGACAAAAACAGTTAGTTTAACAATAAAACTTTAAAAAATTTTGTTTTAAGCTGCTATGTCTTACATAAAACTTGTGTTTACTCAAAAATGGTTGTGTATACAATATTTTTGAATAAATTTACGTTAAAATATATTTGTTTTTTAGTTTTTACCTTTATTTTTTTACAATTTTATTAACAGTTTATATTTTACAAAGTTTAAACTTACTTTTAATGTTTTAATAATTAATGTTTAAATGTGAATTTATTTTCAAAAGAATTTAAATACTATTACTAGTTCAAAATGTTCAGTTTTTACAGGCATGAACAAACATAAGCCGTAAATGTAAATTGTTTATTTTCAAATCTTATTTGAAACGAGCAACTCAAATTTTAAAAGAACTTTCTCGTTTACATTTGAATTTTTTTCGGTGTTTTTAAAGAAACTATTAATATTAATTACTTTAAAAATGGACAGAAATGCAGTGTAATGGAAATTGACAATTTAAAATACAGTGTTTAATGGACTATTCACATTTTTAGCAAAAAAGATGCAAGTTTGAGCTTTGATATTTAAAAATATTTAAACTTTTTAAGGGGGGACAACGCGCACATAGCGACTTTTTTCGAATTTTTGGTTTTCTTTTCTAGTCAACAGCTTTTTTCAGCATGATCTTGAATCACGCAGGTACCATTTTCTCCTAAACGACAAATTTGACAAAAATGATCAAGGTGTCAAATGAAAGATGACAAAATTATCTAGAGTTTGTAGGCCTTGCATTTTTTAAACTTACATTTTTTTCTTTTAAAAAAATTTTTAAAGTTCAACATTTTTGTATTTTGTGTGATTTGTAGTCTTTCGCATTCATTCAAAAATTTATATCTGAGAATCAAAATGAACAAAAATACTTGGAGTCCTACAAAATCTAGATAATTTAGTCACCTTTCATTTGACACCTTGATCATTTTTTTGGTATTACCCGTTTTGGCGGAAAATGTACCTGCGTGTTCAGAACACTGATGTCGTTACCGACAGCGACCCACTCATCGGATGACCATAGTATCAGCACAAAACTGTTCTACATGAAATTCTTAACAATCCTTATTGAGCATATTCTTCATGAACATCATAGCCACGCCAAAATTAAAATTTGAAAAAGCAGTAAAAAAGTGCGCGGTGTCCCCCCTTAAGTTAAGTTTTATACAAATACATTTTTTTGTTTTAAGATTAAGGTTAACGTTGCGCATACCTACAGTGTAACTGCAATTAACCAAATTTAATAAATTTAGTTCAATTTTTTAAATTTGATAAGTATTTCTGACAAATTCTGATTTTGTGAAGTGATGAAATTATTTAGAGTTGTCTACAAGGCTCATTGCACAACTTTTTTCTTGCTATTTAAGAACAAACATCTAAAATTGCATTGTTTTTGTTAAAACATTTGCATTGTGCACTATACAGTTATACTTAATCCCAACAATTTCTATTGCCTTGACAGTCGTTTGCTTAACGTTGTAATGTATTTGGCTCACATTTATTTGCTTCAGATGTAGTTGAAATGCAAATAAATTTGACTTTAATCAAGTTTTATCGGCGCTACTAAAATATAAAATAGTTTTTTTCAAAAATAGTTTATTGTTTTTACAGATTTTCTTGTTAATTTATAACGGTGATACTGTTTTCTTAAGGATTCTATTATTGCAAACATAAACCACGTAAAACTAAATTTATTTCAACAGTTTTTTAACTCAAAAAATTTTTCAATTTGCATTTATTTTATTTTTTAATCACCAGAATTTGTCAAAATCGATTTTTAATAAAATTGTTCACAATTCGTTAAATAAAAACAATTTTTATCATTGAATTGTATAAATTTTGATTTTATTGGCAAATATTTATCTTGTTTCATTACATTTTTCAGCCAATTGTCAAACCAATCAGTTGTTTTCACTGCATTTATTTACATTTTGACCATGTCTTGCATTATAAACACAGTCAATATTCAAATGAAATTCTATCAGGGTACATTTTCAATTTATTTTTTTAATGAAACAGTAATGCGGGTGCACTGTTTTAAATAACCTTGATTTGATTAGGTTTTTTGTCACAGCTCTCTTCGGCTCTCTCGTTTGCTTGTCCTGTGATTTGACTACTTTTGTCCTTTCTTGTTTCTTTAATTATGAGTTTGATTGAGAGTCAAAGAGTGCAAACGGCAATGTGTAAGTGAGTGGTAGAGAGAGAAACAAAGAAGAAGCATATGAAAGAGAGCATAAATCAATAGACCACGTTCGTCGTGTTTTCCAGCTCTAGCATTAATTATCAATCGAAAGCGAATGTGTGTGCGTGTGTGTGCTCACCAAAGTAATTGACCGGACGCGTCGACTGTCCTCGCGCGCCCTCTTCCCTCTGCGGTCGTCCCTTTTATTGGCCAACACTGTCACGTCACCAGAACCAGCTCGATTCGCTTCGTTACGTGACATTTATGCAGATACTTTGCGCTTATTACGCCGACCCATTATAATGGCCATTGGAGAAAGATCGACTTTGAAGGCGAGTGGTGCTCCCCAGCCAGTACCAGTGGAACTACGTCGAAATGCTATTATGATTGCATCGCTAATGTTGACTTGCTTTGTTGTTGCTGCCTCCAACATCGCAGACACACACACACTCTTTACTTTGTCCTCCTCTTTCCCATGGTCCCCCACTGACGGAGCTGAGCAACCACCAGTTTGGCGATAAACTCCACAAAAAGGCACCACCATTTATTACTTCAAGAAAGAATTTGCGCCGACTTTGCAGTTTAACTACTTTGCCCTACTAATTCACCACAAAGTAGCCTTGTTTGCGTTGTTTCATTCCTTTTATCCCGCCTCTAATAACGCTGCAAAAGACAACCAGGCTGTCCATTGCATATTACAGCTTCTTCTTGCCTTCTGCCTCATTGAACAGCAGATAGTTGTTGCTTGTTTGTGTACACAACTACTGCTGTAAACGGAGCTAATGGAGGCATATGCCGCTGGTTAGGCAGGGCCAAACAGTCTCCCTCGTCCTGGAAGGGTCACCCAAAGTGGTACTAACTTTACAGCTATCATAGCAAAGAATAATTATTGTTTCAGTCTCTTTATGAGAGGAAATGCTGAAAAAGTTACATTTAGGCACTAGTTAGCATTGTTAGGATGTGCTATCACTGATACCTACCTTTCTAACAGTTGATTCGATGATTGATCAATAATCCTTTTTTATATTTCACTCTTTTGCTCTCGTCTACTTTCTCTCCACTGCTGCTCGGTTCCAATAGTGTTAACCCAAGTTTTGAATAACACTTTCATATCGACTGGTTTTTGCCATTATTACTCTCAAAGAGTTTGAGTTTGGCGTAGAACGTTTCTCACACCGAAGATATACTTTCCCTCACGTCTTGAGAAAAAAATAAAATTACATTTGCAAGTTGCATCGACAGCATCTGTCCACAATTCACCGTCTGGCAAATTAGAACAAATTGCCTTTGACGGCTCTTGTTACTGTCTGTTCCACTGTTTTTTGCAGCGGCAGTTGTTGTCTGGGTTTGCCTTGTGACCGACTGCCAACACTGGCTGACACTACAGGAACGTACTTAACAAGTTTGGTGTCATCGCAAGGCACACAGTCACTCAGTGCTTCCGAGAAAGCGTGCATTATGTAAAGTTCCTCTTGTTCTTGTTCCAATAGAACTCGTATCTATTTCTATTCGCAGTGTCTGCCAGCAAACTTCTGTCAATTTGCATTTTGGCCCATATCTGCTGTTCACCGTAAGACGACAAACAGCATTGAGTTTGCTCTTTTGCCACTGTCTTTCTTCCGTCATCCCTTTTCGGAGCCTTCATCTTACCGAATTGAAAGTGAAAGGAACAATAAACTAATAAATTAATGGCAGCACCCGGGTCCAGTACAACGGAGAATTTGGAAATAAACTAAAGGAACATGCCTACTTTGGATAAATTTATCAGAAAATAAGTTACTAAAGTTAACTCACAAAAGAGATAAAGGAAAGGAAATTGAAAACGACGGAAGTGCCCACTTTGATTAGGACAAAAAATTTAAACTTGTTAAGCATTATAAATTGGCCATATAATGCGCAAAGTGAAACACTTTATGTTAGAAAGGTGTTTACTACTTTTTTATTAAAGCTCATTTATTTACGTAATACAAATTGAATCCTTTGTATATGTTTTTATAGTTTTATTCTTTTATCAAAGTGCACTAAACTGTAAGGTTTGAATAATAGATTTCTGCATGTAGTTGTATTTAAATAAATAAAAGCTTGTCATAAAGTTTGCTTACTTTTTAGATGCAGGATGTAATTAACTGCGACTTGTCAAAGTCAATCCTCATGGTGTCCGGATTAATGAGTTTTTACTTTCTGACTGGCCAAGTTTAACTTTTTTAGTTTGTGATAGCGTTTGTTTCAACCGTTTTAGCCTATTGTGTGGCCAAAACGCAGCATTTTTTATTGAGAGTTACAAAGTGTACTAAATATTAGTGCGCTACAAACAAAATTGCACTTTGAAAAAAAGAGTTAGTTAGATAACTATGACAGGCCTACACAAGACAAACCATTTTCACCAGCAGAGTATTAGTTTGTCTTTGCCATGTTTCAACGCTGCATTATTTCATTAGCGACAGTTTCTTTAGTTTTTGGCTCTATTAAACCGGCTGCTACTTTGTTTAATTATATTTCTCTAACAAAAAGTCACAAACTGAACATTTGTTATTTACTCAAATTAAAATCCTTGTTCATGTAGCTATTGTAATCGATTTTATTATTTTTAAAACTCCCAATAAAAATCATGTGTTCAATTGATAAGATACATTTAATGGCCTTTCATACTGTATTTTTGTCTAAAGTAGCGGCCTATGGGCCGCTACTCTAAATGTTTTTTGTATTCCACAAAATCAGTTCATAATTAGAATTTTTGGGGCAGCTATTGAAACCATAGAAAATCTCAAATACAATAGTGCACCGGAGCATAATACAACATAATACTATTTAAAGATATCTCTCTCAAAACTTATATTTAATAAACATACAATTTTTCACAAACAATTAGAATGGTTTGAAATGTGCGTGCACAGGTAGTTTGATAACCGTCGTTGTGATACCAAAAAAGAATCTGTTTTTAGGCAATACCGCCTCACAGTTGTATTGGTTCTGCTGCAATTAATTGTGGTTTCAGGCCGTGTAAGACAATTCTGAGAGCACTTTGGCGTGTTTACAAAACAAAAAATCTAAAGTGTGTATTTCTGTGCAATGGGTGCCTTTGCCAGAATGTTTTTCTAAATGCGAATTCTTTTCATTTTCACTTTTGTTTTTGCTTGTCTTTGACAATAGTATAAATTGAACTAATTACACTTGCTTAGCTTGATCAACATGGATCAGCATTGAACGACGAGAATATGGATTAGAGGCGACACAAAGCTCATGAATTAATGATCTTCTAACACGCTTAGATGGACAAACCCCAGTGGGTTGGGCGCTGTCAAGAAAAACTGTTCCTATTTTATAGTCTCTCAGTCATTGCTTCAGGCCAGTCAGACTGCAAATCAGCCGTGCCATCTGCTCCGACATTGTTTCGGAACAGTAGTGCTGAACTGGCCGCCTGACAATGATACACAAATTGTTTTACAGGCAATAACCTTAATAATTCAGTGATATATGATCGCAGTGATGACCGACACGACTAACTTTTTATTTATGAAAAAGGTATGTCATAGACCAAATAGGTCTTTTTGAATCGCTTTGTAAATGGCTGTCTGCACTGATGGAAGGAAACATTTTATCACAGACAGATGCTGCTTTTAATGATGATTTAGGGCAATGGTAATAATGGCACGTCAAAAGTGATGTATTGATGCTTTTCGGCTTTGTTGCTCACTGCTGAACTGTCCATTCATTCCGCTTTGATACGCATGATCATTTTATTTGTTTTTTGTCTGTGTACAGTGTTATTGATGGATTTATCGGCCCATGTTGTGACAATGTAATCCAAATAAATCCATTTACTACTACGCGATTCTTCAGTAATAATTAGGATTGTCCAGCTGACAGTGTGATTAGTGAAACAAGAGAACTTTACTATTAAAAATAGTATTAGAGTAAAAATATTGGTTTTCAGTTCACACGCAACTTTACACTTACAACTTTTAATTGCTGTATTCAATTAATTAGGTTGTGTTTGGTGAGCATTAGCGTGAATAAATTATTGAACACAAATCGATCAACAATTTCACAAACGATCAAAACTTATTCGTTTGCAAAAGTTGACTGTTTTTAATTTGCACCGATGCATTTCAATTAGATTCGTTTGATTGCTTTCAGAACAACTGCAATAAAAAGTACCAAATGCGGTGTGTTATCATTAGTTAAATTCCTGACATATTTTTGGTTTCAGCATATTGTTTGTTAGGAAATAGGTGTTGACGGCACTCATGTGAAAGGCTATCTTGTTTTGAACAAGATAACTTTAAAATCATTGAGTCAATTGTGTGAAATTGAGCAAAATCTGACATAAACACAAAGTTGACAATTCTCTTGCTTGTACTTTCTTATCACAATGGCTCTTTTGGGTGTTCATTCTGAGAGAGGCAAATAAAAGCAATATTTCAACGAAAATTCATAAATTTAGTTGAATTTGCTTTTTGCATTTTTAGTCTTTCAATTCTGATAAAAGCATTTTTTATATTAGTGATGTGTTTACTGAATTCTACAAACTTTGTAGTACAAAGTGCATTTCAACCAGTTTGCATAACGCCCAAAAATGGACTTTTTAGTGAATAAAAAATTGTAAAAGTAACTTGCCTAATAATGTAGAGAAACAGAACTGAACTTTTCATCTGACGGTAAAGTGACTAGCAATTTTACTTTTTATTTCAGTGCTGCGTCTAATCATAAAAGTCTAGAAAAATGACTAAGTTTAAAATCTTGTTATGCAAAAATGAGATTTTGAATTATTTGCAAAAAATCATTTTCATTTCCTCGAAGAATTTGCCACCAACTCATTTGCCACTTTTCTAATGAAAGCAGAACACTCATTACGTATCTTAATAGAAAACTAGAAAAAATAAAAATGAAAGAATGAGTTATCACCAAATGTGATTATTCTATATTGCAGATGTTAATGTGTGCTTAGAAAGAGGGCGATGATGATATTTCCGATGCCGTAACGGTGATAGTGGTAGTCTGAAAAATAGTGGAAAAACTCAAGATTAAAAAGGGCAAAAGGGTGCAGGGTTTACGAAGCAAATTATTTGAGCAAATAATAATGCATTCTCTCGCGCCTTGTCCTGAATAGAACGACATTTTCTTCTTCACATTTCCAGTTGTTTGCATCAATTCAACTTCGATTGGCTGGCAACACACACACACACAAGTGGTGAAACGGGAAAATGGAAAAGAATACAGAAACTTGTTTATATTTAATTACATGAATACAATACTGAATTTTGCAAAACTAACAAGTTCAACTGCCAGGCCATTTCTTTGTAGTGAAAATTTTTTAGCACCAAACAGGGAAAGTAGAACTATCACTGGTGCTGCCCGATGGGGTGAAAAGTGAAATGGCACAGTGTGGACTGAATGAAATATATCGATTTGTCTTTATTTGTTTGCTCATTTCGTTCAACGAAGTGTCGAAGTAATTGAAGGGAAAATGGAAAATGAACTTGGGCATGTCTCCAAGACTGTCTTTAATATTGACGATTCTGTCTGAATTCTGACAACAAATTGAAAATACAAATCTAAAGTAAATAAAAGAAATAAATTAAAAATTAACAAAAAGTATTGAGTGAATTTCAATTTGAATGCCAAAGAAACGCTTCAAAACAGAGTCACGAATTTAGCCATTGCCTTAAGTCTTCAAATTGAAAAGTGTTGGAGCAAAAGTTTCTGCAAAAAAAAGTTCGAAAAATGGAAGCATAAAAGCAGATTATGAATGCAAGTAATGAATGAAAAAACTATTCACCGACTACATTAGTTGAGAAGTAAAAATGTTTCCAGAACAAAGAATAAGTGTCGTAATAAGATTAAAATGAATTTCTAATCAATATGGCTGTGGATCGACAAATTATTTACCAGAGGGTGAGATTTAGTGTGACTTTGATCAAAGCCGATTTAGCAATGTTCGTGATGATGAGAGCACGAGAGCAAAAGATAACGCACGGCTTGGATTATTAACAGTAGTGAGATTTGTTTTGCTGATGCAGACGTCAACGTAATCGGCCGATAGAGTCGACTACTGAAGAAGAAAGTCATTTTCGATAATGGCTTTGTGGGCATTCTTCCTTCCCTTTCCTTTCCTTCGATTTCCAAGTGCTCCAAGCTAAGCTCATTAGCCGGCAGCATTTGTGGTGTTTACACTTTCAGCGCACGACCCTACTTCACTCCTTCTTAAAAGCAAAAAGGCATTCAGTCATTCGGCCATGTTCTCTCCCAAATGATTACCCTTCGAAGGCCCACTTGTCGGCAGTGATTTTGTCTCTCCGGGCAGACACCGCGGCGCCGACCGTCTGTCTGCTAGCAGCAAGCGCTATGCACCACACCACAGCCTGCTTCACACTCGCCCGTTCCACTACTCCACCTGTGGCGCAGTGTCCGTTGTAGTTGTAACCTCGGGCTACGTTTCAATGAATCACAGCTTTTCAGGTTCACCAGTCTCTCTGGTTGATTTTGGACTCGGCAAATTGGGTTGACTCTTAATTTCAGATTAACAGATTACTCAACAGGAGCTACTCAGTAGAAGTGCTGGTGCAAAAGAAGGTGAGCCTTTCACTGGAACAAACGCTCTCATGCCGATCTGAAAACCGTTTCTGAAACGCTGGATTTGGTACTGAAGATTTCCAGACGTTCTTTTGGCGGAAAGTTCAGCAGTGACACCGAGAAGTAGTGGTACCTCGTTGAAGGCTGAAGCTGCCATCGAAGAATCCGATTGGTCAGCGGTCATTTCGAAAACCGCATAAAAAGAAAGTGCCAGACAGAGAGGAGCCGCAGATTGCCGCGTGCTCTTTTCTTCTCGCCACCTTTGACAGCGCTTTTTCTTTGGCGACAGTCTGTCTAGCGCAGCAGTTTCACTTGTCTACCCTTCCAGTCCAGTCGCCAGTAACATCACCACCAGCAGAAGCAGCAGCGGCTTATCTCGATTGCTCATTCTTCCTCCGTTATCGGCATTGCTTCAGCCATCTTGGTCAACGCACCGTCGCTCAAGCACATTCAAACAAACAAGCCGCTAGCCGAGTGCGCTCCCCAGCACGTTTTGTTTGCGTACTGCTTTGCGCCATCTTCTTCACGTCGTGCGATGGATTTCAATCTCTTCCCAAGCTCAACTGATTCGCTGGTTGCTCACAAGTTCAAGAGCTTTTCAAGAAGCACAATTAATGGAGAGCCTCCCTTTCCTGCTCTAACCGCTCTTCCTATTGAAGCAAACTCGGACAACCTTTCCTCTGTCAATAACTACTTTTCGCACCTCTCAAACTCTGTGTTTGATCCTTTGAGTCCAAATTATGCTTGGCGTTTCATTCCGGCAGAACCACTTAGCAAAGTGACTGTCCCTATTGATAACACTGGCTCTTCGGTCAACTTCAATCAATTTAGACCTTCTAAAATGACAAATTTCGAGCACGTTGAAGTGCTTCGCAGAGAAATCAATAATGATTGGGATGAGTTAAATGCCGACATTTGGGTATATTGAGCGCTGTTGAAAAAGTCCAGTTATTAAATTTTCACTAACACTTTTTTGTTTGCTTTTCAGAATTTTTTAAAGTGCGAGCAAAAGAAGCGCCAAGAACAAGAACGATATGTATCGAGTGCTCGTATGGCTTATTCAAACTACTATGGACGATTTAATCCGAGCGTCAACGTTTATAACGGTCGTTTTGACGAGCATAAGCAGAGGTTTTCGCGAAACCTGTTGCCAGAGTTTAATGTCAATAACAAAGAAACCGAGTGTAATGACATGTTGAGTTCAATCTCATCAACCACTTCCATGGAAGGTTGTTTCGAGCCAGTTGCAATCAATTCAGAGCTGAAGATTCCTGATGCAACAAGTGATGCCATGCAATGCATAACCCCGCTTCCGCAGCTGTCTATAAGCAAGGAAACTATCACAGACACATCTTCGGATTACTTTTCTTCTACAATCTCACCCAAGTCAACCAACTCCACTAGCTCTTCTGCCAGCGAAAGTGACAAATCGTCCTTTAACTTGTTGTCTTCTTCTCACTTTGATACTCACAATCGCAAAATGGTTAGTTAACACTGCGCGTTGTAGGCTCACGTTTTAAACTTCAATTTCTTTCAGCAAAACATTGCCACTTACCCCGAAAAGCAGTTTGGCTACACTTTGCTGCCTGGCGTGGCAAAACCTCCTGTTAACTCGATGAACGGAATGACCAGCAGTACTGCCAACTTTGAGGCAAACAACTCTGCCAACATGGCCTCGCAGTTTTCATACGAAAACATGTCTTTTGAAGGTCTCGATTCACTAAAGCCGAAGCGACTTCATGTGAGCAACATTCCATTTCGCTACCGCGACTCGGACTTGCGTAAACTTTTTTCGGTATGCATGTTTACTGTTTTCCCATTTACATTTTTGTATAATTTTATCTCTTCTCTTCTCAGCAATACGGACACATTCTGAACTGTGAAGTTATTTTCAACGAGCGCGGCTCAAAAGTAAGTTTTCTTAAAGCGAGTGAATTCGTTTGTGTACTTACCATTTCATTTCCGCTTTCAACTTAGGGTTTTGGATTTGTAACTTTTGCTAATTCAAAGTGTGCCGACAGTGCGCGTGATTGCTTGAACGGACAAATTCTCGATGGACGAAAAATTGAGGTATGTTTAAAGTTGGTTATTTTTCCATCGCCCTTTTAATAAATTTAAAATTTTTAAAAAACAGGTGAACAACGCTACAACTCGCAACACCAAGAAGAGTGGCTACATGAACAGCAGCCATGGAAGCTGGCCAGTTGAGCCTGAGCAATTTTCTTGGCCAGTCGGTCACTCATTTACTGAGTCTGTTTGCAAAGCCAAATGTTCGTGCCAGCAAATCGATGTCGCTTCTCGCCCAAACTGAGCTGAAGTGAACGTTTGGTGAAACTGCAGCCTGCATGCTGTGCTCAGCTGGCTGTACCTGTCTAAAGCATATCGTCCACCAAACATTCGATTTTACAGTGCCGAATCTGCACAGTTTTCTTTCCATTCATTCATGCCTATGGCGCTACTGAAATCAACATCTTCACCTCCAATTTACCAACGTTTTTTCCAAACTCCTTCAACGAGAAAATGATTAGTCTTGATTATCTTATTTTTATTTCGTTATTGTTTCCTTATTATTATTTCATTATCATTCTTAATTTTTTTCATTATTATTCGATTTAAATTTTACGGCCAAAAGGCGAATAAACGATTTTCTTCTCAAACTTCCACTGACTTCCCTACAATATCCTTTGTATTTGCCAAATAATCCCTCTTTTCCGAATAAAATGCTTAGAACTGAAGTACATTTGTCTCAATTTATTATGTATACCTAACAAACTTTATTTGTATCAGTTTGCTTATCTGTCTTTTCATAATCAATGTTATCATATCAGGCTCGAAAACGGGCACATTTACTGATAAAAACGTAAAAAACTCTGTCAGAGTGCAGCTCTACTTTTAGTCAGTCTTCTCAGAGTACTGCTTAGTGCTTGGCGCTCACTTTCTCTGCTGCTGCTTTTCTCTCGCTGCAAGTGGTAAACATGGTCACACAAATGGCTGAATCAATGATCTACGACCGAAGCACCAATTCGCTGCGCATTTTAAATCAGCTTTTGTTGCCACTCAGTGTTGAGTATGAAGAGATAAAAAATGCCGAAGACGCATGGAATGCAATCAAGCAGATGAAGGTTCGAGGAGCGCCAGCAATTGCAATTCTCGGTCTTCTCAGCGTGGCAGTTGAACTGGGAGATAAAGCCACCGTTGAGCAGCTGGCTAAAGATCCAACAAAGCTGGCTCAGTTTCTCAAAACAAAGGTACCTTGAACAGGTCCATGTCAGAACCGTGATCATAAACCGCTTCTTTTCAGGCCAACTACCTCTGTACATCTCGCCCAACAGCAGTCAATATTCGCAAAGAGTTCACCGCCTTGCTAGGACTTGTGGACACTCTTATTGCCAGTAAAGAAAAGAACGCTGCTGAACTGATCACTTTTGTGTGCGAGCACTGCATCAAAGCTCTGGAGATTGACATCCAAACAAACCAGCGCATTGGCGATTTCGGCGCTGAACACATCCTTCAAAGTGCCTCTAGGAAGGGTCGAAGTAAGGTGAACGTCCTCACTCACTGCAATACTGGAAGCCTGGCCACGGCCGGTTACGGCACTGCCTTGGGAGTCATTCGGTCACTGCACAAGCGAGCACAGCTGGAGCGAGCATTCTGCACGGAAACTCGACCTTACAACCAAGGCGCTCGCCTTACCGCATGGGAACTCTTTACTGATTCCATTCCGAGCACTCTGATTTGCGACAACATGGTGGCATCGCTCATGGCATCCCGTCAGATCGATGCAGTGGTGGTCGGAGCGGATCGAGTGGTCGCCAACGGTGATACGGCCAACAAAATTGGCACATTCCAAATTGCTATTCTCTGTCAGCACTTTGGCGTGCCATTTTACGTCGCTTCGCCTCTTTCCACTTTGGATCTTACCAAGAAGGACGGCTCATTGATTCCCATTGAAGAGCGACCTGAAAATGAAATGCGTTTTGTGGGCACTGTGCAGATTGCCCCAGCAGAAATGCCCTGTTGGAATCCTTCTTTTGATGTGACGCCAGCCAGTTTAATTACCGGTGGCATTATCACCGAAGAGGGTGTCGTTCCTCCTTGTGAGTTGTTGTCTCGTTTTCAATAATCCGAAGTAATAAAATTGATGTCAAAATTAAATTGGTAACGTACTCTATGTACAGATTGGTCGTGAGATTTTTTTTGTTGTTGTGCATGTGATTTTGCGAAGAAATATTGCCGGGTTTCTTCTTGCATCACGCTCTTCAACCAGAAAAACAACCTCCAAAATGGACATTGATACTACTCCCGTGCGAAGCGCTCGTAACTACATGTCCACTCCTCATAGGCCATCCATCCGAGCACCATCAGCAACCACCCAGCAGCAGGCTCCTGGCCAAAATGCCGGTGAAAATGAAAGGAAAACAGAAGTGATTGAAGATAATCTCGATGAGGTTCAGGAACATTCAATTCACACCCTTGTGTTTCGTTCGCTGAAACGGACTCATGAAATGTTTATTAGCGATATGAAGCATTTGCCGCCTTTTGATGAAAAGATGAACGCCTTTCGAAGTTCAATCAAAGCAAAAGATCAATACGGGTCTGTTATGCACCTAGTGCCAGAAGGGGCTGCTAATTTGCTGCGAAAGAGTGAAAAGAAGTCTAGCAAAACAACTTCAAAAGCACTGGTACTTGCAGGAGGGCAACATAAAAGTGCCATCGCTCCAATTGATGAACTTAAGGCTAAACTGCCGACCCCAGTCAATAGTGCACTTGTCGTTGCAAATGGTGGTGCCGCCGCCGCCGGTGGAGGACTCAACAACAACAACAACACTGCGGAATCAGTTGCCGCAAAGAGTGGACAGATTGTTCTTGCCTCTGGGCTCAGTATTGCTCCACGCAAGCCAGTGTCAATTCCAAAGCCTGAATGGCATGCACCGTGGAAGCTGTTTCGCGTCATTTCCGGCCATACCGGCTGGGTGCGCTCCATCACCGTCGAACCTGGAAACGAATGGTTCGCCACTGGCTCTAATGATCGAATCATCAAAATTTGGGACCTTGCTTCGGGGCGACTCAAACTTTCACTCACCGGCCACATCTCTCCCGTTCGTGGCCTTGCCGTTTCGCCACGCCAGCCGTACCTTTTCTCCTGTGGTGAAGACAAGACCGTCAAGTGCTGGGATTTGGAGTACAACAAAGTGGTTCGCCACTACCACGGCCATCTATCTGCAGTCTACGCTCTGGCTTTGCACCCAACTTTAGACATTCTCGTTACTGGCGGGCGTGATTCAGTGGCCCGCGTATGGGACATGCGAACCAAAGCGCAGATTCATTCTCTGGGCGGCCACTCCAATACAGTCGGCTCAATCTTCTGCGAAGCAGTTGACCCTCAAGTGGTTACTGGCTCACACGACAGCACTGTCCGACTGTGGGACATAGTCGCCGGCAAAACCATTACCACACTGACGAACCACAAAAAGAGCGTCCGAGCAATGGTCTCGCACCCAAAGCTGAGCATGTTTTGCTCGGGTTCAATCAACTCACTCAAACAGTGGCGTCTTCCAGAGGGCAATTTCATTCAGAATTTAAATGGTCATGATGCCATTGTGAACGCCCTGGCTGTTAACGATGACAACGTGCTCGTCTCTGGTGGCGACAACGGGTCTATGCACTTTTGGGACTGGCGAACAGGCTACAACTTTCAACGCTTGCAGTCTGCAGCACAGCCTGGCTCCATCGACTCTGAGTGTGGCGTATTTGCGCTTGCCTTTGATCAAAGTAGTTCCCGACTGATTGCCGGTGAGGCCGATAAAACTATCAAAATCTACAAGGAAGACGAAACTGCTTCAGAAGAGACGCACCCCGTTCAATGGGAGCCTGAACTGCTGAAGCGCAAGAGGTTTTAAAAATAAGCATGAGCAGCAGATGTGTTGGAAGTCTCATTTTGTGTCTTTTGTGTAAATCGCTTTTGTCATCACTATAAATATTATTATCATCATCACATGTTTTTATTTTTGCACTCAGCTCTAGGTGTAACTGTACTGTTCGTGCACCTTTGTAACAATACTAAAAACAGGTGTACACTTGTGCCAACATAAGATCATTGGACCTCAGTGTGTAGTAATCCAGAGTGTCTTGTTAAGGTTTAACGATAGTGTTTGCCCTAATCAGCACATCCCAACAGCTTTGAAGCACCGGTTCCCAACCTTTTGTGCGCTGAGTATCCAGGTACGACACCTGATCTGTTGCCAGTTTTGTAGTAAACACGACGAAGGCCTTATAAAATGGACGAGAGTAGCTCACCAACTAAAGGCACTCTCTAGTGCAGACTTTCGTCTGGCGAGAGACTCTTCAGCTCGTACGCTCTTTGCGCCATCAGCTGGCAGTCTCAATGTTTACATCCACTGTTTACATGCGCCGCTCTCCGCTTGACAAGTGATTGCACTGAACTTTGCAAGATCAATACTCGCGAAAGAAGCCACCGTTTCTGGTTGTGACGCAGCAATACAATCTACACTAATTTGAAATTCGAGATTATAAACCGAAATAGACCATCACCTGACATGATCACACTCATCTCCTTTGCCCCGAAAAGTAACTGTGCCGCGTTTAAAAATGATGGACCTTTTATCGATGATCACCTGTGAGACACACTTGAAGACAGACAACGAGCTGCCGGTGACTAGTTGGTCAAATGATGCACTTTGATTGTGGCGGTGTTTGATTTATCAGTGGCAGCCATTTAAGCCATTATCACAGCAATCCAATCACAACTTTAACGGCCGTCGTCAATTTCTCTCCCCAAAGTCGTACTTCACTTTGACTGCTTTTAGTTTTACATATCGCAAGTCATAATACCTCCTCTAATGCTTTGAAGCAGTTACTTAGTCTCATCGTTTATCCGCTGTCTCTCCCAAGTACAGCACAACTTTTGCAGCGCTTCTTTTCACCCACTCAACCGGAGGCTCAAACTTAATCAACTTTTATCATCTCATAGTCGCGTTCATACTCTCAAATTGCCACACTAAACCAGAAAGCTCACTCGACAATCTCTGCCATTGTGATATCTTCTAACATGAATCTGTAACACTTCAAGTTCTTTCATTCCATTGCATTTACAGTACATTCCACAATGTTCCCCAAAACGTGGGCTTTAATGTCCATCTGGACACTGGTTGTTTTACTTATTATCAATGTAAGCTATTTGCCTATCTATTCGTTTTGATCATTTGATTTATTGTGGTTTTTTAACAGACATCAACAAGTCATGCCCAAGGAGCGTGCTCTTTTCGAGGACAATGTGGTGTGGTGATCAACCCGTTTGGCAGTTTCCCAATTCCTTGCGTATATGATGGGCCACCCAAACAATTAAATGTATCAAGTTTAAATATTACAAATACATATTTACCTGAATATTCAAGTGAGAACTCCTACTGCTGTGATGATGAACAGGTTTCGGCGATTATGAATCAAATGGGAACTCCAAAGCAGCTTTTTAAGCGATGTCCATCTTGTTTCTACAACTTTGCTCGCTTGTTCTTCTTCATGACTTGCTCCCCTAATCAACGAGACTTTATTCGCGTAACTGAAAATAAAACCACAACAGAGGGAAACCAAGTCGTTGCTTTGGATTACTATTCGACAAATCACTACTTAAGTGGAGTCTACAACTCTTGCATGGAAGTTCAAATGCCATCAACGTCAGGCAAAGTCGTTCCCACTGTGATGTGCTCCAAGAAGCCAAATAACGAAACATGCAATGTTACCTATTTCCTCCAAACTATTGGCGCAAAGGGCACATCGCCAATGGCAATCAATTTCTTGCAAGACGGTGCTCCAGCTGATAGCTCCATTGTGCCCAACAATAACACCGTCTACAAGTGCTCGCAGGCTGTGAAAAACTTCCAGAACATTCCTTGCAGTTGCATCGACTGCACGGCTGGCTGTCCCACACCGATACCGCTGCCTGTTGACCCTACCATTTGGAAGTTGTTTGGAATTGATGGCATGGCTGTCCTAATGACCGTAGTGTATCTTCTCATTTTCCTCGCAAGTGTCGCCTCATTTGTTTGGTACTACAGACGCTTTAGCCAAGAGGAAGATGGATTTTTGCATACACCGCCTGAGCAGGAGGAGCAGCAACAGCAGCAGACGCAGAACAAAGTGGACCGTGCGCGAATTGCAACGGAGACAGCCAATGAAAACTTTCTCGGCCGACTATTCGGTGCATACGGGGCAATTTGCGCCAGGGCGCCGTATTCCTTTCTCCTGCCACTGATTGGTCTCACCCTGGCCATTGGACTGTCTACTGGAGTGCGCTTCTTTGACCCCATCACCGACCCCATATCCCTCTGGTCGACGCCCACTAGTCGAGCGCGTGTCGAGAAGGACTACTTTGACAACAACTTTGGTCCGTTCTTTCGCCCGGAGACAATAGTGATCACTCCTACGTACCTTGAGAACGTCGAACACAACGGAAAGGCGTACGGTCCGGTTTTCAATCAGACATTTTTGCTTGCTGTTCTAAAGTTGCAATCAAAAATTATGAGCATTTCATTCAATGGAACGGTGGCTGGAAGCAATGACACGCGCATCATTCACACTGAAGACCTGTGCTTCTCCCCCATGAACAATCACATTTGCATGGTGCAATCGGCCATGGGCTGGTTCAACAACTCTGCCGAGTGGATTAATCGTACTGATTACCTGGATCACATGTTGAACTGCATCGCAAACCCGACCAGCTTTAATGACAGTCTAAATCTGCGCTGCATGGCACCTTACGGTGGCCCAGTCTTTCCACACATTGCGCTAGGAGACTTTGATGGGAAGAATTACACTGAAGCTAAAGCATTGGTCTTCACTGTAACGCTGAACAATGCCATCAAGGAAGCGGACAATGCTAATGCACTTCGTTGGGAGTATGAGTACCTTAACTTGCTCAAAAGCTATTCGGATTCGTCATTTTCACTCGCTTTCTACGCTGAGGTATGTTTTCGTTTTGTTCTTCTTTTACTTTTGCACTTTATCTCACATTAAATGATGCCAACTTTACAGCGGTCCATTTCTGACGAGTTGACTCGACTGTCCAAGTCGAACATTGCTACGGTGGCCATTAGCTACTGTGTCATGTTTTTCTACGTCACCATCTCATTGGGCGATTTCTCTAAAAATTGGCGCCGTTTCCTGGTAAGTTGGTGATGTCAGTGATTCAGTATTCTCATCGGTCTAAACGCATTTCATTCCATTTCAGATTGATTCAAAGATTATGCTCGGTCTGTGCGGAGTCATCATTGTGCTGTTGTCTGTTCTTGCTTCTATTGGCCTACTAAGCTACCTCGGCGTCAAATCGACGTTGATCATTGTCGAGGTGATACCCTTTCTGGTTCTGGCCGTCGGTGTGGACAACATTTTCATCCTCGTCCAGCATTTTGGACGCATCAGGCTGGAAAAAGAGGAGCATGAAGCATTGTCGTATGATGAAGCCTTACAGGTGCGAATGCGCCGACTAATGACCTACGTTACGCCGTCCATTTTGTTGGCTGCCTGTGCAGAGTCCTCGTGCTTCTTCCTCGGAGCCATAACGCCTATGCCTGCTGTGCGTGTGTTTGCTCTCAACGCCGGCATTGCACTGCTCATTGCATTCTTCTTTCAAATGCTCATCTTTGTGCCGGTTCTGGCGTTTGACGCTCGAAGACTGGACCAAAATCGAATGGAAATTTTCTGCTGTTTTAGAGGAAAAAAGAACTCGGACAGCTCTGACGCCGAATCGAGTGGTGAAGACTCTGAGCAAAAGGAGGGGTACCTCTACTGGTTTTTCAGCAAAATATATGCCCCATTTCTCATGAAAAAGTTTTCGCGGCTTTTTGTGGTGAGTCAAAGATCATTTTTGGAAGAAAGATATCTATTTTTGCATACTCTTTTTTTCAGATACTACTCTTTTCCGCCTCGCTTTGTTTCTCGATCTCAGTCGTCAACAAGGTCGATGTGGGCCTTGAACAGCAGCTTTCAATGCCTTCCGATTCGTATGTGCTCAACTTCTTTGACGCTCAAATTAACAAGCTCAAAGTCGGCCCGCCTGTGTACTTTGTGATTGAGGGGCGATTTGACTACGCTAACAAACAAACTCTCTTTTGTGGAAGTGCAGCATGTGACCCACGATCTGCTATTGAAATTCTCTCTGAAGCATCTAGTAACTCAAAGATCAGCTACCTAGCTGAGAGCACTCCAAACAGCTGGCTAGATGATTACCTCGCTTGGGCTTCTTCTGAAGATTGCTGTCAAACCTTCCCTAATGGTACCTTCTGTCCTTCTACTATTTCAGGTAATACTGTTATGCCGACTAGTTTTAAGTCATTTTTAATCTAACTTTATCGGTTTTTATTTTTTAGATCGTTCGAGTTGCTCTCTTTGTGCCGATGATGGTCTTATTCCTTTCAATCAAATGTTAATCAAACCAAAATATTTTTACTATCCTTATCTGGAGTTTTTCTTGCATGACAATCCAACTGTCAAATGTAGTAAAGGGTAATTCTTGTCAATCTTGATTTGAAATTCTAAAATTCTTTAACGCACTATTTGCTTTCAGTGGCGGACCAAGTTATTTACACGCCATAAACATGCCAAACGCTTCAGCTCCAGAGCCGATAGTTGGTGAGACTGATTTGCCAAGCTTAAATCAACTTTTAATTCTGATCCACCACTTTGCCTTCATACAGCCACTTACTACATGACATATCACCTTCCTCTTCAGCACTCAAAAGACTTTACTAAAGCGCTGAAGAACGCTCGTGTGATAGCCGACAACATCAAGAAAAGTCTGAACGACATGGCCCACCCGACGACCCCAGTCAATGTCTTTCCTTACAGTTTCTTCTATGTATTCTACGAGCAGTATCTCACCATTTGGCGCGATTCACTGATCAACATTGCCGCCGCCTTGCTGGCTATCTTTTTGGTCACATTTGTATTCCTCTCCTTTAATCTGGTCGCAGCTCTGTCCATCGTCCTCACCATTATATCCATTGTCATTCACATGTTGGGTGTGATGTACCTGGCCAACATTTCACTGAATGCCGTCTCCCTAGTCAATCTAGTCATGGTACGTGTTGTGTAGGAATGTCTGAAGGCTCTTCTTCCAATGATACTAACCAATTCACCTTTCCTTCTACAGTGTGTGGGCATTTCAGTGGAGTTTTGTTCTCACATTGCTCGAGCAGTGACCATGTCAAAGGAGCACTCCAATGTGGCTCGTGCCGAGCAAGGCCTGGCAGAGATGGGCAGCTCCGTTCTCTCCGGCATCACACTGACAAAGTTCTTTGGTATCATCATTCTCGCATTTTCGCCATCCAAAATATTCCAAGTTTTTACTTTCGAATGTACCTCGGCATCGTCATCATCGGTGCCCTTCATGGGCTGGTTCTTCTTCCAGTGCTGCTCAGTCTGGTTTGTTCTTCTCTTCATCTACGTCTTAAGTGTTGCTAGGTTATTTATATTTTATAGTACCATTTTTTACTTAATCTTTAATAAATTAAAGCATCTCGGTTGTTACGCTGTTGTTAACGTATTTATTTTAGAGTTTTAAATACAAAAAAGTACTTTATTTAGCTTCAGAGTCCTCCTTCAGGTACTGAGCGCGAGCCTCTTGAAGCTTGAGAGCCTGTCGTTCTTCGCGACGCTTTTTGGCATCACGCACCTTCTGTCGGCGAGCCTCGGCTTGGTCGCTGTGGAAGGGAAAGGGAAAAAGTTCAATTAGTATCAACTTAAATAGACAGCGTAAAAGTGTACGTACCTCATCTGTTTCTGACGGAGCTTCTCGACCTTCTTCTTGTGAATGTACTCCATCAAGACGCGCTTGTTCTTGAAGACGTTACCCTTCGCCTTCATGTACAGGTCGTGGTACAGGTGTCGGTCGATCTTCTTGTTCTCGCGGTACTTCTTCAGAAGACGACGGAGCACACGCATCCGTCTGATCCAGAGCACCTTGACCGGCATGCGAGCATTGGCGGTACCCTTTCGCTTGCCAGTGCCAGTATGACGGCCCTTGCGACGGGCCTCGATGTTGCGGCGGACGCGGGCGCGAGAGTGCACAGCGACAGGCTTGCGAATGATCAGACCATCCTTGATCAGCTTGCGCACATGCTGACGGGAGTTGGCGTTGGCGATCTCGTTGCTTTCATTGGGATCGAGCCAGACCTTGTTGCCGCCGCACTTAAGCACGGATGAAGCGAGACGCTTCTGGAGTCGCAACGAACTAGAAGTAAAAAGAGGGAAAAATGGTCAAGTATTGGTCGCTACAAGTAAACAAGTTGAAAATAAAAAATCAGTGTTCTGGTGTTTCGCCGGCTTGTTCTGAACATTTGAGGCGGCATGAAACCTCCAGAGCTGATGTTTATTGACGACGGGTATTTAGTGGTCCCCTTAGATGGGTCCAAGAGCAGCACTCACCTCATGGTTTCCCGGAATCACGGCAGAAAGATGGAACACGATGCAACACCGAGGAGCAGTGTTGGCAAAAGGACCACTACAAACTGAGGCAGCGACTATTTCTCACTTCTTCCTCTGGTGCGCTTCCTCTCTCGACACATGGTGAGTCCTTTCGCAGAAGACGTAACTTGGACAAACGTCTGTCTGTCGTTCCTTTAGTCGTACAAACGTTTTCTGACACCTTGGCAATACAATTTGGTATGCGTTGAAAACGTGATTAGTGCGTTAGTTAGATATCAAAAGGCTGTTACTTTGATATACTGTGTGGGAATCAGTAGAAACTACGACATAGACCCGTAGTTTACTGTCATTTGTTAAGTAAACAATACTAGCTTAGCTTTGCAAATTATCCCTTTACAGGTCTGAGAACGACATCAGGAGGCATCTTAATTGTTTAATATAAATTTTTAAACGTAAAATTATGAAAAGGCTGCAAGTAACTGGCAGCCAGTTAAATTGAATTACTTGAAAGAAGATGTTAAAATTTAAAAACATTTCATTACTCCCGTCACGTCATCAACGAGTGGCGCTGACCATGTCTCGATTTGTTTTTCTTTTGCAGAAAGTCTGATCAAGTTTTGAATCTGAAAATCGGGATTCAAACCGTTTAGGCAAAATGATTTCATCAGCGACTGCCATTACACTCTGGAGACGAGGATTACCACTGAGATTGCTGTTTAGTTTCGTCAAGAGCTTTTCACAAGAGTGCGGTTGTCAACAAACGCGAGGTGCTGTGTCAAACCCGAAACTCCCTGAGCTAATCATCGACAAACCCCCTACTTACTATGCAACTTTGCAGCAAAAACTTAAGCGGATAAACTACTACGACGAAGTAGTTAACGAGTGAACATTGGCTACGAAAAAGACTCACAGTGTGTAGCTAATTTTATGAAAAATAGTGCTGGCATTGATGAAAAACTTCGCTTTTCCGAAGAGGACGGCGAGGATGATGAATTGCTGTCGCTAGAACTTGATAATAAGACAAGCAGTGCCACTTTAACGTCTGAAGAGTACCGAAAGCTGTCATGTCTTCACAGTTTTACCAAGGAGCACCTTGACACGAGTCTCACTATGGCCCATCATTTCGCGATCTATAGAGACCTCTTTTATCGTGTTCCCACTTCACTTCAAACCAACCGGCGCTTAATTGAAGCAAATGCAAAGAATGAAAGCAAATTTGATTTGCGCTCACAGCCGCCCATATTTTCATTTCTACCGCTAGTCCCAATTGACGCTGAGTTTTATTTCGACAATGGCAAAGACGAAGTGGCTTGTCAAAAGTCTTATCGTGGTAATTTAATTCCGCCGCAATATGGCGCTACTCCACCTGTTGTTACCATCAATACTGCTGCCATCAATGGTCAAGCGAGTTTGGATGACTTGATTTCGCCTGAAAGTTCACCTGACCACATCTCTATAAATGCCGGCAAGGCTGTGATTGATTCCAGTTTTTACACACTGGCTCTAGTCAATTTGGATTCGCATTTTGCTGATTCTGGTATCTGCCACTGGATGTTGTCTAATATTCACAGTACATCAGTAGGTAAAACTACAGCTGAAACGACGATAAAGTACCTGCCTGTGTACGGAATTCGTGGTTTTGGCTATCACCGGTACGCTTTTGTGCTTTTCCGGCACAATAAAGCCATCACTGGACTAGAAAAAGTTGATGACTTTGACCTGACTAAACGAAAGTTCAACGGCTATCAGTTTATGAATACTTTTACTAATCAAGACAAAGACCTTCAAATGAAACCAGTTGGCCTATCCTGGTTCCAAACTACCTGGAATGAGTCTTGCCGAGATGTATTTTACAACTACCTAGGTAAGTTGGCTTTTTGTTTTTCACTTTAATTTTTTTACGTTTATATACTTACATTTCAGATATGCGTTCACCTACTTATGAGTACATCTACCCGTCTCAAATTTCGGAGTTTAAGCAGATTCAGTTTCCTGGCCGTGCTCCATTCAACTTGTAATAATTGCATTGTGTTTTTATTCTTTTCTTACGCTTAATGCTTTTTTATTTGTAGGTACTTGGACCATTACCGTGATCCGAAAGAGATTTCCAAAGAGGTGCTTTTGGAACGTCTAAAGTCGATAAACCCCATTGAGTCTTATGAGCCTGCAAAAATGTTCAGTGGATGGGATGGAAAGCCTAAGCTTCCGCACATTCACCCCATTTCAAAAGAACATCCTGATTGGTACAAGTCTACACTACTC
This sequence comes from Tyrophagus putrescentiae, assembly GCA_024499935.1. Taxonomy (NCBI): domain Eukaryota; kingdom Metazoa; phylum Arthropoda; class Arachnida; order Sarcoptiformes; family Acaridae; genus Tyrophagus; species Tyrophagus putrescentiae. The sequence goes on along the minus strand of JAMZRA010000001.1, from coordinate 5,473,635 downwards.
AAGAAGCGAGCTTTGCTAGGTCGGTGGAGAGGTCTTAGACCAGCTTCGGCCATCCTGCCTCACAATAACAATGCCGATTTGGACAATCCAAAGTGGCCGCGCATTTCTCCAGACAAATTACCACTTAACTGTCCCAATCCATATCCGGATGGTAAGCGGCGGCCGAAACCACTGCGCGAGACACTGTGGAGCAAACCTCTACCAGATCACCACTCAATTCGAATTGACTTTGAAGAAAATCTCAACGTTGGCGATCAAACCAGTCTGAATAAGAAGGCTTCAAACTCGTAAACTTAGATTCGTCGACACAGCAGGTCAGTAAATGGTTTCCTAGCTTTGTGTAATTACTATTCTGTACAGTAGTCGCAAGCAATTTCTCCCTTGTTAGCTAATTTTTTATTTTAATAAATTTGTGTTGATGCTATACCAGATAAGATCAGCGGTTCTCACTGATAGGCACACACTATAGTCATCAAAGTCCCTGGCAGTGGTAGTGGCATTCCTCAGCCCAGTGCTATATTCTTTACAAAGCCAACAACGGCATCCTCTGCTAAAACGCACATGTAATTGAACACACACTCACACACGCACTGCTTTCTTCTGACATAAACCAAAATGATGTTTGTTGCATTTGCTTCTTTTGACTGCCGCCACAAACTCACAAACACACATGCATGTGTTTGGCAATACTCGGAAACGGCAAGGTAAGTGCGTGGGCTTTTTCAGCACTGTTGCACTAAATATAGCGTCAATAGGACGACTATCACTTGAGTTTGAGACACCCATATATGGTCAGCAGAGGACTGGCCACCAGACTGACACTGAAAGTGTTCAGGCAAGCAGACGAGCAAAGTGTGTGGTTTGTATGCAATGTGGGCATCTCGACTGGGCTAATTGTCACCGGTGGTAGTGGCAGTCATTCTCTTCTTCGATATCGATTGCCTGCAACTCATCTCATCTGCCAACTGTGAATGGAAGCGTACTAGTGGCAATGCAAATACAAAGCTAAACCTTGGCCAATTTGAATAGGAAGGAAAACACTTTTGCCTCGTGCAAACTCGACGCAAGTTTCGGCCACTGCAGCTCTAACCTGTTGACACCTCCTGATTTGCCAATTAGTTTCACTTGCTGTCTTTACACTATCGCGACCACATCAAATTAGTGTTGATGTTCTTTTCTTGATGTGCTTCATTTGGAGCAGGTAAGTGTACATCTCCTGCTAATCTATGTCTCTGCATCACTAATCACCGTCACTCTCACTAGTCACTCGAGATCTAGGACACGGTCAACCGCTCCGCCACAACGATGCCTTCTGCCTCCCGAAACAAGGGAGCTACCTCGCCGAAAGAGAGAATCATTCCAATTGAGATTGAGAGCAACAAATCAAAGAATAAAACAAAACCTGTCGTTGTCAGATATGACCCCAGCGATACCTCCGATGCTGAATCAGTCATTGTGAGAGATGTGGCAGAAGAGACTAGTGCAAGCAAAAATAAAAAGTCTCAAAATCAGTATGAGGTTAAAGTTGTCGAGTCCAAACCGAAAAAACTAAAAGAAGATTTAAAGAATTCTAAGAAAAACAGCAAACAAAAAGATTCAAAGAATAATGCAACCACTAAAGCGAACCTTGATGTCAACAAAAATCACAAAGAAGCTGATAAAAAGAAAAACGAAAAAGCAAAAGTAAAGAATGCTGAAAAAGGTGCTGATGATTCAAAAGGAAAGAAGAACAAAAGCACAAAACATGAGTTGAGCAACGTCACCATCACCACCCAACCTGGGAAGTCCATTTTGAAGCATCCCATTGCCACCTCTACGCCGATACCAGTTGCTGCTGCCGTTGCTGCCGATCACCCTGAATCCTCCTGGGCCAACCAGTCGACTACCTCAACGGGGACAGTGGTGAAGAAGCCCGCCTCAATGGGCTCCCGATGCTGCGCCTGGCTCTGCATGCCCTTTGGCCTGTGCTGTGCCTGTGATCCGCTGGAATGTGAGTGCTGTAACTTTTGCATTCTTCGCTGCAGTCGATGCTTCCAGCAGTGCTACTGCAGTTGCTGCAACAGGAAGTGCTGTTAGCGGAGTCCAGAGGCAATGGCCCCTCAGAGGAGACAGTCACCATCGGCACTGTCTCTCCATCGTCGAACAGTGCCGCCAGCTCAAAAAGGCCGCCAGTATGGCCTTGCTCGCAAACGACCGTTGTTTCGTCTCGCCCAGCATTACATCCTAATTACAATCTCTCTACCAGTTTATTAATACATTACCAGCAATGTATCATCATTTATCTGCACTTTTTTACTCAAAGGTGCATCGTCACTGCTCAAGACCATCCCGTGCCTGGTGGTGGTGGTGGTGGTCTTGCACCACAGTTGTGCTATTAAGTTCAGTTGAGCTGCCAGTGCGTTCACCAGTCTGGCCAACCTTCACCACCCGACGCAGCACAAACAACCAGACACAAACAAGTGCTGTACTTGAGGCATTCACTTTGCCCGAGAATGCACTGCCTCTTCTATGGTCATCTCATTGATAACTGTCTCTCTAACCAGCACAATCACAACTTGTACAAATGCTCGCTGATGACACTGCTTTTGTCTAAATCTTGTGGTTGTTTGTTCATTCACTATGTACAGTAAAGTTTGTTTGCATTCGTTTTTATTCAACTGCTTTCTTTTACCCATTATTGGAACGCCTGTGGCCAAGCCACAAGTCAATCTTGATGAGCTCCTCCCTTTAGAGACCTTATCAGAAAAGTCTTCTTTGCCAAATCGAGGTATTTTGACACCAATTTTTCCACGACTGTCTAACCAGTTTATTTTATTCAGTAAAACCAATTAACTTAACTTCCAGTGGACATGACGTTGCTTATAGAGTGAAACTCTCACCCACTGATAATCAGCGTTACTATGCGTTCATCAAGAGAAGTCTTTCCGTTGGTCACTCAAACTTTAAGCGAGTAGACTCCAAAACTCTTGCCAATAAAACTTCGCCATTGCATCCCCCTCTGTGGGTTAACATTAATATAGTCTTTACACTAATCACACTAAGCAACTCTTCCTCCACCAAATGGTCACCTCATCACGTGCTGCACATTGTCGCCGAATCACATACACTTCAGTTTTTTTGTTTGCCACTTTCGGGTAGATGCCGAGTTCGGGTGATTCAGCAAAGGATACTAAGCAACAGGCGTATTTCTCTGGCCAGATATGGTAAAACGCCATTTTTAAAGGCTGATTTTCATTTGCTCAATCGACAGTCAATCGCCGCGGAACGCATTTGGTCAACCCTAACTGCCACACTATTGGCTTTTCTGATTGCTCTGGCAGCTGTCTTCGCTTACATGATAAGAATTTGTTTTGAAAAGTTGGAAACACAATAAAATTGTACAGACTGATACTGCAAACTTCTGTTATTTTGACACATGTTTTAGGGTAGCACAAGTTTCGAACTTTTCCAGTACAGAAACTTAAACTTCAGCATCGCTCACTGTAAGCATTATTTCATGTGTTCTTTTCTTTGAAATAGCAAATCTCTGCCACAATGTCTCAGAAACCTGAAAACCCTGAAGAGAGCGGGGAAGAGGAGTCAGAAGACTCCCCAAGTGAGAGCCCAAGCGGCAATCGCCCACCAGGCTTCTCCTTTACCAAGTCTGCCATTGCTGACCTGCCATCCTGTGCTGTTCAGTCGCTTCACATTGAAAATGAAACTCCTGTTGAGGTGGACGACGAGGCTTTTGTGTGGAAGGACATCACTCCGAGCGGCACAAAACTGGCTGGCAAAACAAAGTTTAAAAAGGTCGATTGGATGAAGAACAAACAGAATCCTCTCGCAAAGACGCCTCCGGGCAAAACCAAAGCTGCTGCCGGTGGAAAGGTGCCTAACAAGCCAAGCACACTTAAAAGTAATCCCAAAGTGGCGAAAACCGGCGGTACTGGAACTCATGGACTCGTCAAAACGGCTAGTGTTCCAAAAGTGCCTAGCACTGGATCAAAGAATCGACTCAAAGAGCGCCGACCGAGTGGATCTTCGGGTCAGGGAAAGGTGGCGGTGACTGCTGTGCCAAGAAAAGCTTCAAGTGGAACCAAAGTCGCTACACAGGGGGATGGCAGCAAGGTAGGCGGTGGCAGTAAAACCAAACTCGTCAAGCATCGGGGCCATGCTGATCATGGCAAACGCCAGCAGCATGGCCGAGGCAAACAGTGAGCAGGTGGTCTGCTTGAAAATCAACTCAAACTGCGTTGACATACTCCGCCATCTTTGTTCTTCCGCACACCTCTTTTTTATGCTTTCTAAAAAATGTCAATAAATATATGACAGCTGTACTTTAGTAAGTTCGAAATGCCACAAAATATCTATAAAAGAGTGCCCTTTGAGCAGTTACTGTGAATAATCACCGCTTTGAAGTAAAGAGAAAAGATGCCTTACCTCAATCATTCAATGGCTCACAGCATCAATGAGGCCATGTCTGCTGCTTGCGAAGGGAAGCAGTCTCCAGTCTCGGTAAAGGAGCCCTGTTTCAGCAACCGCTTCACCCGATCAATGCCTGGCTGTACGCACAGAGAAGGCGAACAGGACATTTACCAGCACACTGATAAACTGACGGCAGACCGCTACAAACTGCAGATGACTCAGCGAAAATTGCTGTTTATGCGGACTCTGCTGCGAGCTTCAGTGAAACAAATTGAAGCCACCGTCGGCGCTATTCCCCTTGAAACAAACAAACAGCTCTTCCAGGCGTACAAGGTAAACCAAAATGTGGTGCTTCATGAGAGTGAACACGTCAGGATTCTCGAAGCAAAGAGCTCACTAGCGCCGGGAACGGCAATGTCAGTGCGAATTTATCCGGCAAAAACCGAGACTTCGTCCTTGCACTTGAAGATTCTTCGCTACCTGGGCCGAAAGCACCCCTACATTGTGCACACTTACGAGCTCTTCTACGATGCCGAGAATGTGTTGGTCTTTCAAGAATTTGCGACGATGGGAAATTTGGTTGAATATTTAGAGCAGTGTCAGCCATTGAGCGAGCGCGAGGCAGTCGTCTGGGCGAGGCAGGTGTATCGCGCCTTGGACTTTCTCGGCGACCAAGCCATAGCCCATCGAGAATTGACGCCAATTCACCTGGTTGTCCAGCCTCAGCACAATGGCGAAGTGTGGCTAAAGCTGACTGGCTTCAAGAATGCAGTCATCTACTGGGACTGCCAGACGAATGATGTCATTTTTCTTCCGTGTCTGCCACTGGAGCAGCAGAAAATTGATGGTTGCAACTTTCAAGCGCCCGAAGTTTACGGCGACTCGAGCAAAGAGCAATTTGACCCGATTCTTGGTAAGACTTTGTAGCTATATATTCTTCTAAAATTAACTTTATTTGATTGAAACCAGCTGACATTTTTTCCTACGGAGCCATCATCTGCTACATGCTCTACAAGCAGTACCCAGTAAGAGTAGAAACGTTTCCAAGTGATAATCGTCCTATTAATGCTTCACTTAGTACAACATTTTAGATCCGTTTGAAAACCTTGACCAGGAAATTTGGCATAACCTACTTCGTACTAATCTTTCGGAGGAATGCAAGACCTTTCTCTTTGCACTGATGCGTGCCAATGCCAATGATCGAATGCCCTTTGATTTTATTGACGGTCAACCGTGGATGAACCCCTCTATAATGGTAATGACGTGACCTTAACTACCAGTTCACCTGTAGTTTAGTGACTTTTCTTTGCGTCCAGGTTGCCACTCCAAAGGCGCTTGTCAGCAGTAAGCACCAAGTGACGGGAAAATCGGACAAGTTGCTCAAGCAGCCTCGAGTTATCGTCGGCTCTGATATGCTTCACGAAGTTAAGACTCCCATCCCAAGTAAAGACACGTGCTCTCAGTACAAGTGCTGCCAGAACAACTCAAAGTTACGAACTAAAATGAAAAGCTTCTCAGCAAACAGTGGATCAAAAACAGCTGTCCCGCCAGTGACACCCGTTACTGTGGAGAAAGTGGTCGCCAGCAAGGAGACAGTCGTACGTTGCTGGTGCAAGTCAAAGAACAAGCCCATAGAGAGCACCGACTGTTTCGTTATTGTGGCGGGGGCTACGGCGTCGAAGGGGCCAGTCAGCACCCACTCCAAGGCGTCGGGCAAGTCAGCCCCAGCAAACATTGGCAACTTTACTGGCTTGATCAACTTTGGAAAGGGCGGTGGTAATGCACCTGACGACAGTAGCTGTTCGTCAAACAAAACGAGCAAATGTACCTCTGCCAGTGATGGCTCTAACAAGAAAATATAAACTTGCCTTTAGAGGCGCATTTAATAGCAATTGGCAAAAACATTAAAAATAGAGTCACCTTAGGGTACAGAAGTGCATTGAGTGCAGCACAATGAAAGAAGACTAAAATGAGTTGAACCAGGCGTTGGCGGCGATCTTGTCAAAGGGCGTACGGCTGGCGGCGTTGCCATGGAGAATGCCCGCAAACCAGCGTTTAGCGTCATCGGAGATTGTTTTGGCACTGTAGACTGTCTTCTGAATGTCAGCGGCAATGTCAAAGACGTCCGCCTTGTAGCGAAATGCATATGTGCGTGTGGAAATGTAGAAGAAGGTCGCTCCGAAGCTCCACACGTCCGCCTGCACTGGAGAGTACTCCTCGGTGGTGACGTTGCCAAAGACCTCAGGCGCCTGGTAGTTGGCCACCTTGCGCTTCTCCACCGATCGACATGGCTGGTTGCGAATGCTCCCTGTACTCGGGTCGTAGTAGATGACCGCGTCTCGGAAGCTGCTCAGCTTCACCAGTGGTCGGTTGCTGTCCTCGGCGTCAGGGGCCGGCGTCATCAGAATGTGCTTAGGATTAATGGCACGGTGGCAGATGCCAGCGTCGCCGAGAAAGTTCATGCCCGAGTAGATTTGTTTTGCCCAGAGTGCCATCAACTGCTCCGGTACGTAGACGTTGTTCTGCATGATGTATTCTTTTAAGTTTCCATGAATAGCGTATGACTGTAACGATTAGAGCGGATTAGTGGCTGCAGGTGGACAGTGCTGAAGGACTTTCTTTACCTGGAAGATGACGACGCGATCATTGGCGTCGTAGAAGATGTCCCAGGTGGCAATCAGCGATGGGTGCCGCTTGCCGATGTGCTTGAGAATCTTCAGAAACATCGAACGGTGTGGGTTAATCTTCGAGGCAGGCTCAAATACTCGTCCAATGAGGTGCTCTTCGGGAAAGCTGTTGTGGTGGGCGAGATACATATTTGAAAATCGCCCACAGAAGAGCACCGTCTCCACTGACAGTGTGTACTGGTAGAAGGCCTCGGCGTCAGTGGGCACCGCGGCCTTGTTCGTCAGCAGTGCCTCAATTTGACTGCGGACGATGTTGTGCATGCACTGGATGCTTGCCATGGAGGCGCACTGACCGTCTCGCTCCAGTCCCTCACCATCGGTGGGCTGGTGCTGAGGGGCGCCGTTGTTGGCGGCATCCAGTGGAATCGTTCGCTGGATGCGTCCACTGGACTGGGCACTCTGGCCATCTGGTGGTGCTGAAGCAGCGGAAGTGCTCGTCGAACGAGAGGCATTCCCACCGACGGGGGAATGGCACTGCCCGTCTGCCCGTGCATCACTTGGGTCCAGGCTTGCTGGATGTAGGGCATTTGGCTGGCAGACAAAACAGATAACTCAACAGAAGAATTTTTTTAAAGTAATAAACAACACTAACTTTGAGCGTTCTTTTTACTGTTTTAAATTGTTCTAGTTTTTGCTGTGTACAACTATGAATAATTACACTGATAACAACAATGCACAAGGAGAAATAATGGAGATGCAATGCAGCTATTTGCGTGACTTCTAGATGCTCAGGTAGTAGTATTTCCGACCGCCACTCTAAAAATTGCAATTAAAAATGGAACATCGTCATCATTTTGTTTCATTACATTTTTTTAGACTGATTTTTTGCGCCGAATTGGCGAGCTACATGATTTTGTTAGTGGTCCCTCAGCACTGTGGTTTACTCAGAGGGACGGAGTTTTTCCTTTTTGTTTACAGCTGCAAGTTTGGCTTAGCGCAGTGAAAGTAAAATCATGTAGCTCGCCAATTCGGCGCAAAAAATCAGTCTACATTTTTTCTCGCTTTAACAAAAATATAGAACTTAAAATTTAAAAATAAATATACTTGCTGTAAAAGTAAATCGGTCATTTCTACAATTCGCCAACACAATGCCGGTTCAATGCGACCAGTGTTTGCGATTCTACACAGACAGACATGCTATTTACAAGCACAAAAAGGTGTGTCTTGGGCCGCGAAAACTACTTGAAGCCCCTCGAAAACTTGACCCTGGAAACAGAGATTACTGTCCTAAAACACTGAAAATTACTGACCTTTTTACTGGTTTTGCAAAGATCATGGATGGCACATTTGATTTTGAAAAAGCAGAAACGATTTATTCTTGAATCAAAAATTACTTTAGTCAAATCGAAGAAAACAACATTCCGAAATGCTACGTTTATCTGCTCCTGGCTCCTTATTTGGCAGCCCAATCGAAACAAAAAATTCTTCCAGGCGCTGTTCTATCAGTGGAACTGTTTTTGCTTTTCATCAGCTCAATCCTCTACATTGGTAAGGGGACCATGGACCGCTGTTTTTTTCATGAACAAGTCATAACCAGTCCTGATGGCAAGGAAAGTAGAGTTTAATTTCACCACCTTGCAGTTATAACAATTTTAATGTGTTTCTATCTTTTATTTTTTTAGACTAAAAAACAAGAGCTCAGTTACGCTCGCTTCGCTCGCCACTAACCATTTTACTGTTTATCAGTTTTTAAAATAAAAAGGGCTCAGTAGCTCGCTTCACTCACTACTAACTTTTCTCAAACATTTTCGTTATAATTTAAATGAAAAGTACAAAAAATACATACAATTACTGGCAAAAAATCAGGAAAAACAGGGAAGAAGTCTGGCAGGCCAGGACTTCAGCGAGCCTTTTTTATTGCACTTCTAGGATTTTGTGGATTTCAGTCGTGCAACGCTAGGACTTTTAAATTATTTTGCCGCAGATTTATTGAGTAACTTGACCACTATTAACTTTTGTTTCCTCGGGAATTGCTCGTTTAGCTCGCAGGCCCATCGTCAACAAAAGTTAACAGAAGTCACAACAAACCCCGGATTTATTGTGCGCATTCGATAAGACTCGAAATTACTTAGTGTCAACTGAAATTACGGGCCAATCTCAAACAATAATCTTTGCAGCAAAAATCTCGCGTCACAAATCTTGAAAACAAACCTTGAAATCTTTCGACCTCTTTTTGTTTTGCTCGCAGGTCCCGCACCGAAGTTAAAGTGGTCAGTCACGTCACCTGCAATGTAGCGTTGGCACAGCTACAATGTTAATATCGTAAGGTAGGCGAACTCATTTCGGGATCAGTCATATTCTGCTTGCGGGCTAGTGACCGGCTAGATGAACGCTTCCAGTTGAGTTCGTCAGTTTTTGGTTATAGCGCACCGCCTTCGAAATGAAAATGTTGCAGGTAGTTTTGGCGCTGAGGCGATCTGCACAAAGTACAGTATTCTTAAACGAGGCTAATGACACCTCAATTGTGTCCAGTTTGCGTCTTTGAGGGAATGGACTTGCGGGAGAAAACGGCCAGGCGGAGAGCGCCGCCGCCGCCGTCAGCAAAGCTCTTTTCAGGTAAAGGTAATTGACGGGCAGCAGAGGTCCGGCGCGAGTGAACACCGTTGCTGATGACGTTGTTTACGGGCAGCTGCAGTCAATTTTCCTGCAACACTTTTTCCTGGACCACCGGCACAAATAGGGGCTCTTAAAGCACGGGCTCAGTGTGTCCTATTTCGACACAACTGGCTTAGAACTTGCACTGTGCAAATGAGTTTTTTCAGGTTACAACTGGTTTGTTATTGTCTGTTTACGTTCCAACACAACGTTCCACGGCCGACTGTCCACGGTCCGGCTATCCAAGTGGATTTTTTAAGATAAGCCGGTGCGGCGGAGGCCGCGCCGGCTAGGGCGGTGGTGCCGGCCGCGGCGGCGGCCGGCGTAGGTCGTATACTACAGAGTGGCAGTCCCGGCTTCCGTACACGGTCCGGACTTCTGTAGTGCTCTTATGTAGGCTCGTTGAGTGTAGGGGCGGGGGGGGGGTTGTGCCGGCCGCTGGGCGGCCGGCGTAGGTCGTGCCGGCTGTGAGGGCAGGCGAGCTGTCACCGTGTAAACGCGCTAACTGCGCGTTGTGGCACAGCCTGACTATTTACACGTTGTGCCCGTGCTTTAAGAGCCCCCACAAATAAGCCCACAATGTGCTGGCTCTCCCTCTCCTGGCTGCTGTTGAGATTGGTAGGGAAACATTTAGTGTCCTTAGAGGTAAACAGGCCGCCGCAGTAACCGCCACCGCTGACGTCGTTGACGATAAAGTTTGCCTGATGAGAAGTTAAGTAGAAGTGATGCATTTGGGAGTGCTCCTAGAGCATTGGCAAAGCTCTCTTGCCAGTTGACGACTGTTCACTTGGACGACTGAGAACAAAGTTACTGTTTAGGTGTTGTTGACTATGATGCTGCGGCATTTGCAACTGGCCATTGTAACTGAAATCGGAGTACGCAAAAAAAACAGTGATATTTGCTGCTGACTCCTGGAGTTGGCTGGTATGTTTGGATTGAGCGAAAAAAAGGAGAAGGTGGTAGTGGTGGTAGTCAAACCGACTATTGCGTTGGTTTCGGCCACGTCAGAGAAGTTGTTGTAAGCGGCGGTGGAAGTGGAGGTTACCATCACCACTGCCAGCATTTGTCTGTTGAATGGTGGTCACCAGGTGTGAGTTATAAGAACTGCCGACGTTTTTGATGAAACCGGCGATGGCGCTGATGGCTTTCTCGTTAAAGAGAGCCGTCGCCGTTGTTGTTGCACCAGCAACACTTTCTAACTCTGGCAATTTTGGACCACCAGCAAACAGAAACGGTTTCCCTATTTGAAGTGCTGGGCAACTCCACAGAGAAGGTTTTGAGGAAACCAACTAAAACCCTGAAGTGCCATCGCCAACCAGCAGACTACGACTGTCAAAATGAAAAAACTGCTTCTCACCAACAGCAAGAAAAAAGTAAAAACTTAAAAACTGATAGTGCTAAAATTGCTGCTGCTACTGTTATTGTTGAACAGTCGGACTGGCTAGTGTCAGATGCTGCTGAGTAACTGCAATGGTCGATGTTGTCGTTGTTGCTGGGGATGACTGAAGGTGTAAAGCAACAGAACTATTGTTTTTGCTGCTTTTGTTGTCATCGTTGACGGCAGAATCGATGTCAAACGTCGATTTGGCGGCGTACTTCTGAGTGAGAAAGTGTTTGTAGGTCTAAAGATTAATGAGAGTGGTTTACAGGCTCGCTTTGCTTGCAAAACTCGAGGCAGCGGAAGTTTAAAGTGGTCAAGAGGTGCCAAACTTCGCCGCCTTGTGCCGTGCACAGCTTGGCAATTCGTCCGACTCGGCTTGGCCATAACTCGCAGGTTTTAGCCGTGCACTGCTAGGATCGTGTTAACACTTAACCGTCAATCTCTAACGTGGTTTGACCACTGTCAACGCCCGTCTCCTCGGGCCCTGCTCGCTCCGCTCGCAGGACCCGAGGCAGCGGAAGTTTACAGTGGCCAAGTGGTGCCAGACCTCGCCGCCTTGTGCCGTGCACTGCTGAGGAATGCATGTGCAGTAACTGTGCTGGGCAAACACATTAGCTGTAAGCAAAATGACACATTTGATAACTAAACCGGAAGTTCACCCGACGCCATTTGGCCCAAACTCGCAAGTTTTAGCCGTGCACTGCTAGCATCCATCGATCACTTTACCGGCGGCTCACCCGACATCGCTTGGGCACATTAAACTTCCGCCGCCTTGGGTCCTGCTCGCTCCGCTCGCAAGACCCAAGGCAGCGGAAGTTTAATGTGCCCAAGTGGTGCCTGACCTCGCCGCCTTTAGCCGTGCCCTGCTAAGATCCTGTAAACACTTAACCGTCAATCTCTAACGTGGCTTGACCACTGTCAACGCCCGTCTCCTCGGGCCCTGCTCGCTGCGCTCGCAGGACCCTCGTTGACGGACGTTGGCAGTGGCCAAACCACGTTAGACCTCGCGGTATTTAGCCGTGCACCGTTAGGGTCTAGCAATTAACTTACTAAAGTCTTGCTGTGAAAAAACACAACTCAGAATCTGAGCTTCAGATGGTAAAATAGAAACACACGCTATGCGCATGCGTGATACAACAATGCGAGCGTAAGATCAGAACTCAGCGGCTGCTGATATGATATCAGTGATATCGACCCAGCACACGTAAGCACAGTCAAGAGCAAAAGCAGCGGCAGCTGCTTTGCCGCTGTGACAGTCGCACAGTACAGCGCGCACGCGGTAGTGCGAGCGACAGTGAAGGGGTGGAGCCTATCGCAGTGAAGCCTGCATTGATATGATTGGAGCTCCAAAACATCGTTTTGGAGCTCCAATCAAACCAATTTTATTTGACCAGAAAATGTTTGTTTAATTAGTTTGGTAAAAAAATAATGCAAGTTTGAAGTAAGGCAAAGAAATCAATTTTATAAAAGCTTTTTATGAAAAAGTTGCACTACAAATTGGCCGACAAGTTTGCGCCGTAATGAAAAATAGATTTCTTGACTCTACTTCAAAATCACGCTGATTTTTTTACCAAACTGTTTAAACAAGCTATTCTGAATCAAATAAAATTAGTTTGGATGAAGTTCCAACCTGGAAACTTCCAAGTCATTGCGCAAATCGTATCATCATTTTTTCAGTTTTTAGGTATATTTCTCCAAAAGGACAAGTTAACGAAATGCTTTAGTGTAACGTTGACTGAACAAATGCAGGCTTCACTGCAATAGGCCTCGCCCCTTCACTGTCGCTCGCACTACCGCGTGCGCGCTGTATCGCACAGTCAAGAGCAAAACTGTGGCTGAGCTTGGCGCGCGCCGTTGCCAATGCAAAGTACAATGATCCAAAATTTTTGGTTTTTCTAGTAAACCATAAGGTTTAGAGGCAAGCCAACATAAACATAGACTAATTGAGGGGCCAGGAATCTAATGGTGTAATCAGAAATGAGATCGAAGCTTGTTTTGTATTTAAAAAAACTAATCTAAAAAATGATGAAACTCCAAAAAAGTACTTCCGGGTACTTTATCAAAATTCTAAGATAGCCACATTGTGGCGGCTATTTATCTGATCATTCCATCCAAAACCCCATTCTTCTAAACCTAGTAGTTCTATTTAAAAGTCATTTTTGAAAACTGCCGGAAACAGATAATCCGCCATTTTAAATACTTCCGGTTATCTGAATAACTCGAGTTTGGTATAATTAGAAAGATGCCATTTATCTCGTTATACTGGCAAAAACCGCATCTCAATATTTTTAACGGTTTAATTTGTATAGTTGAAAATGTCAGTGCGGAGAGAGAGAGGGAGAAAAATCATTTTTTTAGGGATAGGAGGATAAAGAGTTTTTTACGAACTATACAAAACTGGCGAACGGTCAATTGTGGTCGAAATTGGACCATCATTCACGTCATCACAAGCTCTAACTATCGAGTCAGCATGATTGCTTTCCTATGCACCGCTCGCCTAACATTGCAAATGATCAAAACAGCGGCGGCGACATTATGCCTCTTACATACGAGGAACAAGAGCTCCTTGCTGTCTACATCCTCTGGAAAGCGTACATAACATTTTGCACAATTGACCACCCTCGCCAACTGGGCGGGGCACTCTGACCGTCTGGTGGTGCTGAAGGCATGATTTTACTATCCAGGGGTACTGTTGTAAAATCAACAGATAACTCAACAGAATGATTTTTTTAAAGTAATAAACAACACTCACTTTGAGCGCTGCTATACGCTGAATACTGCTTTAAATTGTTTTTGTTCTTGCTTTGTACAACTATGAATAATTAAACTGATAACAACAATGCACAAAGAAAGACAATGGAGATGCAATGCAGTTATTTGCGTGACTTCTTGGCGAGTCGATTTTTAGAAGCGGAAAGAATACTACTACCCACAGCGCCACTGCCTTTGCTCGAAGTGGAGGAAGCACCGACCGAGCTAATTCGACTTCCATGAATTCGTCGTCCACCAAGTTGGTAGTGCATGTAACCGATGCAGGCAATAGTGTAGAGAGACAGTCCCAAAGTGAGGGTGATAGCAATGATGCCCAGGTAGTAGGTAAAGTAGTACAGCACTTTAGAGCAGTAGACGATGCCTTTGTTTGAAACGTAGACGGCATCTTTGGGCAGAAACCAAATGGTCATCGAAGGGTCAATTGTCAATTGACAATGATTACTAGGGTTGGGGATGAGACAAAAACTTGGATATTTAGAACAAACCAGCTTTTCCTTTTACTTACGGTATACGAAGGAGAAGAAGGACATCAGACGAAAGACACTCATCACAAAGTAGTCGACCAGACGTTGGTTGGCCAGATTTCGCATGTGCACAGCAATAATGTTGAGCACCCCATTGACCATCAGCACGTAGGGCAGTGACGGCTCCGAGGTGCACTGTTCAATGTACAACCAGCCAATGATAATCTCGGCGATTGAAGCAAACAAAATCAAGGCGCCAAAAACTATAAAGAGAGAGTTACACAGAGAAATGAGCCAAATGAAGATGCATTCATACGGTAGTTGTCGATGACCATGCAGCAGATGATGAGATCAACGAATCGCAGTGAGAAGGACTGAATGTGTGTCTCAATCTGTGACATGGAGAGAGCTGTGAAGGCGGCGTTCATTGACTGGGCCGACTCGGCCTGTGCAGTCGGCGCCACAGCGCCCTTTCCGTCTTGGTGCTCTTCTCCACAGTGCTCAAGTTGTCGCCTAGCTTCTCGCGCAACTGACGCAGTACCTCCTGTCGACGGGTGGCGCCTTCCTTAACGTGAGTCTCAGTGCCCGGCTTAAGGTTCCTAGTAATGATAGGGTAAATTGAATGATGATGATCAGTATGACAGTATCGCCGCTTTACACTTTAAAACCTTACGCAATGTTGTATGTAGCAGGCTTAGAGGTTGAGGGGCATCTTGAGGGTTCTTCTGCTGAAGCTTGAGCAAACTGTCTTTCAGTGCTGTTTTACTCGGTGGAGCGGCAATTTGGCTTTTGGTCAAAGTGTTCTTTGAAGGTGTAGTACTCAAGGCAGACTTGGAAAGGGACATGGCACCAATATTCGATCCAGCAAGAGAAGAGGTTGCCTTGCCCAAGTTTGACGGCTTTTCCTGTTTGGCGATCTTCTTTGATCCAACTTTAGAGGTTTGCTTCTTAGCTGATTTGGCCATTGTGATGGTATCAGTAAAAGCTTAAGATCTGATGGATTTAATCGCTGTCAACATGAAAATATATCTCTTCAAGCTGACGACTTGTAATACCACTTGTAATAATGTACGTCAACAATAATTTTTGCAGTAAATTCGAATTTGACAGTAAAACTTATACCGTGTGTTTTACCCTGCAGATGGCGTGAAATATTAAACTTGTGTTGACATTTTTTTTGACAAACAATCTAGCCGATTTGGTCCATCTCTGATTCGGAGCCAGTTCCCGAGTCAAAACTTTTTGCTCTTTCCTCCCATTGAGACCGTCAAAAGATTCCGCGGGAGCATTTTGTGATTACTCACTTCAGTCGTGCAGTGCCACCTCTACCACCACTGTAAGCAGTAAATGGCACTTCCCTCTGCTCAGTGTGTTCATGGACACGAGCCTCTTTATCTCAGCGGAACGGCACACGTATTCGTTTATTTGCAGCGTAATAATTACACCCATGTTTACATGCAGACATCATGCTTCATGGGCAGTAGTCACCTGTGATCATCAGTACATGAGCAATCAACTTTTCTTTCCAACACTTTCGCAAGAAAAGCCCAAAGTCGATTATCGTATCATTCCCACATCAAATATTATGTGATCTGTCTATCGTGCTTAAACCAGTAAATTAGAAGTACACATACAGAATGATCTCGGCCGATGAAATGACGACCAACAGTGAAAAGGAGGGAACCCACTCGCCGACACCCAGTGTTGACAGTGTGAAGCCACCGTCAAACCTTTCCAAGGAATGCAACTCGTCATCTACCTCTTCGCCTAATAAGAACGAACCAGCACCATCAACGACCAACATATCATATCCTTACCATATCTCACCTTCAACGATTCCGGGAATTTTGCATTTTGGCAACAACGGCGCAATTGACTGGTCTCTAAACGGCTTGATTGCCTATGGATGCCAAAACCGAATTGTAGTTGTGGACACTGCTGGATCACTTTCATACTGCACAAGTAATGTTTACAAATCAAATATAACTGGTTGATTTAATATGTAACATCTTGTTTTTTGCAGCTTTGCATCGCCATAAACATGTCGTTTCTCTGGTTAAATGGTCGCCAGCAGTTTCGGCTGACAGTCAGTTGGCCTCGGTCGATAGCAGCGGAGTTATAATTGTTTGGAATGTACTTGAATCCACACCATTAACTGTCATTCTTGCATCAAATGACACCAAAGTTGTGCACTTTTTTCAATGGATTACTTTGGACAAAAACTTGGACGGCAGAAATGAAAATAGCTTAAAGTTGTTCAATCCGGTCAGAAGCTCGGAAAATCGTTCAAAAACTTTGCATGACGTTTCAACATTCAAATCGTCCAATTTACACAAGACATCCTTTTTGTTGACTTTTTACCAGCAAACTAACTCTTTTATTTTATACGATGCCGAACTTGGAGAGCCCGTGGTCAAGTGGCAGGTGGACAGTAAAGTGTCTCACATTGCTTTTAACCCGTTTTTCACTTTTAATCGGGCATGTGATTCAAGCGTATACAATCTACTGCTCGGCTTCAAATCTGCCTCTTCCAGTGACGAGAAGCTTTATTTTGGATTAGCTCGAATAAACGAAAACGACTTTCTCGCCGATGATCATTCCTCAAAAGAAGCCAAAAAGCTTACTCTTCCATTTGTTCCCTATGTAATGCAAAGTTTTGCTGGTGATTCATCAAACCAAGGGGCAAAGTCAAACCGCTCGTTGAGATATGACTTGATCACTCGACTGGACCAATCCAAGCTTTCCCAGCATTTGGCCAGTGTTCCCGAAGCAACGCACAGCACTGCAAACACTGCCGCCAATACGGGCGATAATTACATTCAGTTAGAATATCACAAATCTATTCGCAATCAAGTTTTTATTGTCTTTTCACGTGAAATCTACCTTGTGGATCTCTCCATTGAAACAATCATCAACGTCATTCCGCTTGAGCGCAACTGCTCCAAACTAGTGAAAATATTCTCCTGTTCAACTCGCAATTCTTTCTATGCTTTTCACGAGACTGGCAATGTCTCCTTCCGGCTTTATCAGAAAAAAGTCATTCATGATCGGTCCAATATTGAAATGCCTGATGGCAATATCTCCGTGGAGCGAAACCCTAGTCCTAGACCTCAGGAGGATATGGCTGGCACGAACCAAGCAAGCTTTCTCAACGTCGGCTACATAAATCTTTGCCAGTCCGAGTCTATTCGCTTAACAAAGCAAAACAAGATCTACGGATATTCAATGTCACCCTTTGATGAGGCCCGTGTTGCATTTCTTCTCAGCTCCGGTCGAATCGTCATCAAGTCGCTGATTTGCCAAAAAGTACTTCAATCAGAGGCTGAGACCTCTTCAATGGGCTACATTGTAAATCAGAGCATCCCAGTGCCTTGTCTAAGCGATCTTATAAAGCCGCAGGAGTATCAACTGGGCGCTTTCCTTCTCTCAGACAACTCCAGTCACCAGAAGTCATTTGACTCCATATTCTACAAAATTCTTTCAACGCAATTCATCAGCGGATTAAACTCTCTCCCTACCGTCATTCGCCAGACATTGCCGCTGACGTTGCAGAACATAAAAAAGCACCGACCATTACTTGCTGTGGGTGATTCGCTGGGACTGATTCAAATCTGGCTTCTTCACAGCAACACCTGTTCACTGTATCGAGAGTTCAGTGTCCACTCGTATCCGCTGGCAGGTATTGAGTGGACCAGTCTAAGCAATTTGATCTCCTTTGCCTTTCCCACCATAAACTCGCCTTCTCACTCGAATCATTCCGTAAACAGTCCATTTAGCGCACTGAGCAACTTCACCGGTTCCGGTAGCAGCAGCGGCCGTGTCACTAACGAGCTCTACTCTATTGACATTGAGACGGGCAAGGTGACGCCCTTTCGCACCAATCGAATTCAGGATTCCTCTCCGATAGAGACTATTCGCGTGTCTCACCTGAAGCAGTATCTTATTATTCTCTTTAAAAACGAGGACCCATTTGAAATATGGGATGTGAAAAGCTTGAGCCTGCTACGAGTGATGTCGAAAAACATGTCCAATATAACGGCAGTCGAGTGGAGTCCGCTGTACAACAAAAAGCAAGTGTCTCGTAACTCGGAAGTGAGCGATTCAGACAACAGTCAAAAGTCAACAAGCCACGTTCCTGTAAAAGAAAACTTTATTGTGACCAATCGCAATTTGTTTCACTTTTCCATTGAGGGAAACTTAGTGCGAGAAATGTCCTGCATTCCACCTGATCAAAATGACCAAAATGTGAACGTCACTAGTATTGCCTGGAAAAGTGATCAAGTACTTCTGGGCGATGCTTCGGGAACATTAAATTTGTGGCATCTGAAACGGAAGATTTCCGCTACTGAGCCCACTTTTCGAGGATACATTCGCAAGATAAAATTTGCCCCAGGTCGGCAAAATATGAAATGCCTAATTTTATATGCAGATTACGGCGTAGACATCTGGGACATTAATGATTCTATTCGGTTTGTGCTCAGCTTAAATACCCGCGCGACATTTCTTTCAAGATTATTGACGTGAGTTGATAATTAGTGGAAGTTGTTCCCTAATAAAATTTAATAACATTTTGCTTGCAGGTCGACTGGGCCAGCTGCGATCTGCCGATTCTCTGCTCTGCCGATGGTTTCATTTTTGTGACCGACACTAAGCTTAAGACGTACTCATCTTCAATTGGATTACGTCAGCTAGATAAGAACCAGTTGAAGCAGTTGTTTTTGTTTAATGAAGATTCACAAGTGGAATCAATGTTTAATTTGCAAATCGACTCGAATTTTAGTTTTATCAATCTCAACTCGAAGAAGGACGTCCTTCGACAATCAATGTTTTGCATTCCATACACTCTGGACAAGGCAGCGCTGGAGGGTGAACATTCTGGCTCGGCTGACAGCTTTGTGCCTCAAATAGACGTGCACCAGTACATTCGCTGGCAACTGTTGCTGGCAAAAATGTTTGCTTCTACCAGTGATTATGACTTTTGGTCAATTGTGTACTCGATTTTATTTGGCGAAGAGCTCGATTCTCGACTTGACCTTTTTTTCGACACGCGACACTATCGCGAAAAACTGCAAGAAAAGTTACTCTTACTGGAAGCCAATCGCAAAACTTACTCTCACGCCTGTCACGCATATCAGCTTAACTTGAGACTTAAGAATTTTCAAAGAGCAGTGCAAATTCTTCTAGAGACTGAATCTTTTCAAAATGCAATCAACGGACACGGTACTAAAATGACGCATGAAAATGTTTTCTATGTAGACGCGTTGAAGGCTTGCCTTATTGCTTCACTTCAGTCAGACATGAGTACAATTAAGCCTGGTGGAAACAAAGTTTCAAACAACGACATTCTTGAAAATGCAGATCTATCAGACAACATTTCAATTGGCTATGATGACAACAGCGAATCATCTTTGAACAAGGGGGCAAATGCTGTTGCCCCGGTGGTGAAACTTGTTGCGACAAGTCTAATTGCGAATGGACATATTCTTGAAGGAGTTGAGTTGCTCAACTTTATTTCCAAGACGGCTGACTCGTGTAGATACTTGCAGAGTGCCGACAAGTGGCTGGATTCTATATGGCTCGCAAAGGTAAGTTTTAAATTTTGTTGTGGTTCATAATTTTGAATTTAAATTGTTTTTTATAACTTAAGGCCAACTTGGATGCAAATGAATGTACCGAAATTATTCGTCGATGGTGCGAACAGTTGATTGCTTCAAAGTACTACTCTGACCAGCAAACTGCCATCAAGATGTATCTCTCCCGACGCCAGTTTTCCCGCGTTCTTCGCAGTTTGAATAGACTTTCTGAGCTGAAAGCATTTCCGTTTGCGCTTGTTTGTGTTGCGGCCCAGCTTATTGAAATTCAAGATTACCAGGATTTATTGGAGGAGATATTTGACACGTTTGTCATTCGATTTTTTGGCTATGACGAAACACAGTTGGCCAGTTTGAAAGGTGACGGTGACCAGTCGACTTTGCATTCCGCCGATGGAGGTGACTCAGGTGACCCAACACTCTCCGATTCTTCCAGGCAAAGTAACTACGAAGAAGTTTTGCGCCAGTGCTGGGCCATGTTTAGCGGTAAAGCGCTCCCCAAATAAGCTGGTCTAATATTCTAATCTAAACTACACATTCTGTTAAGTTTCTAATCATTTTTGTTAAACTGATTTCTATTGAAGATTTTTATGTTTCGTTTGATAATTTTTGTATGTTTTCTGAAAACAAACTGTATGACTTGACATGTTTTTGTTGTGGCATTTAAAACTGCAACGTTCATTCTCATTTATGAGCTGAATTTATTTATAACAATAAAAACAATTATGACATTATTAGGAAAAACGTGGGAATATAGTTATCGCATTCTTTTTGTAGAAACGCTTTGGTTTTGCTGTTTCTTACTAGACTTCTTGCTACTTTTTGCTGTTGACTTTTTTGAACTTTTAGCTCTAGACTTTAGACTTTTAGCTCTTCTTGAAGTTTTAGTCGAAAACTTTTTAGCTTTAGAAGACAAATTTTTTTTGCTTTTGCTTGTGTTCTTTTTGCTGTTTTTGCTGTTCTTGGTGTTACTGATGCCTTGGTTGTTAGAGTTTTTCTTAGAAGAAAAGTATTTTGAGCAGCACACGCCAACTACAAAAAGACTGAAAGCGATTATAATAAAATATGCCGCAATGTATGTCCACAAAGGAGATTGAATGCCTGGAAATGAACATAAAAAGGTTGTTGTTACAAAAACCGTTCTTTGCTCTTGGTACCTGCTGAATTAGGGTTGATGTGTTTGTGATCATGATTGGTTTCACGAGTTGCAGCACCTGGGGAGTGTTTCGAGTCGGAACTTGCGCCGTCAATGTCCTTCAAAACCGCATCCAATTTCGGATCAGACTCTTTTTTATTTGCATTTTCTACTGCTTTTCGAAAACCGTCACACCAGGCTTTACTTTTTCCACAGTACTCTTTCCATTGTGAGGGAACGTAGTGATTAACCATGTGCACTAAAATTTATGGCACAATGACTGTTACTTATAACTCGGTAACTATTTGTTTTAAATAATTTTCTAGCAACAAAAATTCTAGAACTTTTGTTTTTGCCAAGGCAACATTTACCGAAAACAGCAACAATATTTCTTTTTATTAAATAACGAAACAAACAGTTCTTACAATTTATTTTCTTTATGTTTATTTCAATTAGTTTTTAAGATAATTATTATAATTTGTTTTTATTATTAAATTGCACTAATTTTTTTGTTTTTTAATTAGTTTTTATATTAAAAAGAATAAGTATTTGCATTTAAATTATAATTTTAATAAAAGTTCATTTTAAGTTTAAAAGCTTAGATATTTATTTAAAACAATTGATTTGATTAAAGTTTAAACTTAAAAAATAAAATCTAAAAACCGTTTTAATCTTATTTTATCAAACATTTTTACTAATAACTTCTCAAGTACATGTAGGTTATGTACAATAATTTTATACATAAATCATGCTGCTTTGTAGGAAAAATCAAGCATCAACATGTTTGGTTTTTTGTTGTTAAGCCTTTTTTTTGGGCCAACAGCCCTAGGACTCGAGTCTCACTACACTTGTATTGACATTCATGGAGCAATTGAAACATGTGCAAAGTATAAGCCAGCATTTATTTTGTTTGTGTTTTTGACTAATTATTTTTTTGTTAAGGCCCAGAGTATTTAGTGAACATCAAGTAGCTTATGCTCGATTCTCAAACCGAATCAATGAAACTGGTTGGGCTGAACTGGAATTGGTCACAAATGCTCATCAACTTGATTCAGTACAAGCCTATTATGCAGGTTACCTTGAGGGACACTTAACTTCGCATCTAATTGACAGTTACCGTAAATCTCTTGGTTATGGCTCAAATGGTGATATGCACAATGATTTGTGCAAAAA
Organism: Tyrophagus putrescentiae; assembly: GCA_024499935.1. Lineage (NCBI taxonomy): Eukaryota > Metazoa > Arthropoda > Arachnida > Sarcoptiformes > Acaridae > Tyrophagus > Tyrophagus putrescentiae. The sequence continues at coordinate 5,451,433 of JAMZRA010000001.1, read as the reverse complement.
TTACACTGATTTTATTGAAACAAATCTAGCCGCTGTAGAACATCACATAAAAGTTAGTGAAAAGAATCGTCATAGAGAAGAAGAAGAAGATCCATCAAAAGGAGACTACTGGCACGAAATCAGTTTGACGTTGCATCAATTGGCAGGAATAGATGATGGCTATTCAAACTTGTCTAACCCAAAACATCACTCAAAGCTGAGCCCTTGTGGAGTATTTCTTATAAACATGGCTGATGAACAGGAAGATATCGATGAATATATTGATGATGATGGATTGCCCAAAACTGATAATCCCGGACACATGAACAAATGTTCGGCAATGGTCAAGTGGTTGCCACATCAAGGAGAAGTTTTAGTGGCACACAATACTTGGGCAAAATATTCGTCGATGCTTCGAATTTTGAAAAAATACACTTTTAATTTTAGCACTTCAAAGGCAAAATCGATTTCGTTTTCTTCATATCCGGGCCTAGTTTATTCGGATGATGACTTTTACATTACTTCACAAAACCTTATTATTCAAGAAACCACCATTGACACTTATGATTCCGGTGTATATGATGGTCTCGAAGCTAAAAACGTCGTAATGGAGTTTATACGTAATGTTGTAGCAAACAGACTTGCCACTTCAGGCTCACAATGGGCAAAATTGTTCAGTCGCCACAACTCAGGCACGTACAATAACCAGTTTATGATTGTTGATTTGAAAGAGTTAGACACAAAGGGACGGCCAGTAATCAAACCGGGATTCTTTACCGTTCTTGAACAACAGCCTAATATGATTCGCTGGGAAGATATGACTGACTACATTCGTTCCACTGGATACTGGGCAAGCTACAATGTGCCTTTCTTTTTGAAATTTATGAATACTCAGGGTTCTTAAAACAATTTCAAAAAGTTGGTGATTATCGATCTCACAGAGAAACTGCTCGTGCAAAAATCTTTGCTCGTGAAGAAGCATCAATTGTCAATGTGACCAGTTTGTATCATCTAATGCGGTACAATGACTTCACTAAAGACCCAATGTCTCGTTGTGAAGCCTGTTCACCGCCGTACAGTTCAGAGTTAACTATTGCTGCACGTTCTGATTTAAATGACCCAAAAGGAAAGTACTCAGAAAATGACTTAAAATTTAGTTTAAGTGGTGCAATTGACGCAAAAGTGACTTCTTCTCAATTGGCAAAACACCTTGAGTTTGTAGCCGTCAGTGGTCCGACGGATGAAAGTCAACCAGCTTTTGATTGGAGCAAGTTTCCAGGCAATGAGGCGAAACACCTTGATCAGCCCAAAGTTTGGAAGTTCAAACCATTAGTTACCAAATGGAACGATGGCAATAACTTTCCAAACTATAAATTTAACTTGTAAACGAGTATTTAAATAACTTTGTAGCTGTCATTGTGTTTTAAATGTTTTAAACTATAATTTTATTGTTAAATAAAAAAACTTGTTGACAATTTTATAAATTAGGAAATACACAAACTTTTTTAACTTTATCAAAAATTAGCTGTCCATCAGTTGATTTAGGGCATTGAAATTTTAAAGCTTTCATTTTTGAGCATTCGTAGAAAACATGTGGGTTTGTAGGGTCATGAAGAAATTCACCGTCTTTGTGACCTTTGCAAAGGAAACGCGTGTCAACAGGTGCGATTGTTGTTGTTGAATTACTAAAAACTTTAAAAATTGTTTAGAATTGCGTAAAATGTATTTTGTTAGAATTGGTTACCAAAGTTAACAAGACAAGTAGCCAACGCTATAGTAAAAATTATTGATTTCATAATTGAAATTTTCAACAGGTTTGTTTTAAAAATACAAAATGAAAGTATTTTTAAAAATATACATCAAAAAATGCATTTTTTATGTTTTTATGTTTTTATCTTTTCATTGTCAAATTTTGTTTTTGTCTAAAATCCGGGATTGCATGTGACATGTGATTAGACAAAAATGCTAATCATATGCGTATTTACGTTGTTTAAAATTTTCAGTTTTATTACACCATTTGCACTAATAATCTACTTAAGCTTATTTAAAAAATTAAAAAACTAATCAAGATTTATGTTTCAAAATTTGTTTTATATTTAATTTTATTTGATTTAATAAATATATTTGTTAAACACAAAACATTTTTTGTAAATATTAAAAATATTTAAAATATTTGTTTAAAATTTATTTTTATGAAAAAGTTGCGAAATAATACCTCGTTTTGTTTTTAATATCAAAAATGTTAAAAATAAAAAATATATAATTATTTTGACATGTTACTTAATTTTTTGATGTAAATAATATGTTGCCGACATATTAAACATTTGTTTTTACTTTGCACAAAATTTAAGTTTTATTATTAAGTATTAAAGATGTTTTGAAAATGAACCCAAAAAGGGTATTTCTAATATATTATATTTTTAAAAAATATTAAAAAATTCCCATTTAAAAACTGTACTTGAACATTTTTTTTGTAATAAAAATACACATTTTGCAAGGCAAATTGGCAGTGGATGTTTTTTACAAGTTCTATTTATAACATTGTTAAATTTTAAAATTTTTTAACACGTTTGTTTAAAGTTTGGTAAAATTTTTGACTAATTTATTTTTATACATTTTTTACTACTGGATAATTTTTCATCAGTGTTCATTTTGATTGTTTACTAAAAAAAGTTTTTTATTAATTTAAAACAAAACAACTTTTTAAAAACTTGTCAAACAGGTTCTAAATTTTTTCTGATACTCATCTTGTTTTTTAAAAGTTGTAATTAGTTGCAATTTTGCCTACCTTTTTAAATTTTTTATATTTAAAGTAGTTTCCAACTTTTTATATTTGTTTTGTAAAAAATCTTCAAAAATTTAAACTTTATTTAAAAATGAGTGAAAAAATTATTTTAATTCGCTCTCGATTTGAAGAAGAACTTAAGAAAAACTCAAGTCTTTACGACCCTGTTGATATCAAACGCGTTCGAACTGAAGATTGGCAAATTCAGAGATATTTACTTGGTAAAAAACTTATTTTTTAAATATATTTTATATTTTGTCAATTTTTGTTTCAGATTCTAATAATGAAATTGATTCAGCTTATCAAAATCTTCTCCGAACTCTAGCTTGGAAAAAATCTTTTGGACTACACCAGTTTAAGCTATCTGATTTTTCCAGTGAAATTTACGACATTTATTGTTTTGAAATTTACAGCAAAGATAAATTCAACCGAATCATCTTATCAGAATCATACAAACGGCAAAAGTACTTTTCTGAGCTTGACCAGCTAGTCCGAAACATAATAGCATATCAAATTGAGAAAGCTGATCGTCTAGCTTTTGAAAATGGACCTGAAAACGGCGTTATCTATCTTGGTGATTTTACCGACACTCCAGTGCTTCATTTGAATGTTCCCTTAGCAAAGTTTCGCGTAGATGTCATAAATCAGCACTACCCGTTGATGTGTCAAAAAATTGGTTTAATTAATGTACCTTTTCTTCTAAAACCAGTCATTAAGCTAATTGTCAGCTTTTTAAAGCCAAGCATTAAAAACGCTGTAGAGAATTACACTTATGAAACTTTAAAAGAACAAATCTCGGATGAAGTTTTGCATGAAGATATGAAAGGCAATCGAAAAAAACGGGAAATTCCAGAAGGAACTGGTACTCTAAAAAATTTAATTGGAAAAGTTGGCATAACTGAAGAAGCAGTAAAGCAGTTCTACAAGTTTCATCAACTGGAATAAAACAATTAAATTTTGCAATTGATTATACTTTATGTTAAAAAATAAACAAATTTAAATTTTGCAAAAATAAATAAATAAAAACAATTTTTTTAAGCGTTTTAGTTACTCACCCTTTATTTTAAAAATCTTTGTAACCCAATTTTCTCATAATCCACTTTAAGCTCCTACATGCCATCATCCACTAGGTAACAAAAAAGGATACTATTTGTATCACTTGATTATGCAGACAAGTGCAAACTAACCAGCCAAATATAAAATCAACGAAATTGATTTGCTCATTATTGAGAGTTTTTCAATAGTTAACTAAATTTTCCAACACAAAACAACATGACTCGTCTGGTTTTGTGGTCTCTAGCTTTTTTGCTTCTTGGAACAGGTGAGTTAAATTGAAATCAAAACAAAAAGTAAAACTAATGACAACTTTTTCTTAACAATCAGTCATTGCTAGTCCACTCTTTGAGGAAGAAGGACTGGAAGAAGATGTCACCTCAGGTCCAACTACAGAGAAAGTCTGCGAAGGCAAAGGCGATGGCATTCTCGTAGCAGACCCAAAGGACAAAAGTCAGTTTTACGAGTGCAATCACGAAAAAGCTTTCAAGTTTCACTGCCCACCTACGCTGATTTTTTCGGAGTCTGCAAAAGGCTGCGTTCACGATCCAAATCACACCGGGCCGACTGTGCCCTGCACTGGAACTTCACACTTTGACTGCAAGGGAAAACCGGACGGCTTCTATGCTGACTCTCACGACAAAACAAAGTAATTCATTGTAAACGTGCGAGAACATAGTGCAATAATGGCAGCTGCAATGTAGCTTTGTTTAATTTATTTGTTTGCAAAACACTAAAAATTTATTATTTTTCAGGTATCATGAATGTGACCATGGGTGCCCTTCAGATTTTTCCTGTCCGCCGTACACTTACTTTGAGCCTAGTAAAAATGTTTGTGCAATGGATGAGAACGCCGGCAAGGTGACCCCAACTGAACATCCCGTGACTCCAACTGTCACTCAGCCAGTGCATACTGATGGGCCACACACTGAACCCCCTCACACTGAAACCCCTCACACTGAATCCCCTCACACTGAGCCCCACCATACCGAGCCACCTCACACTGAGTCACCTCATACTGAAGGGACTCACACTCAGGCGCCTCACACCGAGCCGACACATTTCACTTCAGGACCTAACCCGGAGCAAACGACCAGAGGTCGTCATGGTGGCTTTTAGTTAAAAATGTATATATCATCTTAAACAAATTGTCCAACAGAGCAACAATCAAAATAATTAAAATAATTGATTTTAGTCACTGGGACATTGTTTTTCAAAAGTTTAAAACATTAAACAGTATTTTAGCTCTAAACTTGCATAACTGAGCAATTCCTTTAATAGCTTTAAATGTTTCTTTGCAAAGGCTTCCAGCAACTGCTCATTTCAAAAGCAGAATACGATGAACTGGGTATAGACATTGTCAATCAAAAGTGCTTTTGAGACCTCTTTTGAGTGAAAGTGGTGACATTTACAAAAATAAATAAATATCAACGGAAAGCAATTCAACACAGTTGATGAAATAAGGATATAAATAATTAAAATATGTCCTCAGATAACAAAAAAATAAATGACGCAGTCTGTAAGAATTCAGGAATAAGCCGGTGTTGCATCATTGACATTGTGATCACGTTCTCAATGTTGTTGACAGTTGTAGTCGACAGCAAATTGCACTTTGATTTTTTTTCACCAATGAAATATTAATTCCAGACTGACCATTATCTTGTGGTAAGCGAAATGCATTACGGTAATTAAAGAAACCGAACATTTCTATATAGACTAGTTGCAGATTTGTCGGCAAAAAGCGGTTTTTGATTGCCCTCGCCATTTGAAGTCGATATTTTAAGCAGAAAACAGTGTGCTCAAAAGCTAAAAGTAGTTTGAAATTGAGTTTTTAAAATGAAACTTCTCTCCTGTTTCATTTTGTCGACAATTATTCTGACTATACATTTAGTCAGTTTGTCATCTGGCCAGTTTTCTAACAACCTGGCAAAGGTATTGATTTGCGCTAATGTTTAATTAAATTTGATCTTATTTTACTTTTTTAACAGAACAGCAAAAGCAAGCAAACGGGCAAAGATCGACATTTTTCAAAAAGCTATGGTGAGGTGCAGTTTAACAAGTATCGTGGGCAATTGCCCGCCAAAGGAGCCATGATTCAGTGTGCATTTGACTGCCTGTCAGTCTCTACTTGTCACTGCATTGGGTGAGTGTGCTTTTTCATTGTGTGTTTCATATTAAAAATCTAATTAATTGTTTTGAAGCATAAACATTCAAACATCTGAATGTCATTTTTTTGGCTTAGAAGAGTCCCCCCAATACGACACTTGGAAAGTATCCACTGGAAATGGATCAGTGGGACTTTCGCAGAAGAGCACAAACTCTACCAATCGTGATTATCTTTTTTTCACGCGAGATATTTTTGCCGAAGAATCATTTGACAAAGTGGACATTGCCGCAGGACGTAAAATGCTGACCAGCTGGATGCTTGAACAAAATGCTCTTTTAGATGTCAACAAGAAAGCATCTTCTAAATCAAAGCAAAAAGAAGGCAAGGCTAAAAATCAAAACAAATCGGCTAAATCAAAATTTGGCAAAAAACTTGACACAAAAGGCTTTCCTTACCCTTGGGTTCAATTTGAGTTTAAGGATCCAATGTACATCACAGAAATTTTGTTGAAAGCGACTAAAGGTACAGTTTATAAAAGTTTTTAAAAAACATTTTTTAGTTTAATTACACTTATTACAGATCAAAGCAACGATTTGAAAAAATTTCACATTCGGATTGGTAACGAATCAATTTCCAAATTTTATGAGAGTGATCAAACAAATGGAGATGATGAAATCTTTCCTAGTTGGGTCAATGCAAAGCCATATGATCGCAATAATATTTGTTTTGAGTATCCAACTGCTACCAGTCATGGTGCCTTCTTCTCAAATGGCATAAAGAAATCGAGTACGCTTCAAAAAACCATCAAGTGTCAGGTAAAATTATGCTAAAACTTTCTTTAATTAAAAAAATGCTTTTGGTTATTTCCAGCCCTGTGGACTGATGGGTCGCTTTCTGGTAATTCAGTCGATGGAGCCCTGTCCAAACTGCAAGCTTTTGACCACAAGCGAGAAAACACTGAGCAGCAAATCATCAAAGTCAATTACCACCACAGCATCTCCACTGGACACTGTTCAGTTGAGTTTTCCCATTCCGCTCTCTCAAATTTTAATTTTTGGTTACTCTGTCAGTGGAAAAGGAAGGGATTAGTTAACAAAAAGGTTAAAATATATTAAATTTTTAACACCGCTCACAATTAGTTGAAAAGAAGCACACAACTTGCTAGGCATAGAAAAACAAAATAGTTAAAGCTAATTATAGCTTTCATATAACAAATTTCATTGATAATTTTTTCAACACTGATTTCCTTAAACTTGAAATTAAAGAACAGATGTTGTAGTGTAGAGAAACTGTTAAATAAACAAGATTACCTTGACAATGATCATCATTTTGCATTGACAAAAAACTTCGAATAAAAAAACTTGCTAAGTGAATAAAACCAACACAATTGTGTTTAAGCATTGCCTATAAACGTAAAATTGTTTAAAATAATTATAAAATTATTTCAAATGTTTAAAATAAAAAAATAATTGTTTTAAATCAATATTTTTTATACATTATTTTTAATGTAAAATAGTTTTTCAAATAAAAAGTGACTAGCTGAAATTTGACTTCAGCGCGTTCAGTAATTTCACCATTGCCTTACTCGCTTCGTTGAGTCTTGTGGGTTTCTCGTGCCTGTTTCAATAATGTCCGGTTTAGTGTGTTATTTTTTTCCCGCTGCGATAAATCCCCGTTTTGAGTAAACAGAATTGCCGACCAAATTGACGACATTGCTATTTGCTTACTGGCTAGAAAAAGTACTTGTATACAAATGCACGTTACCTCGAACAACTCACAAACACTTTGAAGAAAAACACTTTTACAGCCATTGATGCTAATGAACAGTTGATTGAATGTGAACTGAGCAGAAATTAGCAGCCTCATGCACTGCGGCAGTCCGCGTTGGCAGGTGAACACCTTGAAAGACTGTGAATGTAGCTGAATGGAGAGGAAAAGAAATAAAAAGCAAGAGCAAACAGACAGCAGAGTAGTGTTCAAGAAGGAGCACCGAGGCACACTTCCCACCTTGGAGGAAATTGTAGCGCCTGTTGTGTGTGAGAAACATTGAAAAGTAAAGACGACGACAAGTTTGAGCAAGAGCCGCAATGCTCTGCTTGGTTTTAAAAAGCACTTTTTTTCAGACGGCGCCAATTTTTTCGTTTCATAATCATTTACCCATTCATTTGTTCTGTGATATAATTCAGTGAATTTAACCCGGATTTGTCGTCAAGTGAGCAATAAAAGTGCTGGCAGCAACGAAAAACTCAACAGTAGTGTGAAAACATGTGATACCATCCTTCAGACAGAATGCAGACAACCCACCAGCCAGCATTTGCTGCTTGACGGCACTGGAACTTTCCCTAAAATTATTTGCAAGTCGTCTAAAGTGGGAACCACCGTTAATTGCCTGGACAAAATTAAAGAAAAAGAGTGGGAGCAGACGAAGTGTCTCGGCAATTTACTGCTGCAGTTTCTGGAGAGTGGAGTGGACACCAGAGCTCATGAAAACAAAAATAGCTGAAAAACCGTGTTTGCTATCGATCTCTTATGTCATGTTGACGATACTGCTACGAATGCTGTTTTGTTTCACTTTTCTCACTTTCTGCTCCATCGAAGTGATCATCAGCACGCTGACTGCCAATGCTGGCGACGCCATGGAACGCATGCGAGAGCGGTACGGTGTCAGTGCAACCTACCTGCTCAATGTATTCATTTACTGATACTGCCAACGTGGCGCAATTACCAAGTCAAATCATAGTCAACCTGCCATCATCTTCAGATAAAGCCCGTCTAAACATGATCGACTAGTCAACCGTTTTTGTTTTTTTATTTGGGCTATTATCCACGACCAACATGAAAGCATGAGGGTGCTCAAATCTTTTTCCTTGTTTACCAAAACAAAACGCTATAAAAAGAAGTACCATTTTGCAGACGTATGTTGATCATCAAACTTATTTTTGTTTTTAAATACTTTATTCTTAATCATGTTTGGTTTTCTCAATCTTGTCACGCTGGCGTCTTTTGCAGCTGTTGGCTCATTAATACTTGCAGAGCAAATGAATGCTGAAATCGCTGCTGGTGCCAAGCTGGAGAACATCGACCAGGATATAACGCAAGTTGAAAACTCACTTGGCGAAGTTCAGAACTTGTTGGAGCAGATTGAACAAGACCCAGAGCAGAAAAAACAGTTTTCCGAGCTACGGAAACACGTTACGCTGATTCGAGATCAGTTGCATACAATTCAAGAGGAGTATCATCTGAATAAAGACCTCGACAAGTTTAACAATCGCATCAATGAGTGGCACGGAGAGGCTCGTGACATTGAAGAGCGACTAAAGCGAGACCTTGAAGCCTTCCACTATGAAGAGTAAAAATCAGTGTGAATTTTCTGTCTATCTTGTTTGAAATGTCAGCTTTTTAAATAGAAGTTTAAATTCAAAAATATAACAAGCACATTAAACGTGCATCAAAACAAACCTTGTGTTTTCTCCGGAAGAATACGCTCAAATTACTTTGTATACACATGTGATATCGTTCACTTAATTGACGTCACTTTTAGACGATATGTTTGGCAGTAAAACGTGACTGATCAAAGTAGTGATGCACACAACCACACACTGACGTATATACTTTTTTTGGTAAAGATGATGAAGTGGATAGATTTGGTAGTAGTTGAGAATGGGGCAGTGCTGATTGACACGTAAAAAACTGTTGCAATGAAATGCAGTGCATTTGCAGTGCAACGACTCTTGAAAACAGGTGTGCACTATGCACCTGTTTCTAGAACAACTCAGCATTATCCGTTTGAAATCTCATGTTTTGATTGGCTATTTTGGTTTAGTGATCTCTAGTAGCAATTGTGAGTTTGTGCACGTACAATATTTTTAAAAATGAACATGGGAAGGTGTTATCGATTAGGGCTAAGGGCAAAAACAAATGGCTGTGATAAACTTTCTGGTGCTTTCAATAGGGTAGAAGCCCTAAGTGTGAAAATGTCAGCTAATGAAGGTTTTCGCTTGCTTTTGAGTGTGCGTTGCTTCAGAGACGAGAAACTGCTACTGTGTGACAGGAGCATGGTACAAAGTCTGTAGATGATTGGAAATATTCAACTAGCAAAATACTCCATATCGCAGTTGCTGATCAATGATCAATGAAAACCCAAATGTTTGTTTACAATTAGCCGGATACACTGGACAAAAAAGGATGTTTTTAGTAAAAAAGGTTTTACCTCGGTTCTTTTGAAAGAAGCTTTAGAATTTTAAACGGCAATAAAAATAGTACAAGTGTGCATACTAGTGTATGAAGTTTCGAGTAACTTGAATAATGTTTTCTCATAGTAATCAGTGCTGACAATCGAGAGTAGTGATCGTTTTCGTCTCCTTGTGACGATGGCTTGATTGCCACTGGGCCACAGTAGACTCGCCTTGCCCTCCCTTCCTCTGGTTATCAGCCATTTTGACTATCAGAAGTGGGTGATGATGGCAGTGGCAGACTGTGTGAGCAGGGGGTGATATTGGTAAATTGGCATTGTACATTGCTGGGGAAGAAGCAAAACACCACTTGGAGTCGTCGGCTTGGAAAAGCACGCGGACAGCAAAGTGGTCGGTTTCAGATCGACTAGCACCTCTGAAGAGCGCCAATACAGCAGACTATTCGCCGATGTCTAATCTCGCCTGTTGTTACTCTTCAAGTAGTTGGCGGTGGTTGTGATGTACTGCTCACTTCATCGCCACTGCAATCACCCATCATCATTTGGTGCCACTGTCTCAGTGTCTGACCAGTGCAACAATCATCGATTAGCCGTGACTGCTGCAGTGCAACTCAATGCGATCCACTGCGTGATGACGGCCAGTTTGGTGCCTGGCAAGGAAGATTCCCAGCAACTCCAGCATTCACTCCAAAACTCCTGACACTTCCACCAGACTCCACTAGTCAATACGATTTGTTATTGTTTGCAGAGCATTGCTTTTATACTTGTGAAAGTTTTCTTTTTCCACTTTACCTTATCTGTTTCTGTCCTTACATTAGTTTTTGGCTCATTGAAGTCTGCCAGTGATCACTGATCAGTTCACACTACCATTCACCAATGTAGCATGCTTATGACTCACGTTTTTGACAACGAAACAGCATCGTTTTTCTTTTTCACCTTTTCTTATCTGATAAGCATCGTCTGCCATTGAACCTTCATCTTCTCAATGTTTTGTCGCCACTTTTCCGCTATTCACAGCAACAGTTTACGCTTGTTTGTGTCTTCATTTGCTTTTGGCACTCTCCTCAAACCTTCCTGAAAGAATCAGACACAGATCAAAACAATCTTCTTCTTTTTCTTCGTCACCTGCGTTACCTTCCCGTTGGCCATTTTTTGTGATATCTGAAATCTGTGATTGCTTGATTTACATAATTTAGATGACACTACTACGACTTTTGGTAACTCAATGAACTTTTTATTGTAGCACACTTCATTACTGACTTTTTCTTCCTTTCCTATCAGTCGCCCAATCAAAGTTGACTGCATAAGCGGTGTTTTGAAGCAGAAAGAAAGGGCATCAAAGATGGCTTACAGCATATCCCTTCACTTGGTACTGCTGGCAGTTGGAGTCATTCTCCTGCAAACACTGCTCGTTGATCCACCCACCATGGTGGAGGCGTACACTACCTTTGAGATATCAAAACACTGTCAGCGCCACCAGCCAAGCAGAAAAGAGCGAGAAAAGTTTACTCAAGATTTTGGAAAGTTATCGAGACAGATCGAGTCAAAGTACGGTCTAATTGTGCCCGATGCAGACACTGATGGTGCCGGAGAGGACGGCGACGATGACGGCCGACTGCAGGTGTCCAAGTCGATCATTGTTGACAATGTCGCCGACGAGTCGGCCGTTCGAATAGTGCTCAGTGCTGATGAGGCCAGTCGAGAGCGGCAACACAACTGGCAGCGGTGTTCACTCTTTGTGGCCGCAAAGAAGCCCAACGGTCTGATTGTCACCATTCGGAAGCTGCATTTGCGCTCGGGCATCGACTGGCTTCGTCTTCTCATCAACAATGGCTCATTGTGCGAGAGTTCTCACACGTCAAAATTGACGATGAACGGGACTCGGTCGCCTACGTAGCCAACCACGGCGTGTTGATTGAACTGCTCACTGGCTACTCTGCCCTCTCGCCGCCAGAAGAGATTGAAGTTGAGCTCATTCTGACCAACTTCAGAGAAGCCGACCTCTGTCTGATCGAGCAGGAGTTTGACTGTGGCTCCTTTCGATGCATCTCCAGTGTGTACCAGTGTGACGGGGTCAATAATTGCGGAGACTCGCGAGACGAGGCTGGTTGTCCAATTGACAACATAACCAACTACATCATCATCAGCCTGCTCATACTGCTTGCCGGCGCCTTCACCATCCTCTGTTTCTGCTACCGATGCTGCTGCCAGAGTGGAAAACAGTCGGGAGGCAGACGAAATGCGTACTCCAATCGAGCCAAACAGTACCAGTACGTGAAAATTCGCACCAGTAGTCTGGCGGCACCGAATGGCATCATCAAGCGACGGACCTCTTCCATTGCCTCTGAGTCTGACGCTATCGGCGAACTGCGACCAGGCAATGTGGGCGCTGGGGGTGGGGGTCGCATTCGCTACAACAGCATCGCCACCAGCGACAGTGCACTGCGTCGTTTCAAGTTGACGCACATGGCTGATTCGATGCCCGTTCTGGTGCCCAGTGCGCCGCAGCAGTCGCTGGAGGGAGCGAAGTACGGCAGCACTGACAGTACGTACATGCACCTGCCCTACCACACCTACGCCACCGTGCAGCTGGGTCCCAGTGGATACGGGCTCATTCCGGCGCATCACATCTTTGCCCCGAGCACCAGCCGAGTCGCCCACTACAGTCCGCCCTCGGGCACAAATGGCCGACAGGCAGCAGCGGCTGGCACTGCGCAGAGCAGTGCTGACACTGTGACTGGGGATCAGTTGGGCACATTCCCGCGTAGAACGCGACAGCCCTCCTATCCAGTGCTTCATCCCAACCTCTTCACTCCACTCTCTCCCCCACAGCCTTCAACGGCTCCACCGCCCTACACACCCCCAACATACACCTCTCTAACAGCACCAGAATCTTCACAGCAGCCACAAGAGACGGAGAATAGTCCCAAACAGCCACCGACAACAAACTAATCAAAAGCAATATACTACATTTCTTTTTGAAATATCCATTCCCAATTGGTATTGGCTACCTCGTCTATTCATCACCATCAGCATGATTTTTACTATTTTGTACATTACTCATATTTTTTACCTTTTTAATGTAAAATTTCACTACATCATTCCTTAAACTGTACTAAATTAAAACATGCTTTTATATTAGTAAAAGTTGTCAAAATGTTAGTTAATTTGTCAATAGTTGAAGTAACTCCAATTTTCAAACTTGTTTTTATCATACTTTCATTCATTTTATAAGTGCCAAGCATGGTACTTAATGAGATTAATTAGCAAGGCGAGAATCAATTCAATAGTCAACTAATTTGGCAGTGGACTCTACTCGCTCTTTTAGTAATTTGTACAGCTGACGTCGTCGTCATTTTCACATGTTGCCATAGAAAAGGCTGTTAGTTATCAACAGCAACGATGAGACTCTTTCAACCTATGTGAGAAGCATGTAGAAATGAAAGACTCGGCTTCGATTAGATTAGCTTGTGTGAACTGCCTGCTGATGGTTAGAGACTACTCATTGGAAACCTCTTGTACAGCAGACTGCATATTTAATTCACTAGTGTCCTCTGCGGCTGCAAACAGTAAATTTCATCATTGCTGCTGTCATTGAAGAGTACTGCATCAAACTTACTAGTTTCATTTCAAAGTTGTCTTTCATCCTATCAGGACAATGCCTTTTATGCAAATTTTTACCACCCTTTCTCGATCACAAGTGCCTGAAAATTTGGGCCAGATGGCTGCCGTTGCTTTGTCCAAGACGCTGCGCAACAAACCAATTGAACGAATCTGTGTGCAAGTTGTCACAGATCAAATGATTTTTTCAGGTACAAAAATTTTCTAATTTTACTTCCACTCATCAAGTATATTTGCCCATGCCATGACAAAGGATCTCAACCTGTGGCCAACGGCCCTTCGGCAGTTGCTGATCTACGCTCAATTGGCAGCTTGAACCTGGAAGACAATCGAAAGACAGCTGAGGTGATCACCGACTTGCTGCATCAACAACTGAACATTCCTAAATCAGAAGTTCGAATGTTTTTTAATGATTACAAACCAGACATGGTTGCCATGGATGGTAAAGTCATCACTGATATTTTGGCTGGAAAATAAAACAGTACATTTCCTCTGCACTTAGTCATATGAGGTGATTTCTGTACTCGTCATAATATAAAACATTTGTTGAAAAAAGAGAGAAGGAAAATAATAAAAGTTGATAAGTTTGTCGAGATACCTCATTGAAAGAGAAAGAAAGAAAGACTTGATAATAGCATCTCATTTAGTAGAGCCATCAACTGAGTCACTTTTGTCCTATGTTAGCGTTAAACCTATGCAATTAAAACAAAAAAGAAATAGTCTCAAAATGCCATTCATGCAAATTTGTACAACCCTTCCACGAACACAGATACCTCAAAATTTAGGTCAGCTAGTGTCTATTGAGCTGTCCAAAATATTGCCAAATAAATCAGTAGACAAATTCTGCGTTCATATAATTCCCGATCAAGTAATATGTTCAGGTGAGTTTAAAATGAAAAATAGCACTTTTCCTTTAAACTATTTTTGCTTAAACAGACTCTCAAGCAGGCATGTCTAATAGTTTGCTGGCAGTGGCAACTTTTCGAGCAATAGGTGCAGTATCAGCTGAGGATAACCGAAATACTACCAAAGTAATAGCTGACCTCCTTCACCAACACCTAAACATTCCTCGTTCAAAGGTGCAAATGTTCTTCTACGATAATTCAGCGACCATGTTTGCAAGAAACGGCATTTTGCTGGCAGATAGAGAAAGACTAGAACAAAGCTGCGATAAAACTGCTAAACATTTATAAAAGAAAAAACAGATCAATACAAGTTTGCATAGCAATAAATAAATTACAAGTAAAAAAGCTCGCACCACAAGGAACGAATGAAGCTTGCCAGGGTATCAATGCGACATTAGTCTGCCAATCAAAAGGATTGAGTTATGTGTGACGAATGTCAGCGCGAGGTGTTAACAGAATAAATAAAGTCAATAATTAATAGACATTTGCAAATTGTCAATAATGAAGGCACCATCGGAGAAATGTGTGTTTGCTTTGAAGTGGGATTAGTTGAAGTCCATATGAGGTTTGAAATAGGTAGTCGCAGTTCATGTTACCGAGATCCGGGACCATTTCTAAATTCACTGAGATTTCGGTACGGTCCATGCTGTTGCTGCAGCTGCTGTTGCTGAAGCTGCTGTTGATGCTGGTGGTATGCAGGAGGTGGCATCGGTGGTGGGATTTCCGTTGGGTATTGTGGGTGATATTGCTGCGGTTGCTGTTGATGCTGCTGCTGTTGGTGCTGCTGCTGTTGATGCTGCTGTTGTTGATGCGGCTGTTGTTGATGCTGCTGCACCTGTTGTTGCTGAAACATAATATGGGCAGGGAGGCCGTGTTGGGTGTTAGCTTGATACGGACCACTAGACTGCAGCGAAGCCATTGGCTGTGCTGAAGATTGCAACTGCTGCGATTGCGGCTGAAAGGAAGCGCCATGATGAACCATCGGCGAACCATACTGTGAGTTGGCCTTGTAAGGATTAGGCGGCGGAACTGGAGGTACCCGAGAGGGTTGCTGCTGTGGCGGAAGAGGCGGAAGTGGTGTTTGTGCTTGCTGCTGAAAAGAGTGATGCTGCTGTGAGAGAAACTGGTGCGTCAGTTGGTGAAAATTGGCATCCAACTGCTCCCTCGTCTGAGAATGAGCAAAGTGGTTGTTGTTGTTGCTGCCGCTTGTCGATGTGCTAATACTCATGTTGCTCTGGCTGTGGGCATTGCTCGAGTGAGATGACATTGGCTGGTGACCACCGGTCAACTTTTCAATTAATTCATTAAGCGGCGCCAGCTCACGTTTGTCGATTAAATTGAATTCTTGCACAAAGAATATGAAATGCTTAAAGCTGGTGTTCAGATGCGCCTCCTCACCAAGATCGACAACCTGGCGGAAATGCTGATGATAAATGTGCGCATAAACTCGAAAGAGTCGCTTAAAGATGGTTTTCGCAATTGAATTAAAGTTTTTCGGAAAAGGCACACCTAAAACAAAAAACATTTGATAAAGGTTGTTTAACAAAAATAACTGAAATACCAATTTTAGACGGAAATATCGTCTCATCATCAAGCTGATCTTGAACCCAGGTCATCAAGTAGTCAATATATTTTGGCGCTGAACACTTGATCGGCTTCTTCACCGTGGTACCGTCCGCCCAGTGGTACTCATACTTTGGTCCTGCGGACATCAGAGCACAAGACTCTTCGGTGCAAAACTCGGTAATAGTACCGTAAAGCATATTGATTTGATTGAAGAAGTCGACGGCTACAAAAAAAATGACAAAAAGAAAACGTTAGCGAAATTAACCGCCACAAAAGAAAGGACAGCTTCTCGCACTTACTGTTGACAGCTACCCACTCATTGTTATCTTCTCCCTCAGGCAGCATCACTGCTAGCCTCAAGTTCCCCGATCCTAAGGTTGCCGCGGCGTGCTTCATTAGGTCGTACTGGTGTGTGCCTTCAGGAATGTTTTTCTTCGGTTTGAACGTTTTGTTCGAGCGACCGCCACTAGTGGGAAAGAAGGCAAATGAGCAACAGAAAACCAAGGCAACCAACTGCTGCCAACTCACAACAAGAAACTCATATTGAAGGGCTGCAAACCAGGGCTGAGACGATCATGCAACAGTTGGTAGCATGAGAAGGACGAAGAGGAGGATGGCGAAAAGACAGCAGCGCTTGGACTTGGCAAGTTGACCTAGCTGAGCACAAAACACAGGTAGAATTACTTCAGGTGTGACTCATTGACGGTGACACTGAGACGGCACGCACCTGCTGGTGCTGGAAGATTATGAGGATGATGGCGGTGGTGGTAGTGGGGAAAACAATGCTTTGTGCACAGTATACAAAGAACGAGAGCGAGAGCAGCTCACAATTGGGCCAATTGGTTGGTGGACCGACAAGAGAAGAGTAGAACAATGAACAAACGTTAACTGGCAACCAGCGTATGATGGTGCAAGGGGAGAGGAGTGCGCCGAGATTGCGGACACTGTTGCTCTTGGCGGTTGCCAGTCCTTCTGTCAGAGGCTTCTTTTTCGGCTGCCGATTAATAATAATGGCCGGATTGCGATCTTGTTAATTAAAGTTGCCCACTAATTAAAAATGGAAAGGGTGACATTTGCCGTGTTTGAAAAAGTGGCAAAAGATTGTGATGGTGGTGGTTAGCTAGGATGCGACCACCGGCAAGTCACCTCATCTCGCTTCACCGCCGAGAGCAATTTCAGGTGAAAGAAGTAGCAGCAAGTGTAGTACAGTCCAGGTGGGCTGTCCTTCCGAACCCACTTGACAGACTGCCGCTACCTGTGTGCTGGAACTTTGAGGATACACTATGAACACAAGTCCAAGAAGTGAAGAATGTTTGCCTGATGATGGGGCTGCTGGTGGAACCCGATCAAAAACAGAATGTGGCTATTTGCACCACCTTGCTCATTTACTCAAGTATCTTTGAGCGATCTTTTTCAACGATAGACTGCCCGATTAATTTGGCTTTTATGACTTCCGACACTAGGTACAGAAACTTAAACTTGTACCTGAAAATACCAAAGATTCAGCCAATGTAAACAGTGATTTTCGAAAATTCTAAACAGAATCTAAATCCACTGAGTGGGTGAGCTGAGAGTGGATTTTCGGTCTTTTGTCACTTTTCGATGAAGTGTCCACACGGCAATTTGCAAAACAAAGCTAAAGACGCCGATTCTCTGATTCGGTTCACCGGATGATTCTGCTCCAAGGTAAGCTTGTCCACTTCCAGTTTTTACAACGAGTGATAGCTTTGAACAAGCTACTGAGTTTTTAAGAATCTTGCATCATTACAATTAAGTGCTTTTACAAAAAAACAAGTTTGTCAGCATTTCGAATAAGTTTTTTTCTGATTAAACCTTTTTTCTATATAGATGGCCGAAATGATTGGACCGATTAGTGATGTTAGTGATTTTGTTGTTCGAATTCGAGGCATTCCATGGTCTTGCTCAAAAGATGAAATTGTTGATTTCTTCAATGGTAAGCAATTATTTTCGGACCAATTGATGTATTTATTCTCAAATTATAATCGTTTTTCAGATTGCAATGTGAAAAACGGCACTGAAGGTGTCCATTTTGTTCACGCGCATGAGTCTGGAAAGCCTTCTGGCGAAGCCTTCATTGAACTAGAGACCAGCGAAGATGTTGATAAGGCAAAGAAGCATACAATGGGTTACATTGGAACCAGGTTAAAACAAACTTCTCAATCTCGTCTTTGTTCTGTCGTTTTTATTTTAACTTCTATTTTTAACTTTAGATATATTGAAGTTTACGATTCTACAAAAGAAGAAATGGTGTTTATCTTAAATGGAGGAAAACGAAGCGAAGCAAAAAGCCACCGCAAAGAGGGTCGTCCACCTCCAAACTTTCGTAATCCGCATCAGTTTCAAAATGAAAACTTTGGCTTTATGGCAAATACCTGTGTGCGACTTCGTGGTTTGCCGTTCAGTTGCACAGAAAAAGATTTGTACGAGTTTTTTGACGGTAAGCAATGGCTTCAAATATCACTTGCTCTTGGGACAAGAGACTGGGATATCAAGCTGGAGAAGTTCTAGTGGATATTCGCAAAGACGTTATAACCGTCATCTAACATTTCTATTGTTATTCTCTTTCACTATATTACTCCAAGGCATTGAGATTGTGCCACACGGGATTAAGATGCCGCTGGACGGGAAGTACAGATCAGTGGGGGAAGCATATGTTAAATTTGCAACCACGGCTGATGTTGATAAAGCAATGTCTAAGCATAAGGAAAAGATTGGGCACAGGTTAGGAATCCATGTCGTTTTATGCACCATTGGTTGTTTTTGTCTAATGCTAATGCATTTCATTTGTTCTGTCTGCTTTTTAGGTTGGTGGGCAAAGAAATGGGGTTGCAGAAACGGGACAATTTAGTAGAGGCTTTAGTTTATAACAATACTTTATCATAAATATTCTAGATACATTGAACTGTTTCGAAGTAATCCTCGAGAATTCGACAACTGCTACGTCCCAGGATGGACTCCTCCACCACGACCGCCACCACCAGCCGATCGTCCTCCGTGGATGAACGACTATGGCCCCAGAGGACCAGTAAATTCATATCCGGCCTATGACTATGGCCCACGTTGGAATGATGGCGGTGGTCCTCCTTTTCAACCGCCTCATCCGAGTCATCAATTCGACTACAATTACAACAGTTACAACAATTACTTTGGCCCACCAGGACCGCCTCCGTACGAAGCTAATCCCTGGCCTCCTTATCATTATGCTGCACATCCTCCCGGTCCAATGAGAGGCTCTGTCCGACCGCCTCATCGACCAGTTCCCTATGAAAGACCCCCGCCATGGGCAAGTGAACCGATGCGTCTTCCAGAACCTCAACTCAAATCTCCATCGCCTCCACCGCCGCAGCCCCCACCGCCACCACCCCCACCAGTCAATAGGCCTTTGGGCAACAACTTTGTCTTTGTTCGCAATTTGCCGCACAATGTCGTTGAGAAGGACATTGACTTGTTTTTCCGTGTCAAGCCAACCAATGTCAAGATTATTCTCGACCCCTATGGACGCCCCGAAGAGGCCAATGTTGCTTTTGCCACCCATGAAGACGCAGTCAAAGCAATGGAGCAGGACAAACAACTTCTATGTAAGTACTATTCGTCAGTGCTGCAGGATTTGAATAATTTGCCTTTTCCATTGTCAAGTTGACAAGCAGGTGGATTTGTTTCTGTGCTCAAAGGAGATTCCCAATGCAGTCAATGGTTCTAGACAGCAGAAAGAGCCCGCCAAGAAGGAGGATGAATCTCCTAATCCAAACTATAATTTTGCATATTCTTACAAGGCATCTCCCAGCAATGGCTCCAATGGAAAGGAAAATGGCAATGCCAATCCGCCAGTGCCGTCACCAAGCTCTCAGCCAGCTCATCAGCCGCCACCGCCGCCACCGCCGCCTCTGCCATCATCTGAGCCAGCAAAAGCAGGTGAAAATGGAGCAGCTGATGCCAAGGCTGCTCAAGATAACTTGAGTTACTTTGGAATGCCACCTGTCAAGTGGCCTAGCAGTACAGTAAGTCGCTTAAGGGTGGTTTACTGTATGCAATTTACTTAAAATTTCTTTTTACAGGCGCCAGGAGCTGCAGCTACTTCTGCTGCTTACCCTCCGTGGAGCGTTCCTTATTACAGCCAAAACGGCCAATATTACGGTTATGCGGCCTATACTTACCCGGTAAATCCGGCAAATCCTCCTGCAACATCTTCCATTCGCCGTGAGCCTGTTAATTATACCTCACGTTAGTTCATTTGCAAATTCTCACCAAGGAAAATCGCCCATTTTGCTGAGTGCATATGCTTCATCAGCACTATCCAAAGATTTTTCTATATCGCAGTTTGAAGGTAGAAAACGTTTATATTTAGTCGTTCTCGCTTGCCAGACAGACGATAAATCGTTCTTCACATTTTCTTCAATTACTATAATAACTGCATGCATGTTCAGCCATTTACCCACTTTCCCCCTATAACGGTTTCTTCTGCCATCAACAGACAGCTCCAGAAGACTTCTGTCAGCTATAGCCAATAAAAGCTTGTAAAACTGCACTTCACACTTATTCGCTTCTATTAATACCGATTCTGCATCACTTTTTTCTGGCTCGCTTTACTCCGATTGCACTATTGCATTGAAAAACAGCAGCAGCTACTCTTTTGACTGCCAAAATAAAGAAGAGTAAAGTGGGTACGATTCCACAATTGAGCTTGAGAACACTTTTGTATTGTAAAGCTGTGTGTCGCTCTATGAGCACAAAGACCACTGTTTAGTCGATTTGAATTGAGTTGGGTGACAACGACAGTAAAGGATTAGCACATGCTAATCGGCTGTTGATCATTTGACGGAAGAGCTCTACTTTTGATGAGCAGTCTCCCTCGCAACAAATCAGTTATGACAGCAGCTCTTCGGTCACCGGTGGACCGCCAATTACCAGCGTTTGCCATTTCCTGGTGGTAACTAGGGAAAAAACGGTGAAAAGAGGCACATACTTGGCACCAGGCCTGACGGTGCTTCGCCGTAGCTTCTGTTTCTGTCGAACACTGCCTGACACCTTGCAGAATTGGGCGTGTGTGTGTGTGCCTTGCCATTCGAGAAACTGTCTCTTCTCTCCTCTCTCTCTCTCTCTCTCTCTCTCTCTCTCTCTCTCTCTCTCTCTCTCTCTCTCAGTTGGTGGCATTTTCGACGTTGCCGACACTGCACTGACATGCACCGACGGCAACCATAGTGCATCCATTTTAAGGAGCCTTCGTTTTTCAATTCACTCCCTTCATTTGAAAATAAGTGTATCTCTAGACTCTCTCTCTCACACACCCGCACTGTGTCGTCAGCCGAGGCATACGATTGCGTCGTTCTCACGCGCTTGTTCCCCTCTTCAAACTGCGGCAGCTTCTGGTGCTTCTGGTGGTGATGTTTGTTTCGCATCAGTAGTCAGACTTGCTTCCACCAGAGACTAAACTGCTGCTGTTGATGCTAAACTTACTCCTTTTTAGGTTGCTACATCTTCCTTTGGGCAAACTTGTTGCTCTCCCGTGCGTGTCTGCAAGCCGGGCACACAAGCATACTTTCTGCACTATTTTCTTCGCTCTCCCGCATGCACATTAATATTGCCCTTATTTTGGCACTTTCACTTACTGCAGTTCTGGTAGGGCGACATTAAACCTATTCAAACTTGCTCACTGCTCTATCAGTAAGTGAAGCTCATCAGTTCATCACCGATGCACGATATGTGTCCTCCAGAACTGACATTGCTCGCCTACTTTGCCCTTAATTGTGTTGACTGATTTGGTGTGCTTTTGGTAAATGCACCAGCCCACCCTCTCATTGCGAGCATTTATTACTACTTTTGTATCTGTTCAACAACGTCAGTTGCAATTCCATCTACTTTTATCTACACTTTGCCTAACTAACTGTCATCTCTAGAGTTTTTGTTTTTTCGTTTTTGCCCCTGTTTGCTGCCTCATTAACTAATGATCTCTAACTAAATCTGCACAACCCGAATGGTGTGTAGGTGTGCGTATGCAGGGTAATTGAATCAAATCGTAGCAACACTGCAATTAAGCTGTGAAGAAGGAAAATGAGGAAGAATCAAACTGAATTGGGGCAGGACATTCCGGCAGTCATGGTTCGACAGTGGCAGCAGACGTGGTCGGTAATGACAACGGTAATATACACTCTGCTGTCCTCACCAGCTCCGGTGGCCGTGCTAGCCGGCGAAAAATGCGAATAGTCGGCAAGTGGAAACGACAGTGTGTTTCACCGTTGTCTATCAAAGAAGAGATCAAATCTGATGTTGAAAGTGCTCTTGAAGGGGCTGCACCTGCCCGGCAGGACTTTCACTACCGAAGACCACTTTCCCTGAGATGAAGGTAGAGCCCGACATAGAAAATTCTCAATCAGCCTTTCCTTGTAGAAAATCTGCTGACACGGTTCTCTCCTCACCACTTTCAACTGGGGAAAGTGTCGATCGTGTGCTTCCAGGGCAAAGTGGCTCTCATGGTGAAACGCACATCGGCGGTGGACAGTCGGTGGCTAATCAACACAGTTCGTCACGACAGTCGATCACCGACACTGCAGCTCCTTCCTCGGTTAAGCACTTTGATGATTGTGACAGTGACAACAGTGGAAGAAGCAGTAGTAGTAGTAGCTGTCGTAGCAGCAGTTCCATGTCATTCTCTTCAGATTCTAGCGCAAAGATCGAGAAAACTGTTCCATTGGTTTCTACGGTGGACAGAGACAACAGTAGCTCCGACGACCAGGCGACAATTAAGCGCGAGGTGGATTGTCGTGAATGGAATGATTCAAAGGAAGACGATTCAATCGTTATCGACTACACACTCACCAGTCGCTACCCAGAGAAAAAGGTTTTTAACTATCAGCAGTACGAACGTTCGTTGCTTCTTAAGGCAGCTGAAAAGATGGTCAATGGAGGTCAACTGCATGAGCAGTCAACATTTAAAGTTGAAGAGACAAATGAGTTGAACACTGAGCAGCAGCAACAACATCAGCAACTCTATCATGAAGCATCAACCAGTGGCAGTAGTAACACAATATCGACTAGTAAGTTTTTGTTCCCAAAACAAAAGACGACGAAGACCGGTAAGTGTTTTGCTTTGTACAAGAACATGCGTAATTGCAAATCGCTTCTATGCTTGCTGAATAGTTGCCACAGACAAAAATCGGTGTCAACTTTGGCTTCAATTTTTACACAACAGCTTTCCCTGTTCTTTGAAAATATTGGTGCCATTGCATTCGATGTTGTACTGGATTCTTTAAGCAACAAATCCACTTATTTTTTAACACGGCATCTTTTTATTGCCAATTCAGTACTTCACAACTAATGAAGGATTGTTTAGCTGTCATAGTAGTACACTTAATTGACAATTTACTCTTAAAGTATCTGCTTTTTTTGGCCAATGTCCAAATGAAAAATATACTGTAGCAACTTTGTCAACTCAGCTTTTTGTTTTTTTTTCTTTTCTTCTGCCTTGCTTTTGTCACAATGGCAAGCGTTAATTAATTTGTTATCGTTAATCTTTCACAACTCGACAAGTACTCACAAATGACACTTTATTTGTTTATTCGGCACTTAGAAAACTGTTCATTGGCGGCCTTTCGTTTGACACAAGTGAATGTAAGTGTGCAATGTCTTGTTTAACCAATAATTTTTTCTCAATAAATATTTTCTATTGCATATTTTATTCCAAAATAGGTGATCTTGAGAAATATTTTAGCCGTTTTGGTGTTGTCGAAAGGGTCAACTTAAAATATGATCCGGAAACAGGAATCTCGCGTTGCTTTGCCTTCATCTCTTTTGCCGAAGAGGAGGCAGTTGAAGAGGTACTGAGGCAGCCGATGCACATTGTTAACGGACGTTGGGCTGAACCACGACGTGCAAAGTCCAGGCCTGTCTTTAAAAAACTTTTCGTTGGAGGCCTTGATAGTTCTCTAAACACAGATGACATTCGCGACTACTTTTCCCGATTTGGCAAGGTTCGAAAACATATGGTTTTGTTAACTGATAAACAAAGATTATTTTTTGTTTCAGGTCGCGCAGGTGGACATTCCCGTTGATCGAATGAGCCAACAGCGTCGTCAGTTTTGCTTTGTCATCTTTCAGAACGAGGAAGCCGCCGAAGAGGCTGCAACGTGGCCTAGGCAAATGGTAAAAAACCGCCTACTTGATGTTCGTCGGACTGTGCCCAGTAACGTACTGGCGCAGCAGAAACGAATGGCACAGGCAGCTGGTCTTGATCTGAACAAATATGATTGCAATTACAAACTGGGCAAGATGAACGCAACAGCTCGCATGGTTACGGCCTCAGCGGCTATGGCTGCTGCAGCACTGGCCACTCCGATCGCACCACAATTTGCACCGAACAATTTACCCGTGGCAGCCACTTCATTTCAATCTCAAGCTGCTGTTGCTGCTGCTACTGCTGGTCCCTCATGTCCCCAGATGTCTGTCACTCCCTCCGGTGCACTTGTCCCCCTGGCGGACCACATTTCGCAGGCATCAATGGCGGCACTAGGTGTGGCACAGCAGCCAAACGCCTACCCTGCTGCAGTGGCCTTCTCTAGCAATGTATACTCAGCCTCGAATGCCTCTCCACTGGCTCCCACCTACTACCCCACCTCAACTCCCATTCATATGCTTTTCCGTACTTACACACTGCATCCAGTTATGCACCAGCAGCAGTGTACCAAGCTGCCACGCCGCAGTGCCTCAATCAGCAGCAATCTTACAGCAGTCCGCCAGCTTATGGCTATCCAATGGGCGCAATTGACTACAGTAGATATTACTCGCAATACTATTCCAATTACATTTCACAAGCCCAACCTCCACCACCACCACCACCGCCGCCTCCAGTTGAAACAGCAAATCAAACAATATCAAGCAGCAGTTAAAAGTTTCAACCACCCAAGCTAAATGCAGGTGTTGCCGGTCTTTTAATTACGACTGCACAATAAATCTATTTGAATAACTGATTGGTTCAATATCACTTCTACCACAAACTGTTTTACGCTTCAATCGCTTCTTTTCCCGCGCTCCACATCGACATTTCCAATTTTCACATAGCTTGCAATGCTTTACAATTTGTTGTTTTACTTCAATTATTCATTTTCTGCTAAGATTTTGCACGTATCACTGTCCATTTTAGATTCACTGTGTTTCTTTTGTGAAAATAAAGTTGTGATATCAGCCTATCCCTAAAAATTTTACCTTAAAAATTAAAAATTTTTGAAAACTCTGGTTCTACCTATTTGATACCCACTGGGTGCAAATAGAAAATAACATGCGTCAATTTTTATTTTGATGTAAACAACAAAATGTTTCATTCTACATCAAGGCTTTATTCCAGATTATCCTTGGCATCTTCTTTAAAACCATCAAATTATGCAGGTATTATAATTATCAGGTGTGTAAATTAATATTAACAAATTTATTTTCAGCAAAAAATGTTTTAAAAACATTTTTGCCAACTTGTTACAGCTGCTCAAAGTTGTCAACATCATCTAAACAAAAGTCTGAAGAATACCTAAAACAGATTCTTGAAACTCGCCAGCTGCCGAAATGGCTGTCAAACAAACCTCAATCTGACCTACAGAAACTTATAACTTCAATCCTCAACCAGTACGAATATGAGCTGTACCGGAAAAGTTATGAACACCTGGAAGCAATAACTCCTGATACAAGCATTTTTGAAAGTGCGAAATTCCAGTTGCAACCCTTTGAGCTTGGTGACATTCTTCAAGCGCAAGATGAAGGTGAACGCCACAACATTATAAACTATTTTGTGAAATCGAAAACCTGCAATTTGTTTCAAAGCACAACAGATGTTTGTCAAAAAAGGCCGACATCGATGCGTATTCAAGCCTCACAAGGTCCCGTTTAGAAGTTCATGAGCCAACTGGACTGTGGAACTTTCACAATGAGCTTGTTTATGGACTGTGGCACAACTGCCTTTTTACCAAATTCAAGCGAACATCTTACTCTGGACTGTACGAAAAGCGAATGGCCAGTTCAATTGTCGTAGATTCTTCCAACACGCGACTCGTTTTGGACTTTGATTATGCAGCTGACCTAACCTACTTTTCCATTCGTCGCTTAGGCGATGATATTCGTCGCCTGATTGCTTTCAACAAGTATCACTCGCTCCAGCCATTTACATTGGAGATGCTCGAAAGTCAACCTACGCGAACAAAGCAGTTTGATGAACTGATGGGACGACTAATTTCAAATTGGAATGACGACAGCCAGTTTCCCTTTATACGACACCAAGGGAAAATTGACAAAATTGCAGCGAATCCAAGTTCAATCTACTACATCATTCCCTCCGCACGAAAAGCACTTTCCATCAAAGAAGTTCTTCACCCAAACAGCGTGTTTGTCCTTCCTGCCTATGTGACCGGGAATCTTCGTGATCCAGTGTTCAGTAAAATTGCTTCTCGAATGAAACCGCTAAATGTAAATTTGCGACGTCTTCCCACACAAGAACACGTTGTTTGGAACAAGTTCCACGGTGTCATGAAGCTGGATACGGTGTTTTCCATTCTTCATGATGCTCGCCATGAAGTCAACTTTGATTGGAAAAATTCTTTTCGCCGACACCTCACGGGAGAAACAATAAAGACCGAAGAAGAGATGACAAAGTCCGAACAGAAAATCCGTCATTTTTACAAAAAACGAGCGCACTCAATTGAAAGATCATTTAATGAAAAAGGTAGCAAAGCTCCACAAAGGATCGTAACTAATATGAATAAATGAGTCCACTTGAAGGGTTATAATATGATTAGTTTTAATAAATTTGTAACAATGCAATTTCAAATTTCAAACTCAGTTATGTAGCGTTCTCTATGCCGACCCATATAATTGGCGAGTAGGCAATCTTTGAAATTAACTGAATACTTCACTCGAGTTTTCAAACTATCAAAATACGTTTGAACAAGAGTTAAAAGATCTGTGTCGTGAAATTCAACTGTGACATTGAGTGTGTGCACTTTAGGGAACTTTTCTGGGACAAGGTGTACAAAATCAGCTGGATCAATTTGTATGTCAAGAAGTGTATAGTCAAGATTGAGAGTGTGAATTTCCGTCAACTGAGAAAGAATGTTGGCTTGATCTTGGTCTAAATGCATTTGGAATGAGTGTACATGGAGTCGAAGCTCCTGAAGCTGGTCAATTCGAGTAACTTCTTCCACCTGTTCGGTGAGCGGCAACTATAAACAGCAAACAATATGATTAGCTCTAACCAACAACAATTTTAGCAAGCCAAACTACTAATTACCTGATAGACAAACTTTGGATGAAAATACTGTAAAGATTGAAAAGAATTGCAAATTAAACGTAAAATAGTTCGCACAACATGTCGAGACTTGTAGACGGTAGTTTCTCTAAAGAAAAGGTGGCCAATGGAAAGGTGTGTCAGATGTGTTGAGAGGAAAGGGGCTCGACGCAGTAGTTCTTGGAGTTGGTGCAGCTCACAGTTGATGCCATCGAGATTAAGGTGTCGAATGGGTGTGCCCAATTGGCTCAAAAGCGCCACAATGTCTCCGTCATAGTTGACCAAGGTGAACTGTTCCAGCTGCTGCATCACCGGCAAGTCAGGGATGCTATCAGTTATTTCAAACAAATGCAAACGATTCAAAAACTGTAGCGAGTTGATTGCATTCCAGATTTGCGTGTGTTGCTGCTTCAGATGCGGCATGCCCAGTAGAGATAGGCTCGTCAGAAATGACCATTTACCCAGAAAAGAATGCAAGTCCATTTCCGTTGGCCAGTTGTAGTAGTAAAAGACCAACTTGGTAATGTTTGGAAACAGATTGCCAAGCAAGTGACCAGTTGGTTCATCAGTTGGTGCATTTCCTGCTCTTAACTCCCGCCGAGTTGGTCGCCCAGAAATCAGAAGATCATCGTCTCTTTGGCCAATTCTTTTTAGAACAAAATCTTCATGTTCGTAGAGAGTATACTGAAGTAAGCAGTTGCAGTAGTTGTAGACCACGTTGAAAGATTCAAATAGTTTGAGTGAGCTTTTCTGAGCGCAAATCTTTTCAATTAGAATGCGCCAGTGTGAGCAAACGGCACGGTATTGAAGAAGTTCCTGCAACGAAAAACAGTCAAAAATGCTGCGAAAACAGTCGTTTGGAAGGTCGTTGATTTCCATGGTTCGGCTGAACAAGGAACTTCAATAAACAACTGATTTCAACTGTTGAGTAAGAATGAAAACACAGGGTGAGGAAAATGGATGAGAAACAGGCAATATTGCGCAAGCACAGCGCCAGTTGCCGACTGACAATTAAAGATGGAGCACGAATCGTAGTTACGAAATTTCACTTCATTACTGTTCATTGCGGTTCAATCAGCCATAACTTCCTGCAAATTAAATTTGTATTTGACGAAGCTACTGTGCAGATTGAAGAAGTGCTCTTTCCGGTGCAGCTTCAACTAATTTTAGCATTTGAACTGGTTCACTGAAACAGCCTTATGAAACAGCCTTGGTGTTAATGCACTTGAAAGTCTGTGTGATTTGGAAAAAAGAAGGGCGAGAACACAATAGTTGCACTCTATTGCTTTACTGTTAATTCAGAACAGTTCGGTTGATCAGTTCACCGAGTGCACTGTTTCTTCCTTCAATCAAACTGATAAATAAATAGGAAGTGTTGGAAAACACATTTATTTTTCCGAAAATTAACTTTGCACTTTTTTGTTGTTTTCCAGTTTTCTTCCAGATTATTTTTGACTAATTAACTATGCAATATGTTCAGAGCAACATTGTCTTTTCCTGCTTCCATTAATTTTGATTAGTCGATTTATGAAGTGTAAACACATAACACACATTTCTGTGACAGAAATTCTGTCACTTTAAAACGGCTTGTGATTGCCGTTAAAAGTTACCATCGATTGAAGACTGTCTGCTCAATCTAATCGCAACATTGTCAGAAACTGATCAGCTTTAAAAACTTGTCTAATGTGATGGCAAACAATGACAGCTAGTCAATCAGTGAGAGAGAAAAAAACGATCAAAAGGACAGATTACAGACTACGTCTGCCAGTGGCTAGAAGAGAATGAGAAACGAAAATCCAATGATATTGATACAGCCAACAAAAAGAAGAGACTCATCATCAACTACAATGGTGCTGCAAAGTGTGTCCACTTTGTGTGCCATCAATCACTGCAAACACAACGGTAATGGCACTGTCTTTTTTTC
Organism: Tyrophagus putrescentiae; assembly: GCA_024499935.1. Classification (NCBI taxonomy): domain Eukaryota; kingdom Metazoa; phylum Arthropoda; class Arachnida; order Sarcoptiformes; family Acaridae; genus Tyrophagus; species Tyrophagus putrescentiae. Next base: position 5,422,023 of record JAMZRA010000001.1, on the reverse strand, counting down.
TTAGTAGTTTCGTCTACTCTCTGAACAGAGTACTACCGGTACCGTCGTACCTTGACCTACAAAATAACCAACTTATTTAGGTTGACCACTGGCCGACAGCCAAACACTCATCTTAGCTGACTGAGGAGCGCAAACATGGCAGTCACAGTATGCGGCCCAGCTGTGCCAAAGTCTAAAACAGTGTACAGATGAAATGTAATCGATCAATAAGTTTGTCCAATCTGCAGTCCGTGGAAAGATTTTAAGTGACTTTACAGTTTAACTTAAGTTTCCACTAAGTCGACTTTGCTTCCGATGATCTAATAATCAAATATCTCCGCTCAGTGATCTGGAAACCACCAAATGATTGCTGATTCAATTCTCATTTAAAGATCACTGACAACGACAGTAGTGAAAAGAGGCGATGGTTTTATTTGCAGCTTAACTCATTCCCGTTGATTGAATTTAATCTGCTGTGAAGTTGGATGTAGAGAACCCCCACACCGAGAATGCTACAAGAAACCCAGCCTTATGAGGGAAAATCATCAATAAAAAGTTCACACTTGAATTGAATTGAATTGAATTGAATGACTGTCTATGTCCACGCTGATGAACATGTGCACCGAGTGACACTACGTTGATGAGTCGGCCTTAAAGTGAATTTCCTCATTCGTGTTCCCATTGAAGTGGCCAACCCAGATGGTCATTGAAGCAAAGCACCGAATGTGCATGTTCATTTTCACTGCCTTTAACCCTCTTCCAACACCTTTCTTCTCCACACCTGACAATGTGAACAATCTCATTTGTAGTGAGTACAGTGACTGACCTGCAGCAACAACGGTGTAATCACTGCGACCACAATTACATGTGCTCGACAGAGAGCACGACCGTTGATTGAACAAAAAAAATCAAAATGAGAAAAGGTAGGGATGGTGGTAATGGCAAGAGCGGACAGTAAGGATCCCCCATATAAAAACATTAAAAAATAAACTTATCTTTAATAAAGGTTTAAAGTGGTGTGCAAGGCAAAAATGTAAAAGTTTTGTAGTAGTGTTTTATACAATTTAATTATTGTTAAGAGTTTTTATTCTGCATCCAAAAACATATTAGCTGTAACTGCTGCACCACTTACACTACCACTCATTACCAATTAGTAAGTGCTATTCCTGACATTCACCAGACTAGTCCATGACCAGAATCTGCAGAACACTACAGTAATTGTTGTACCAACGGCACACGCCCAATACATGCACAAACTAAGACTGTGATTAGTTTTATTACATTGTTAAGATACTTTATGCTGAATTGGCATTTTTGCTCATGATAAATATAAAAACTAAATATGAAAAAATAAACTATTTTAAAAATGTCATCAATTATTTCACTAGCCGCCGTGTTTATATAATTTTAAAAATGAAAACTCTGCACGTGACATGTGTTATTTATAAAATATATACTTTGAATTACATGCTCATTTCTTGATCGATTTTCTATGAATATAATGCAAAAGCTTTGTCATTTTAAGCATCACCATCATCATAATTTGTGTGAACTGAGATTGAAATGAATGGACAATCGATTGGAAAAGGGAAGAAAAGCAATTTACCCCATTTTCAATGCCATCAAAATTGAGTCAGGACATAATAGAGTAAAAACATACAATAGACACATAGGAAATGAAGACACGTCGCCGTTAATTGAGCATTTACAAAGATCTGCTTCTGTTCAGCTTTCATATTGCTGTTTTTACTGTTGTTGGCGTTTTTTATTTGCTGTGCGCACATTTTGTCGCCCTGAAATTGTTCAATTCTTTAGTCGCTGCAAAAACTAGAAAAACAGCGGTTGACTACTAGCACCGCTTCACCCTCTTCATCAGTTGCCATCATTATCTCGTTGATTACTTTCGCTTATTATACTCATGTTATTATTCTTAGTATATTTTGCCTTTTCAGCGTACCCAATTATGAAGCGCCCAAACCTGTGCTTTTCGACACTTATAAAAGTGGATTGCTCCTTTGTCAGTAAAATTTGCAAGCAGGCTTTATTTATCCAAACAGCGAGTCGTGATTTGTGCATGTCAGCTGTTGTTGCAACTACCATAGTGCTCAAACTGAAACAAGATGATGGAGATGATGAAAAAAAGTTCAATGAGTTATTGGGCCACTCATCACTGTGCATGGTAATGATGAGACAATGCTGATGATACTGATAGAGTGCTGGTGAAAAGTAATTGTGCTTTGCTTAATTTGGGTGACTGCAGTGATCAGTGCTGGAGATGGCAGTGGTCACTTGTTGGGCGGTGATGCCAGTACCATCACGAAGTGTGTGGAACACACTGAAGTATTTTATTGTTACTGTTAAATGCTGTGCACTAATTGTTGCACGTCTGCACTTAAGAGCATACTGATGCCAATTGAAAAGAATGAGAGGAAGATCAAGAAAAGAAGCAACAGCAGTCGCTCATCCATTCGTTGGGTATCTGAGAGACTGCTCTCTAAACTTGGCATCATTGTTGCACAAGTGTGCACACTGAAACGATTCTACAGCTGCTGTTTTTCTGTGTAAACCATTTTGCACTTGTAAAGATCAGGTGACTGAAAAGGTAGAGTACTTAATGGTGTTCTCAGTGAGATCAGTAAAGAGACCATCCTGGCTATCCACTATCCACTTGCCATTGACAAGGCACTTGTCAGCCATTGGCACCTTTCTGCGAGGACATCCGTGTGCCATTGTCTTCCATCCGTCACCTGCTTTACTGTTTGTTTTTTGCTCTACTGCTGTGACATCATTATCAATTCTTCTGCTTTTTGTTGTTGTCGTATTTGTGGACACAGCCATCACTGACCGCCCTCTCTCATTAGACGAATTGTCTGTACCACAAAATGAGGCAATCACTGGGAGAAGAGAAGGCTAACCCTTTTGAAGAGTTTAACTGCAGCAATTAACTGGCAGCCGGTCTTATCTCTCTCACGGCTCATTCTCAACTTGCCTGATGGTCTTCATTCTAATCTTGCACTATCAATTTCTATTTTTAGATTTATGACTACTTGTTCTTTCTTCTTCCCTTTTCGGTGATAGTGCCCTTTTTCTTTGATGAGCATTGAGTTGTATCATTTTGCTGTCGTTATTCAGTTAATCTCCATCCAATGTGCACTCACTTTGTCAGCTCTGCATTATGTCAATTGAACCAGAAGGACATGCAGGGACAGAGACACAAGACGAGAGAGAGAGACGGCGCTGGTTCTCTTGGTGACTAGCCGACACTAACTAACTGGCCCCCTTTTTACCGCAACTGTTGATGTCCTCGATCTTGTGAGAGTGCAAGGCTGAGAAGAGAGCACTGTGTTCGTCGTTTGGCGGCCACACACCAGTGCCACTGGCTTACCTCACTCACTCACTCGCACAACGGGTTCCGTTGTCATTTGCCGGTCATTAAGGTGAAGCATTGCAGACGGTGCTGACTGACGTCAGCTGCCTGCCCACCACTAGTCCTTCTTTGAAATACTTTTATTTTAAAATCAACTTTTTTCTTTTTCTGGCGCGGTTGCTATTGTTTACACAAACAGCAGCAGCAGCTTCAGCAGTTGAAGTAATTCAAAGGTAAAAGACAACCGGAGAAGTGTGCTAAATTGCTGCTGCTGTTGCTGCAAGTACACTGTGGTCTGTACAGTTCCTCACATCACAACTTGGCACTAGTCTGACTGAACGACAATTTGTTCAGTCTCGTTTTGTTATCAGTTTGACAGAACCGCCGTGCCTAATAAGTTGACAAATGGCAGAGGTAGCACATGACGATATCTTTTCATTTATCTAAACAGAATTTAAGCCCGTAAAATAGCCGACAAGTCACGAATTTTGCCGCACAATACACTAAGGATAAAGATTATCAGCTTCTTGTGATTGAAACAGAGCTACTACTACGTATGGTAACCAGAACTAATTTCAAGATGGTTGAGTTTCACTTTCCGGGTAGCCGACTTTCAGTGTAGCTTCAAAAAGCAAAAATGCTCACCAAACTCGTCAATTGTTGTGAGTGAAGGCAATAGTCCTCCTGTTTTGTCCGTTGATATATTGGCAACATGAAATAGCACATGCACATGATCTAATTAATGACCAGTACAAAGGAACTGGGGTAGAGCTTGTCAGCGTGGCAGTGGCGCCCAGCAATGGATGGTCGCCAAGGTGAACCCCACCGCCAAAAGCAGCACCACCACCAAAGCACCCTAATTGGGCACATTAGAGACTTTGTCGCCGAGCAGTTAGTCAGCCTTGGTGTGTGTGAAAGACGGAAGAGACAATGCCAAAGCCATGAGCTCAGTGATAGACTGGGATGAAAGGGGGAGCCAAACTGCTGCTTCTGCTAGACGTCGGCTCTTCGGAAGTCGGCTCCAAACAACTACAAGGGCAGTTGTGTGTGACTGAACACTGGCCACCACTGCCGAGTGGTCGTCGTCTGCAGCTAATTGCCCATTAGCTGCCATTGCCGTGCCGCCAGCTAGCAATTAATTGAATTAATCAATGCAAATCTTGCTTCCACATACAGTGTTGTTGTTGTTCTTGGTGCATTCTTTTTACAAAATGTGACTCCTTTAGTGCCTTGTGAGAAAGTATGTTCTACTCTCAAGGATGAGCTAAAATGGGCAAATGGCATCGTACTGGCACAGCGGCCATGCGACCGGTCTTACATATTCATTGACTGATTTTGTTCTCCCCTTTTCTAACACAAACTAGTAAAGTGTTTACAAAGCTGAGTGCTCTAAATTGAAATCATTTGAAGCACTAAAACATCGTGATCAGCTTGAATCAATACTGAAAATAAATGGCGATTGAGGTGAGGAAGAGGATTGCCCGCTCTTACGCGTTTCGGTACTGCTCGTCTGTTTCTTTTTTGTTGTTTTTTTCTGAATTTTTGAAACTGCAGCCTTCATGCGCATGGGCGAGTCAGTTCTGTTTATCTGCGTCTGTCAGCTGGCAGTCGGCGACGGCGACGGCGGTCAGCGGTCTTCTGGTGAACCCGTTCAGTGTCAGCTTTGCGGGCTGGTGCAGCAGTGTCCCAAGAGCAGTTCCAGTACCCGACGACCTGCACTACCAGTGGACTCTGCCACTACCACAAACACCGAAACCTCACCGCTGCCGCCGTTCAGCTTTGGCTTGCTCGTCAGCTCACTGCCGCCTGACGCCTTTGCCACTGCCGTTAGTTTCTATTGTGTGTCTTTTTCTCCTTCTTGCTCTCCGTTTTCTTTCTTCTTCTCCGTCCGTCTTCGCAGGCGCCCACGAGAACTAAACAAAAAAAGAAAGAAGGGACTCTCAGCAGCTTTCTGTGCTCTCCTTAGGCAGTGGAGCACCTCAACAACAGCAACAAAAAAGAAAGAAGTGAAGAGCAAAGGATCCTGAAGACGGACTGACTCAAAACGCAAGACTGGATTGTGAGCAAAAGAGGATTGGAGAAAAAGAGACGGACGCACTGCGCGGCACCGAATACACGGCACCAAACTAAATCACTTACTGAATGATGGTGGCAAGGCAAGTCGGTGCTCCTGCAACACCTCTCCGAGAGACACACATTTGTTCACACCACTACGTTGATTCCTCTTTCTTCCATTGTGCTTAAAATTGTGAGTTTGTGCAAGTTTACCAGTGCTTCATATCAATTCAGTGATCTGCATCTGATTAAAGGGGTCACAGTGCATTAGTTAGTGCCATGAAATGATATTTGTGCGCACTTTGTCTCCCTTTTAAACAAGAAAAACACAAAATTCTCTGAAGCAGCAGCAGCAAACAGGTAAATCCCTAGAGGAAGGGTAAGAGAAGCATAAATCAACCCTTGATGTCTTGGAAACCTTTGGTGTTCAACTTGACAAGTGTCACCTTTGTGATTATTAATTTGTGGTAAAGACGACTTTTGAAAAAAACCCAATTCGACCAAGACGCCACTCGGCGTACCAGCCAATTGACACTGACAGCCGACAATCGCTCAACCAACTCACACAACCCCTGGATTTATTGCACAACAACCGACTGAGCTCTACCCTGTGGAATCAATTTGTACAAACCACAAAGGCTAGCGACACATTTGATTTGATCTTGATATAGCATACTCATCAATCGAAAATTGACGGTAGCAGCCCATTCTCTTTTGTGGTTTGTTTTAAAGTGCCACTGCACCCAACACCATCATCATTGTCACCAGAGCATTTACACCAGACAAAGATTGGAAGACCCTATCATTATTCATTCGGGTAATTGTATACTCTGTTTATTTTTAGTTTTTACATTAGGTTTTTGTTTGACACTCGTACACAACGAAGATGCCATTTCTGAATGACCGGCCATTGTTTTGTCAGTATTCAGTCAGTCAAGTTTATTGGTGATTCTGCAACCAAGGACTACTCCACTGAGCACTATTTGTTTGTGTAGTGAAACATTGTGAACTGGCTTATCGGACCACTTTTATTGACACAGTTTGCAAGTTAAACAACCAGCTGTGCGTGTGTCAGTGGCAGCCAGCGACTTGTGCTTTATTCATTCATTATAATTAAGTTGCCATCAGTAATAGTATTGAGGTCTGACTTTGGCAAATCAACTTGAATTCAGTGCCAATCGTGTGTGTAGTTTGCTAGAAAGTGTAGGCCTTAATTGTGAGCCGTCAAGTGTTGTTGCTGCTCTTTTTTCTTATCTCATCTTTGTGCTATGTCATTAAAACATCATCATCATCCAAAAGGTTAAAAATCGTTTAGGAAACTCTGTAGACTCTGTACTAGTCAGCGGTAGTGCAAAAACAAAAAGGAAGCCCATTCAAACTTGCAAAAGAAAAAGAGAAAAGACAAAGCAAAAAGAGATCGTCTTGAAACAACAGACAAGTCAGTCAGACTTGTGCACACGAAATGATCAGCAGCAATCCCTGTCGCAAATTGCGATTAACCCTGAAAGCGATTGTGCTGGAATGTGAGCTTCTTCTGTGCCTGTCACTGATCTGGAAACAATCGAGGTGCTCTTCGCAGTTGCCATTGTCTCATATTCTGTTTGCTCTGTTTGCTTTTATTAGTCGGTGTGGGACGCTGAGGTAATATAGCATCAAAGCAGCTGCAACAGCAAAAGAGGCAGCAGCGATCATTCACACTGCAATCGATTGCCATTTCTCTATGCCTTCTTTAGCATCACCACCACCACTGGCCTTCACAGTTCATGTTCAGCAGTAGTTGATGTGCATTCAACTGATTTGATGCACTATGCATAAACGCATGTTTTTGTATTGTACTGTACGCTGAGCACACTGTGGCAGTGGCCTTCTTGCTACCGATTTTCAATGGCTGATCTCAGTTCACCTCTTTTAGACACGATGCTTTGCCAAGTCAATGGTCAATCGAGTAAGAAAGTATTTCTCTCTCTCCCTCTTTGGCTGGCCCTAAAGTAGAGGCATATTGAAGGTATTTTTTTTGTTGTGGTTCTGTTTTTGTTTCTGGTCCAAGTCGGTGTTTCTATTTTGTTAGTGATTGTTGTTGCCTCTTTCATTTAAAGTGCTCCAGTGAGACAGAAAAAGAAAGCCTTACAGCTGAACAGCGACCTATTGCCGATTATGCAGACGGCAGTGGAGTTGAGCAGAGCAGAAACACGAGCGCCACTGACTGACTGATCTGAAGCAGCAGCAGCATCTTCTCCTCTTTGTGAAGTTTTTTTCGTCTGCGTCGAGGCGAAGACGGCGGTTTCTGAAGAGAGCGGCAGCCGAAAAAATCAAAGAGTTAAAGGGAGCGAGATGGCGTGAGCCGCCGACCGTGCTGAAGACGTGCCAGAGCCACTGACAGCAGCAGGCACAGAGGACACAGAGTGCACAGCGCAGTCCATGAGGACAACGACTATCATTAGGAACGAAACGTCGAAAACTTGCCATGCCACCACAACAGGCTTACAGGTAGTGAAAGAGAGAAAAAGAGAAGGATGGAGAGAGGGAGAGGGAGAGAGAGGCAGCACAAGCAACAGCCAAGACTGTCAGCAGAACATCGGCGACGGCTGGCGCCAAGCCTGCTTTTCTGCTTGCCTACTACCTGTGTGTGCCGCTGACCGCCACTCGGCGGCAACTTACCTGCTGGTAATAGAAGTGGCTCTCTGTGCGCCTACCTGCCTGATTGTTTTGCTTTCCTTCTTTTTTTCTTCTCACTCCTTGGACATTCGGACACTTTGTTTACCAGCAAACCATCTCTGTTCTTGTGGGGCAAACAACAACTCCCTCTCTGTCCGAGCTGTGTGTGCAAACAAAGCCACGATCGCTCGATATCGTTGGCAGAGCATCTCGGTCAACAGGCAACTCTACTAGGCAGGTCTACTAGGCAAGCTGCACTGCCACAAGCCACTCACCACCTACCCTAGATATCTAGAACTACTCTACTTTAGAAGCAATTTTACCTCTTCAGCTTTGGCCCTCATTCAAAAGTGCCTCTTTCACCAATCATCGCTTCAATTGAAAGCAGTGATTGTATTTTATTCCACTTTTCATTGGTGCTTGTGTGACTGGGATGTGACAGCCAACTTAAAGTGAGACAACGGGGTGAGTTAATGCACCATTTAAGTCTGATCATGAAAAGAATAAAGTGTCGCCAAAACTGTCAATTTTTTCTTCTTCAATGCGTTTTATAAAATAAACAGTTAATAAAATAACAGTGCGGCAGTGTGTTTTTAGTTGATGGCAACCGCTTTACTTCAGTTTAGAAAAAAACCACTCCCACTGCCAATCAAGCGAACACAATCTAAAAGTATTTCTAAATGAGTAGATCAGTTCAAAAAGCAGAAACTAACTTTGGATGCCCTCTTCTACGCTTTTATTCCCTTTTTTGAATATTATTTTTTAATTATTACATTTTCATTAAAAAACATGGTTTTTTAGTGGAATTGTTTTAGTACACCTGTCGCTATTTTATTAATCTGACATTTCACTGACCAATATTTGAGCGACCATTAAAATTATTAAGTTAGGTTAGTTTAAAGAGTTAACCTTATAAAAGAATGACAGCGATATTAACTACAATTGTTTTTGCAAAAAAGCTTTTGTGTGCATCTCGTGTGTGTCATTTTTATTTAACACTAACAACTTCGATGTAATAATGAGGACGAGTTGCTGTCGGTAGGAGCAAGTGACTATGATTCACACAGCCGGACAGTAATAATCAAACCCAACATTAACCCACTTTGAATGCATGAGAAAGAAAATAGCATCGGTAGAAAGATGCACAGCAATTTAGCTCTCAATCAAGACAAAATCCTTTTCGCAGCGAAATGAAATGTGCTGTTGCAGGAGTCTCGTCCTAATCTGCTTTTCTCTGCTGATGCCCATTTCTGGTCATTTATTGTCTCAACGTGACAACAACAAGGAAGGAGATTTTCCGAAAAGATTTGCAATCACTGTCTTCATCTTGCCCCTTCACTGCAGTTGTACACAACACAATTGTCCACTTAATTATCTCTCTGTTCTAATGTTCAAGTTTAATGTTGACTAAAACAATGAATTGTACAATCCTTTGGTCAATTTTTTGCATGGTAATGACAATGAAAATCATTCTGTTAGTGTATTTTCTCTCACCACTTTTTTCTGGCTTTGTGCTCCATAATCAGTAATTGATCAAGTACACCAAACACTTTGTGCCGATTAATGAATCAGTCTTGCCGAGCACATTTTAATTACCCCGTTATTGACAAAAACAAATAGAAAACAGATTTGTTAAGGAAAAACAGCATCAGCAACAGAATCCAAACCTTGCTACAACAGTAACACAAAGTAAACTGAATCATTTGTTTGTAGCGCCTATTTGAGGACACATCTATATTTAGAGTGACAGTCAGAGTGAAGCCAAAGCCAATTATTGACAAGTCTATGAAACCGAATCCGGTGACAACGGCGTTGACACTGTTTCTGCAGTGAGTAAAACTTGTCCTCTTTTTGAATTGTTTCCGGAATGGAGAGTTTCTCTTTCTCTCTCTCCACTGGCTGATAAGTGACTCCACTAACTTGTGTGGAAGCTCTCTCTCACCTCTCAAGTCAGCGTCGAACACCCGGTAGTTTTGTCGTCAGCGACGTCGCCTGCTAATTGCCTTTGTCCGTCCATTTGTCTTGTTGATTCATGACGCAACCAAACACACTGAATGCACAGCATCCTTGCACTAATTGCTACAGTTGCCCATCTTGGCAGTTCTCTTCTGTTTTCTCTCTTACACATCTATCGCACTGTCAGTCATGTGCTCGACTCAAACTCGTCTCAGTTGAACTGCAGCTGAACCATTTTCTTGTTTTTGTCAAGAGTGTATGTGCAGTACCAATTCAATTTTATCTTTTTCAGAGACATTTTTCTTTTCTTTACTTTTTATTATCTTTTTTGACCAATTGTGCCAACAACACCACCAGCACTTCTACCTTTTTACTAACTCCAGTTGTCTGGCTTTGTTTTTATTTCATTTCAGATTCATATCACTCCCTTCTTTCGGCTCGTATTCTTTACGGGCGCAATGATACTTCAAAATGTAGCAACAAGGTTTTCTAGGTAAGTCTGCCTGTTTCTCGCCTTTTTTCACTTTTACTCACTTTTTTATACTTTAGGTGACACAAGTGCGTTTCCAAAACCCTCCTGGCGTCATCACTTGACTTTGCAGTGGGCACTGCGCTGGTCCCGTGTCGCTGCAGTGTCCATTAGGTGGGCAGTATATTTTCATGCCAGCACCCCATCAAACTTTATCCCACTGATGGAACAAAAATAGCACTTGGTCGGTGTCAATTTGGAGAAACCCTCTTTCAGTCACTTAACTGCAGCCTGACTACCTACTGAAGCACTTTTTCTCGGCACTCTCTTGTCTTCTTTTGGCACACTTCACTTCCGCTGTTGGTGTTTTCAAGAAGCGCTTCTTTCTCTGAGCCCATTACCTTTCCCTTCACTGCCCGTTCAGTCAGCCCATCTAGCAATCACGATGACCGCCCGTGTCCCAACACAGACCGACGTCAACACCAGTCAGTGGTACGTGAACATCTCTCTCAATTTTTTTTCGTTGTTGCACTTTTGTGGTCATTAGTGATTTCATATTTTCGATCTAACTTCTCACTGTTCATTTGTTATTCCGCAACCTTTTGTAGGATGTACTCATTGATGGATTCCTCTCGCGTCTCCACTTTTCTCATTCCCATGTTACTAATAGTGTACGGCAGTTTTAGGTAAGAGCATTTTACTTTTTTTGTATTTACCAAGTTTAAATTTGACACACTGAAAATATTTTTTTCATTGGCAGATCGCTAAACATGGAACAAGAAGCAAAACTAAAGGAAAAAGAAAACTGCTCCAAAGACGGCTGCTCTGACAGTAAGTAAAGAGGAGGAACTTGTAGAATATTTCAATTGCCTTTGTTGTTAACTTCACGTAAAGTGCTAACTTTTTCCTCTCATCTAGATGTGCAAACGCTGGACACTGTACAGGCACTGTGTTTGCCATTAGGCGCCTCAGTGTCTCTACTTGTGATGTTTTTCTTTTTCGATTCTATGCAAATGCTCTTTGCAATTTGCACTGCAAGTATGTGTTGCTTTCGTTCACTCAACAACAACAACAACTAACCATCGCATTTCTAAAATATCCGCACAGTAATCGCTGCAATAGCTTTGGCATTTTTACTTCTACCAATGTGCCAGTACATAATGAAACCGTGTACAGAAAAGAAAAAGTGAGTTGCTTTTTAGCGTTGTGTGTTTTTAGTAACTAAATAAAATGACATCTATTTATGCTGAATAGGATCTCTCTGGGCTTTTGTGGTCGCTTCACGCCCGCCGAACTAGTCGCATTTTCACTGTCCGTGTCAATTGTCTGCATTTGGGTGCTCACCGGACACTGGCTGCTGATGGACGCCATGGGCATGGGCCTCTGTGTCGCCTTCATCGCCTTTGTCCGTCTGCCCAGTCTGAAGGTGTCCACACTGCTCCTCACCGGCCTCCTCATCTACGACGTCTTCTGGGTCTTCTTCTCCTCCTACATCTTCTCCTCCAATGTGATGGTTCGTGTGGCCACCAAAACGGCCGACAACCCTGTGAATCTGGTGGCGAAGCGCTTACATCTCAACGGGGCAAAAGACGTGCCCAAGTTGTCTCTGCCGGGCAAGTTAGTCTTTCCCAGCATGCAAATTCGGGCCACTTTTCCATGCTCGGTCTAGGCGACATTGTGATGCCAGGTTTGCTGTTGTGCTTTGTCCTGAGGTATGACGCGTACAAACGAGCACAGCTCAACTCGGCAGAGTCGGGCGTCCCACCGCCTAAGCACTTCAATCGCATAACCTACTTTCATTGTTCGCTCATTGGCTACTTTTTCGGTGAGTTTCCTAGCAATATTTTTAGCAATTTTATTACTGACAATGTTTTTTATTCAGGTCTACTCACCGCAACAGTGTCATCTGAAGTGTTTAAAGCTGCCCAACCTGCACTCCTTTATCTGGTCCCATTCACGTTGCTTCCACTGCTAACGATGGCTTATCTGAAGGTAGTTGCTTAAACACTTTTACTAGTTTGCTAACGTCTATCCACATTGTCTTTTTTTACTACAGGGTGATTTACGACGAATGTGGAGTGAGCCATTCATTGCGACGACTTTGCCAAAGAATTTAGATGTTTAATTCTGGCAATATTTCTCTTACTTTGCTTTAATTTCAATGTGATCTTCTCGTTCTTTCTTTTTTCCATTATTCTCCTACGTTTTCATCTTTTTTTCTCTTTAACGCTCTCCTTTAATTGTGATCTACTTTCATTTTTGTACTTTTGATGCAAACGACGTGCAATTTTTTATTTCTAGGTTTGTACCTTGTTTTATTTTGTTTTATTATTCGTTGTAACCTATTTTTTTACAGTACCCTTTTCAAATTATTTGCGGCGCACAACCATCAGTGCATTTAACGTCATTCTTTTGATCTGTTGTGTTCATTTATACTTTCTATCTTCTGGCCCCATCAAAACACACCTATTATTTTGGCAAAATGTCCATTTCAAAAAGCGCAAGCAGCAGTGATGACCATACTCAAAAAGAATTGTCAGTTGTTACTTTGAAACATTCTAACCAAGTCTGCTCTGATCATCCCCATTTTCACTACCACCACCATTTTTATCACACTCGTCCATTACAATTCATTCTGGAATGTACTATAATCCGGCGTCACCCATTTTTATTATTTGTTTTCAAAAATTTGTACATTGCTATCACTGTAAATTATTTTTCTATATTCACTTGAGAATCAGCATCATATTTTTCTTGAAACGCTGCCCCTACTTAAAACAACCTAAACATACTCGAACATCAAACAAAGACTTTTGTTTTTGTTGCCTGTAAATTACCGACATGATTCCAAATTCAAATTGCTCACCATTTGTATCGTTTGTACATTGACCATCATCCAAGTTCCACTTAGGCAATACACCAAAACTGCAACTTTTCTAGTGATCAAAATTGTAATACAAACACACACAAATCTCAGGTGTTTCGCCCAGCAGTCGAACCGTAAAACAGCAACAAACCAAATAATTTTGATGCGATACGTTTAACCCTAGTGAGACCTTTTTTATTGAAGCATTTGCATTTAGTTTTTCATTTTGAAAATTGGGCATTTGCAATTTAAAAAAGTTGCAAAAAAACGTTAACAAAATAAAGCTGATGAATCTCAACCAATAACTGAGTGCATGATCTTGTTGTGTGTTTAGAAGTGGAATACAGTTAAGGCAGTATCATCATATTAAAAGTATTTGCGTATCATTTTTCTTTGATAGTTTGTGTTTGCACAAGCAGTCTGATTACGAAGGCACGTGTTGACATTGCTTTTTTTGCTTGGTGACTGGCGATACAGTTACGAAATGGAGCGCACACCGATTACTTGGAAAGCGAATCAGCCAAGAAGTGTGTCAATGCTACGGATGCGCTGGTAGCACTGCATTTACAACAACGTGCACACGTTTCTAGAGGTCAATGGGCACTCCTGTTGTGACAGTACTGGAACAATACAGCAGTACATCGATGCTCTCTGGACTGGCAGTTAGAAATGTTAAAGCAAGTAAAATAAAGCAAATGGCAACTTCTACCTCCTGCATCGGCTGTCTGTGAATATCCGCGGTTTGGCCTTTACTCAATTCATTTAGCTAATTAACCTCACCGGTAGCGATGGATAGCGAGTGCAGTGTTTATGTCAGCGGCACGTCACTGGCAACACCAGTTACGTCAATGGCTCGTCGTGCTCCAGGACACATGGAGAGCCATTGATGGTATGTGCCAGTGTGCTCCACCACATCTCTTTGAAAAACTCTACAGCTTGCTAATGAAGATTTGTGGTTGCCACTAGTATCGGCTGCTGATGTCTCTTGCTGTGCAGTACTGTTGACTTGAACTGTAGTTCTGCTTTCTGTCTATCACATTTGGTGTCCAATGGTGGTGGTGGTGGCTGTCGATGCGTCACTGTGACGCACTGCTAATTTGGTTCAGTAAAATTGCGCCAATGCAAAGCGCCTGACAGTGCAGGTGCCATTATGGCACTGCCGTAGCACTTTTCTTTTCAATGCCACTCACCAGCTGCGAGCATATGCTTTCAACAAAAGCAACAGCATCATCATTTGCCCCACTACATTTCTTTGTGTGCTGTCACTGTCAGTGCTTGTTCTTCTCTCTGATAAACTCCAGTCAGCTGGTGTTCACCTCTTCCGGCTGGTGTAACTTGTTTGTTCAACAAAAATATTATTTTCTATTGTGTTAATCAGTTTATAAACACCAATTTCTATGTCTAATTAATTTTGTTTTGTTATTGTGTGAAAAACCTGACATCTTCGCAAAAAATCAAACATTGTGTGTGTTAGTGACACCTCAGCACTGGTCAGCTATAAACAAAGTTTCTCTCTACTGCCATCAGTATACGTGTACACAAATTTTATAACCTCTTGTTGATTACTTGTTTGTGTCAGTTGTCCAGTAAGATTCATCTTTCTCTCTCACTCAGTCTTTCCTGCTGGACAAACTGGCGCAAATGAGTGCAGCACCATGTCAACTTTCGCATTCAAGCAAAGCAATGTCAATCATTCGAGCAACTTCATCTTCTGCACTGGTTTCTAACTTTAAGAAACTTTTTCGCGCCGCAACTTCTCATTCTTTGAACTCGACTAATTTTGCTGATGACCTAGAAGAAGGCCCAAGTTCACCTTTCACTGATGGACCGCTTACTGACAAGGATATTGACGAAGTGATCTTCTACTTGCTAGAAAAGCTCAACGATCACAGCGAAGAGCTCAACCGACTTTCTATTATGAAGGAGTCTGTTGAAAAACAGATAAAAAGTTTCCATCGCTGTCTGCTGAAGCAAATGTCACATATCAAGCACACCTATGGTACATAAGATAAACTTATCAACAGTTACAATTTTATAAACATACACAATTAATATTTACCAATTTTTATTATGTTACACAGGCAATCGGGCCGTGGCACTGCTGGAAATTTACTTTGAGAAAATGCTTCGACTTTGCATGCGTGATCTAGAGCTGCAACACTGCTACGAGATGCAATCAGATATGGAGGATGAACTGCACATTGCAGGCTCTACTATTGAACAATTTGACACTGAATTGGAAGCAGAAGAGGAAATTTGCTGGCAGCAAGAACATATTCTGCATGACAACAACTGTGAAAGCCAACTGGCAGAACACCTACAACCACCTTCACTGTTTGCCCTTGGTAGCAGCTGCAACAGCAGTGCAGCAACTTCTATCACTAGTGCAGCTCACTCCGAAATTGTTCAGAAAATGCGAGCCAAAATGCAAAACATTTGTGAGCAACTTGGCTCTTTACATGATAAAATTAGCGCCATCAAATCTATTCACGAAGCAGATCGTTCTAGTTTTGATCGGTTTTGCAAACTGAAGCAGCACGAACTGCAGCCAATGAAACCTCTGTGCAGCAAGTTTTTCGATACTCGAATGAGTTTGATGATGTTGAAGCCAAAGCTAGATCAACTCACTGTCAAGATTGATTGCACTCGACGCAGCTATTCTGCCACCATGAACGATCTGTACCTGGTAAGCTGCTACATTCGCCAGCGTAGTCCCAAGCAGGATAAGCAGCAACAGGCCAACACTTCAATGCAGTAACGGCATTCTTTTTGAGCAGCTACAATGCCTCTTTTATCTGGTCAATGTGACATTCACCACCGGTGTTCATGTGTGTTATATTTTGCATAGTTTGGTGTTTGTATTTGTAAATAAATGATTCTGATAAATATTGTTTATATGAATTAAAAATTTTTATTGTTTTTCATAAAAAAGAATAAAAAAAGTTTAAAAATATATGATTACAAAATGGAATGAGTGAGTTCATGAGTGAGTGAGTGAGGCAAATGTCGTGTTACCATTTGAATGCTCTGTACAAATGCTAGTGGTAAAGTGATCGCACATTTGGCATGATGTTTTGGCAATCAGATATATATCGCCAATTGGCTATCAGGTGAGCTGTGACTTCAAAGACCACGTCAAACAATGTCGACAGCAAGAAAATTGCTCGTGAACTACACAACAAAGAATCGACCAACAAGATGGCAAAAAGTGTACATGGCTGCCAGAAGTGAGGGTGAGAAAACAAGTAATGTCGAATCTCCACTCACAGTTTTGTGCGTTGATTTTGAGTGAGTCGTAGATTTAGCTGGCACTGGTCGATTTGCTGATATTGGTTTGCTGTTTTGTTGTTTTTTTAGTTGGCACATGTTTGGACAATGGTCACAGTGACAGGGCGACATACTAGTGCCATCATTCATCAGCGGTGCCTCGGTGCATTTAAAAGCGGTGTCGTTCATCACTGCTCGAGGCCACTCTCTACCCACTATGGTTTCCGTTTCTTCGTTGGCCTCTAAAGTACCGTCAATTGCTACTGTGGATGGGCTACTAGGATGAAGCACCTTTCCACTGCCACTTTCCACAATCAACGGCCGGAAATTGAAGGGAATCTCTGAGAGACTGCCCAGCACTCGCATGAACTCCACTGCTGTACAATTGGCCCGTTTCAGCTTACCGCAACCGTACTCATAATCTAAGAGGTAGGCACCAAAGACGCGCACATCCTGGCACGAGGAAAAGAATGTGTTGACAAAGTGCTCTGAGATGGCGTACGTCACCTCCATCACCGTCTCACCCTTCACTCGGTCCACGCGAATGAAGTCTCGCTGGTTGGGCGCGCAAAAAAGGTTACAAAAGAGCTTCTTTACGTTGATCAAACAGGAAGGACAGCTACGTCGGATGAGGTCAATGTTGGCATTCAGTCGGGCAATTGTTTCCTCCTGTTCCGGTGAACAGCACAGTGAGTGGCGAAGGTTCTCTGTGAAGGAAAAAGTGTGAGGTAAGATTGGGTGCATTGATTAAAGTGCTCATACTGTCGTCAAACTAATCAGTTAGTTAGTTACACTACTTGTTTTTGCCTATTCAGAGTTTCAGTAGCAGCAACCGTGGTCAAGGCCGAGTCGGCAATAAGAGAAAGAAAGCAAGAAAAAGTTTCCATTGATCAATTAGTGTGCATTAGTGGCCATTAGACCTAAATGAGTGCGTGCAGGAGAGAAAAGAGAGGATGCAATGCAGAGACTAACCTCAGTGCTTCAAGTTACGCCGGTGCCGTCAATCGGGATCTCTCTCTCTCTCTCTCTCTCTCTCTCTCTCAACATTTTTCTAATTGTCTTTGCACTCTTTTTTGCACTTATGCTGCAGTAATAATTTTTTTGTTTATTAAATTAATTGTTCTGGATTTTTTCGTTTTGCCATCATCACTTTTAAAAAGCTTGCAAACAACATTTGTTGCAGCACAATATCCGCTTTTCCCCGCTTGTCAGTCCAATTAGTTATTTGCAATTATTCATCTGCTGTTGTCATGCGTTGCAGCTGAGTAACTCAATTCCGCCAGTTAGACCGTACTAACTTGCATCAGAAGCAACATTCTCCTGCCTTGACCACAGTCCAGCAAGTTGGCTAGTGATTGTTTTTTCCTCCGCATCCGTTCTTGCGCCACTACTTTTTCTACTGTTTTTATCTAATTTGTCTGCTTGATCCACTGATCTACATTAGCCTTGTGTTTGCTTAGCACAAACTACTCACAAATATAGACTGCCAAACTGTGAGATCAAGTCGTTTAATATTCATAATTGCAGGTGACTTTGCACACTGACCACTGGTCACCACTTCAATATAGTCTGGGTCAGTTTTTTTTCTCATTCAGTTGACAGCAATCAACATGTTTAACACCTTACTGACTATTGTTGTGACTCAATTCTTTCTTCACAAATCACTGACATAAGTTAATTTTCATTTGGTGCTCTATGTGCCAGTCAAATGTCCGTTTATTGCACTTCAAGCAACTAATTGCTTTCCTTGCGTTGCTTTCTTATTATTTCCATATTTCAAAATTTTGTGTTGCTAGTGTAATTTGATTTTACGCGTGTTTTGTGCCAAAAAATGCAGTTTAGTCATAGAGAATGGCTGTGGGGCTAAAACTGCAAATGATGATCAGATTTCTGATAGAAATTACGTGCAGAAGTGAGTGAAAGTACTACGCGGAAGACAGTGTGCTCTACTTGCAATAACAACATTGTAATGGCTACTTTTCGTCAATGGTCAGTCAAAGTTGACTTTGGGTTAGACAAATAGTCTAAAACATCGATAACAAGGAGACAAAAGAAAAAACAAACAAAGCGCACAGCATCAGCATCGATTGGCAACTATATGAAAAATTGTCCTTGAAAAGACAGTCATTTCTAGATCGATGTGCTTTACGTGAATGCCGAGTCAGCGTTATTTTTGTCTGTTTATCGTTTATGGAAATACTGTCATCAATCTAGATCAATCCACCTAGCCGCAACATACTTAATCGATGCACAAGTTTAGCATCATTTTCTCTAAAGGCTGACTGATGCTATCGAATAAGTATGACGCACTGATCTTCACTTTTTGCAGAAGAAAAAAGTGGAAACCTTCATCGATCATTAAAGAGTGTATTTTGCCGCAGTCAAGCACACTTCATTTCACTGCAAACATTTTTCCTAACGATGGCTAATTGCTCAGCAAGTTTGGGTGGTTGCACAAGTGTGAAGAATCAAGCTAATCACCGCGTGCAAATATTTAAAAATATCTCTCAAGTTGCGCACCATTACGTACCGTTCTCGTCAAAAAAGTGTGAACAACTCTCTTGAAGCATGTCGTAGAAGTCTTCCGTTTCAATGTCATCTTTGTCGAATTTTACCGGTGCATGCGGTTTGTAACAGTAGCCCAGTCTACCATTTCGCATGCACACGTCACCGATTAAGCAGGTTTGATCAGGTTTAAGTTCAGCCGGATCTGGCACTGATTCAACATGTGACTGACTGCCTGCTAGGTTCTGATGAGGGTGATGAGGTTTCTTTCGACGATGACCACTGTTGGCGTTCGCTGAAGAAGGTACTTTATGGGTGGAGGGTGAAGGTTTTCTTTTGGTTGGCTTTTTGGCTGGTCTTCTTGTTGAGGATGGAGTTCTGGGAGATGTGCTAGAAACTGATTTGTGTGTAGTACTAGAAAATTCAAAATTATTAAAGGCTTCTGCATTTTCTGGTAGTTTTAAACTGGAAACTTCTTTTTCAAAAACAGTTTTATTGTTTAGCGGTTCCAATTCAACAGAGTCTATGAAGGCAGTATAAGTTTAGTTAATAGTTCATAGTTGATAATCGAGTTGTGTATACCTGAGTCGATGACATATGGGGAAAAACGACTGCCTGCCCGAAGAGCACTCATAGTTTGACTGTTGCTTTGGGCGCTCTTCTCGGCATGGGCGACACTTTTCTGCAATGTAATGCATATGGCAGATATGAGAATAAATAGATGAAATGATGTGAATGCTGGTAGTGTTGGCTTGCATTTGTGAAAGCGCATATTTAATAAATAGAATACAAGAAAATTTGATGATATTGAATAGTTGATTTTGAAAACTGACAACATCAAAATAGATGACAACAAATTGTCGTAATCACGGGCTGAATTGTGCAGAACAAAATGGCAAAGTCCGACTTTGCGGAGTCATTGTTGCAGTTTGGCGATCATGTGAATAAGGGGTTAATTCATTGCGTTTTCTATCATTTATAAGCACATCGCTAAAGGCACAACAACAAACTGTTTTTGGCACCGGTCTTCTTTCTGTCTTGAAAAGTGGGCATGTGTGTCTGCGTACAACAGCGTCTGAGCTAAGTTTGCCAACTGACACTTGGCCGTGTGTTTAATCATAGGCAGCAGCTAGTGAACGTCCTTTTCTCTTTTCTTTGGCCATTGAAGCAGCATAGGCGGTCGCTCTATGCGAGTTGCCGGGACACTTTCTTTTGCTGTTGCTGTTTTTCTCTTCTTCTGTCACTTACCTTTTTTATGTAAGTGTTTGTTGTCTATTCATGTTTGACGCTACTTACTACACTTATTATTACTGAGATTTGTTTCCTTTTCATTTGTTTGTAAAACCATTAATCATCGATTTATTTGGACAGTTATTGCCGGCACTTTTTGTTCAAGAAAACTTTCTATCTGTTTTTAGGCTACTAAAGATGGACATTTGTATGGGCTGGAGCTCTAGCCACTACAAATATTTGAATTAACATAAATAGTGAAAACTATAGTAAAAACACTTTTGAAAAGTTATTGTGCAGTTTTTAGCATTGTTAAGTGTTTCTCACATGATAGTTGAAAACAAAACTACAATGAGAATTCTAAGTATACCTTGGTTTATTGATATACTACCACTACAGGCATTGAGAGTGTAGTGCAATGTTTGAACAGTAAAGTGCATCGTGCTATTGAAAAGTTTAAAACGCCACTTGTGTACTTAGCCTATGCTCTTTTCACTACAAACTTCCTTATCTCTGCTTTTCACCTTTATCTTCAATGCTATTTTTTGTTTGATCCTGTCAAAGAAATCAACTTTTTTGCTGCATTTGTCGACTATGTAACAAATGTATGATGTTTTAATGTCCGATTGACACTTCCAGTGAGCACAAAAATAAAAAAAATAAAAAGGTGATGTGGCCAAAATTTAAATGCACAATGTTTGAGCCGTCAAAGTGTGTTTCCATGAGCATACTATTTGTTGTTATTTTATAAGATGCAAAAAACGACAATGTTTACGTAATGCGCCGGCTTGATACTAGCAGTAGACCTTGTGGCTGACGGAAGAAAAAGAGAGGACATTGAATTATTCTCCTAAGAAAGCTGACACTGTGTACTACTGTACCAGGCTAGGCAAAAAATGGTGACCAAAACTAAAATTGGCTGACATTGACAATTGCCTGTCCATTTGACATGCACAAAAGTGAGCATTGAAAAACAGACATTTTGCCACTGCACAGTTTTCTATTACTGTTGGTGAATGCCACTAAATTAGCTGGTCGCCACTGGGTAATTAGTTGATTGTCTTTTTGGCACTAACTCACTTGCTGTATTTCTGTTCTCTAGATCAAATTAAGCGTCAAAGGTGAACGTTGTTGAAATGAGCAAAGACAATTGCTCGTCTCTGTTTGACTGTTTCTCTGTAGCATATGGCTGGCAACGCTAGCAAACTGTTCAAAACAATAAACACTATCTGCTACTGTATGAGCTGAACTTGAACATGCACTCTTGTTACTCAATAAAATGATGAATGGCAGTTGATTAATTAATTGCCAAAATGCAGTTTCTTCTCAAAAACTCAATATTTGCATTATTAGCAAACTAAACTACACTTCAGTTCATTGTTTACTCAATATGATTATTGTTTTAAACGTTTGTTTTTACTGTACTCATTTTTCAAAAAAACAGTGAATGAATGAATTACACATCTTTCCCCAAATCTGTACTCTAAAGGTCGGTCGTTAATGTGGTTTTTCGCAACGACAGCACTTTAATACCTCCTGAACTTTGCCAACCCCGCGTGTTTTTCCATTATGGAATTTATCTTAGAGAAAACTGCAAAATAAATTGCAAAATTCAAAAACATCTCATAAAGATGTGGTGCAGAAAGGTTGCATAAGGAGACTGCTTATCACATATGGCACCACAATGAGTATTTCAATGGCAATATCCCCTTTTATTTTAGTTTATTTATAACAGTCATAATTTGAACGTGCTTGGTAATCATGATTTCCTACTGCAACAACGCTTCCTTGGTTATCGTTATCAAATATCACCATTAATACTATCTTTGAGCATCCTCACTTACTCATGTTATACAAATTCAGCTTGGCAGTGTGGTTTGACGATCGTGATGCTCTGATAAGCATCAATTGCTCAAATACTTTCACTCACTCGCTCACTCATTTTTTCATTGACAGACTGACTAATTAATGCTCATTCGTCGCAGACCTGTTTTAGCTTTGTCTCTTTCCTACCGTTTCCAGTGCCCCTTTCATTTTTGCAAAAGCAGCCGGCGTCATTTAGAACATCTGTGTTTGAGTTAGTAGCACTGTAGTGTTTGTTCACTAAATTAGTTGACGCTCGTGCCAGCAGTGTGATCGTTTTTAATGTGTCAAGTGAATGGTTTTGAAACTAAATGTGTTTATGCAAATGCTGCGCCAGCTATCGCGATGGTTACAAAATGCACAGTAGCTTTATTGAAAACTATGTTTTCCTCTTACTTCTTTACTACTTTTTTACTAGTAACTACTTTTTTCCAATTTTTATCCGGGTTATTAGGGATGCCACTTGTGTGCCTATTTTAGAATGGCCATTTCAAGGTCGTTTCAATTTTAATCTATTTTCAGCATGTCATTTTTCATCACCTAGTCTGCACAACATAAGCATAATCACATTTATGAATTGGTGCTTGTTTGTCGCTTTTTATGCTATAAAAATTTGTTGATGCTGCTAATATGCTTTTATGGTTTATTTTCTTTTGCAATTGATGACTTTATATTTGTGTAGTTTTATCGTTTTTGAAAATTTGCAAACGGCAATCTGCAAGTAGAATTGGTCTTTGGTAGAAAATTTGGCGCAAAACATGAATTGATCGACCATGCGCATGACCAATTAGCCGATTCAATTGCTTACCTCATTAGTCATAAAGCATCGCTGCCTGATTTGTATCTTCTACCTGTTGCTGATGTTTTAAATTACTTATGTAATTGCAAATTGATTTATTCAATTTTAATGCTAATTTTTATGTTTTTACTTGTTTTACTAACTGAAAAATTAACAAATGGTAAAATACCAGATGTAACTTGCACTTGTGGTACACTCTAGTTAAAGCAATGCAGAGAAGGGGTACTCTAAGTAATTTATAAAAATTCACAAGTTTGCACTTTGAGAACGATGATATTCTTAATAATAGTGCGACTAGTTTAGCACTCTTTGACACTCCGTAACAACATCTCCAAGAGTGTCGGAGAGTGCTAAGCTAGTCGCACTATTAGTAAGTATATGTTTGTGTTGTTTAAAAAACACAAATTTATTTCAACGTTTTTAATATTTACTTCTAAAGTGTGCAGTTTACCAATTGCACATCAATAATGTCCTTACTTTAAGTAAAGTGTCGATTTTTGACTATTTTGTGTGTTTGTAGATTGCACTTAACAGTTGTTTAGCCACAAATAAACGTTTTCTTTTTCAAGTTTGTTATGGGCATTTAAATGATAATGCAAACTCATAAAGTCATTAAAAATATAAATATTGCAGTTTAATCATGTTTTAAAAATAAATTTTTTACATTATTTATTTTAGCATAAAAATAAAATGGTCATTCTATGCCAAACATTATGTGCATCATTTATTGTGTGACTGCAAATAGCGTTTTGAATGACTGCGCAAAAAAATTTCACAGTATGACTTTTGCGTGACGATCAATCAATTTAATTTAAATATCAGTTGCATTGTGACGCAATAATAGTAGTGTTTCTTACGGTAGTCAATGAAAAAGTTCTCCTTTTGTAGTGCTATTTAACAACTTCAACACAACACTGCTTCTAACAGCTTGAGTCCGGCCAACTCTGACTGCAATTGTCAGAGCAATGGTGACTGCGATTTATAGATTGTCATTGCGCATTACCGTGTTGAACCATTTGGCATTGTTAATACTCACAATGACTGGTGCTGTTTTGCGTTTGTTTTGTTCTCTGTACGTCTTATCCCTTTTTTCATACATGCTCTGACTTTGACTGCTCATTTAATCATCAATGCGCCAGTAAAATGATGGAAAGTTGACAGTGTTAACACCAACAAAAAGTAAAAAAGATGAGCAAATGTGGGCAGTTAAGAAATGGGTCGAGTGAAGAACTGATTGATCGATCAAGTGCAAACAGAGATATTCAAGGTGAAGCCAACAGCCATTACCTGTTGCTACTGTTGCAAGCCCTTTTTATTTCTTTTTAACATTGTTTACATGTATTTCCTATCGTATTAGCTATTTTACATTGTAAACATGCAACCTGAAAAAAATAGAAAAAAGCATCCCAAAAACGACATTTCTGTAGATACTGCTCTTAAACAAATGATTTGACCTAACCAAATTAACTGTTGCTGTGTTCTTTCTACATCAACGCACTACTATTGCCCTTTTTCATTACTCAAGCTTACATACCAGCTGCAACGTGTGATTGCTTTGATTAAATCTTGTACATGCCACATTAAGTTTATTTATTTTGACAATATATTTATAGTATTTTTTCATTACAAAACATTGGCATATTTATATATTATTAATAATTGTTTGCAATAATAAGACAAAAAGGTCATCTGGTACTGGGAATTAATGCATCACAACACAGTTTTTGCTCAGACATTAGGTTTAGCCAATTTGTTTATAAGCAATCTCTTGTAATTATAATTATATTTGTCCTTAAATAGTTAATTGTACAAAAAAAGTAATAACTTAAATATAGCAAAAACTCAAATTTTTTGGTGAGTAAATTATTACTATGCAAATGGTTTTTTTGCAAAATGTTTTTCAAATAAGTTTCATTATCATCTAAGTTCAAAGTTTTTCTATAAAATGTTTATAAAACCCAATAGTATCAATACTCTACTTAAAATTTTTTAAAATAAATCATTTTAAACGCCAAAACTGATAAAAAATTGAATGAGTATACTTTTGCAATAAAGCTAACAAATTAACCTAATATGCAAACAAAATTGCTTGTGCTCATTATTATTGCCTCAAACTATTTGTGCGTTTGAAATAATCATAAAAATATGTTGCAAAAAGTTTATTTAGACTACAGATATTTAAATCCAATAAATTAAAAATCTAACTTCCCTAAAAAAATGATGTTTCTCCCTCGGCACTGACTTTTTTGCTTCTATAAATTACATCCTTTAAGATATCGAGAAACGGTTTTCACACAATAAACAAGCTAAATGGCATCTTTCAAATGGTACCAAACTTGGGGTGATTTGAACACCGGGTGCATTTTTAAGATCATAATTTCGAACTTTCCGAATAAGTTCTATACGATTTGTTTTGACTCTAAAAAATACACCGTGAAAGTTATTGAGTTGCGGTTTTTGCCTGAATACTAAGCTAACAGATACCTACTTATTGGCGTTAAACTTAAAAGGATTTGACTTTTGAGAGTAATTATTACAGTCAGTTAAAGATTTCATATATTAATTTCATATGATTTTTTGAGTTTACATTTATGATTCTATAAATTACATCGTTCAAGATTTCAAAGTTCAGTTTTACCTAAAAACAAAGCAAAGTAGTGCTTATCTAATGTTATTAAGTTGGAGTTAATTTGACTAACTCAAGTAATTATTATGACCAGTTAAAGATTTCATAAAAATTCTTATATTAATTCCATATGATTTTCCGCATTTACATTTATGATTCTATAAATTACATCTTTCATGATATCTAAACATTGTTTTACTTGAAAACAATGCTAACTACTACTTATCTATTGGCTTCAAATTTAGGTTGATTTGACTTACGGAAGAAATTATTAGAGCCAGTTTTAATTTTTGTACAAATCCCTATTTAAGTTCTATATGATTTTTTGCGTTTTCATTTATGGTTCTATAAATTACTATTTTCATAATATTATGACGCAGTTTAGTTTAAAAACGATGTTAATAACCATTTATCTGTTGGTGTTAAGTTTGAGTTGATTGGACAACTAAAAGTATTTTATGGTAGATTTTTTTAAAATGATACTAAACAGAACTTTTTACAAATATTTCACAAATAAAACCCAAATGTTGAAGGCTGGTGTCATTTGGTTGATCGGCACCGACGGCTTGGGGCACAACGAGCTTGCGAGTTGTGTCCCAAGCCGTCGGACGATGCCGATCAACCAAATGACATCAGTCAATGCTTAAAAATTTGGAAAAACTAAAGAGTACGTGGCGCGAAGCGACACTCACGCCCTTGTAAATTATTTTAAAAATTAAAAAAGTGTGCTAGAGATAAAAATAAAGCACTTACATAAACTATTTATATAAGACCAAAGCATCGGAAATGCACAAGCATAGCAGTTTCTCCGCATGGTTTCAGATGGCGCTACGATAAGCAGAAATTCGGTCCGCTTTTTCCGCTGTTGCTGCACGATAGCACTATTGTGGGCTGTGTAACAATGTCTGAAAAATTGACCGAATTTCTGGTGGCATTAAATCAAAAGTTAATGCTTTTTGGAAGATTGAAAGATTGAAAGTCAAAGTCTAAACTGTGAACTTCAGTTTTCAATTTGTCTAAAAAACATGTCTGAGCAAAGTTTGTTAAAGGTATAGCAAATATCCTCAGTTGTCATTAAATTTTGTTCAGAAAGAGTAAAGAGTATTGCTCTTTATTGCTCAATTCATCATTTGCTGGGCCCGGGCAGCGAGAAAAAAACAAAGGACTTGCAGAAGCACATTATCTCCACTAATACAGCCACTGAACATTGGCAAAACGAGCAACAGAAGCAGTCTCGAGCAAGCATCTCACAATCTCGATCAAACCACAAAAAGTCGTCTTTGCAGGTAAAAAGTTCTCGCATCAGCGATATTGGGACTGCCTTTCACATGTTCACACTTAATCTGGAGGCAAAAAAAGTTCTCTGAGCTAAAGTCCAATTGCATCTATCCAAAAAGCTAGCAAATAAAGTTGTTTTCTTCAGTTTGACAGTGTTGACTAAACTGAGAATTGAACAACATTAATGACAACTGAGGATATTTGCTATACCTTTAACAAACTTTGCTCAGACATGTTTTTTAGACAAATTGAAAACTGAAGTTCACAGTTTAGACTTTGACTTTCAATCTTTCAATCTTCCAAAAAGCATTAACTTTTGATTTAATGCCACCAGAAATTCGGTCAATTTTTCAGACATTGTTACACAGCCCACAATAGCGCTATCGTGCAGCAACAGCGGAAAAAGCGGACCGAATTTCTGCTTATCGTAGCGCCATCTGAAACCATGCGGAGAAACTGCTATGCTTGTGCATTTCCGATGCTTTGGTCTTATATTATTACTGTTCTTTTTTATATTTTGTTTTTGTAAATTTTGTGAAATTGTAAGGTTTGTGTCGGAACCTGGTGATCAAAATCAATACTATTTCAAAACCTTTATAAAACAATTCAAAAACAATGTTAATATTTTATTTTAGTGTTTACAAGTTATTAAAAAAGTTAAATTTGCAACAGTGATGAGGCATCTAAGTGGGACACTGATTGACCTTGACTTGGCTGCCTTCTGTGCTGTTGATGACTGGTGCTCCGGCGAAGTGCATCGGAAGAGCTGTCAGTGCCATTGGCATTAATATCAGCAGACAGACTTCGAGCAGCCAATGACTGCTGAGTAGACTTTAAGGTGGCTGCATCAGGAATAGCTTCTAAATTTGTTGATTTTGGCTGTGTCAATTCAGGATCATTGCTGAAGCTTATGTGCGTGTCGTTGGCAGTCCCTTGAGGACCCTCCACACCGGGTGTAGTGCCAAAAATTCCTACCATTGTCGGTTTTCCAGAAAAAAGTCGATCATCTACAAACTTTACCTTTTCATGACGAATGCAACAACCTCTGCATGTGTAATGATGACCACGAGTTTTGCACTGTTCAATTGATTTTAGATGCAGAAAAAAAATTGCGTAGAACATTGAATTTAAAAAAAGAAGAACAAAACAAAAAAAGTTAGAGCGTAAACCAGAGTTGAATAGGCCAAAAACAAAAAGTAATCCAGCTGAACATGAGACGCTTAAAAGAACTCGTTCCCATTGATAAACAATAGCGAGAAATCCGGCAAAACTGAGTGTCTTTACTAAAATATAATAAACAACGACGACAAAGCAAAAAAAGCCCCAGTTAGTTCCTGGTGTGTCAAATTCACTTTGATTCAAACTGATCCAATAACCAAAAAATGTGTTGAGAAATAGCACTGTTGATAAAACAATGCCAACGACTTTAAAAGTACGGTCAAACTTAGTATCTTCTCGAGCAAAGATTTCAACGTTTGTCACATTGAGATGCATAGTGGCAAGTAGGAAGTTCCGTTGAGACTGCTTTGGTAATGGAGACTATGTGCAGACGCCAAGATGGAAAAACACACAATAATTATTGCTCTAAATTGAGCATTTCCTCACATTGTGCTTTTTGGTAACTCAAAAATAGATTACATAATCAGCTAAAACACCCATTTTACCAGATGGGTGGTATTCTCTGTTTGAGTTAATGTACAGTAGATTTTATGTGTACAGTTTATTGGTTTTGCAGTACTGCTGCTAACTATCTGTAAAAAACTGTAATGTTATGTAAAACAATAGTCAACGATAACTTCATAAACTAGGCAATTGAAAAGATTTAGAGTCATTAGTTGGAAACAAATGGGGAAATGCAGCCTCAATGTTTGATTTTTTCCCACAGAGGGCGCGTTTGTATTTTACATTTTAAAACTTAAAGTTAAAATTATTTAAACATATGTATTTTATATGTAAAAAACATTTTTAAAAAATAAACAAATTGAAAAATACATCAAACGTTCAAACTAAAGTTATTCAAGCCAAACCCAGTACTTATTGAACAAAATATAATAGTCACAGCTACTACAAGTTTAAGTATATTTACTTTTTACTGTCAATAATGCAATTTCGTTTTTGTGTTAATATACTCAACAATATTTAATCATAATCAAGGTTTTCAATATGCACAAATTGATTTTTAATTGTCTAACAAAAATTAGTTTTGTGGGTACATTTTTTGTTCATTATAATACACGCTTAACATTTTTATAGTTGTTGTTTCAAAACAGTCATTTAAAATTGTAATTAAAAACATTGTTTAAAAAATAATTTTTAATTTTGCAACTGGCGCAATTGATAATAAATATCAAGTTTAAATTTTTTTATATATAACTAATTAATATTTACAAAAAAATGTTTTAAAAATTAATATTTTATGTTACAATTTTTTTTATTTGGTATGATAAACTAGCCCCTGTATTTAAAATTTAAAAATCGTTTTTTATTTTAAAAATAAAACTTTTGTTTTAAACCACATTAGTATATTACATTTGTTGACCTTTTTATAAAAAATTTATTTATTAAAATGAGTCACTAGTTTTTATTTACAAAAAGTTCAACTTTCTTTTTTTCCTTATCATGGTATTGGAAAAAATAAGTCTAGAGTTTTGGTTTACCAACTTTTCCTTTTTTAACTTTTTTATCAACACTTTCCTGATTCCCAAACTTTTTGTCATGCTTGGTGACAATGCAACTTTGTTACTTATTTTCAGTGCTGTTTCCCAACATTTAATAGGCATTGCACCTAAACTGTATCTGAACAAATTAAACTAACACTAGTGCACAAATTGATCATTTAGTCAATTTACGATTAATAATTTAGTGTGCTGTACAGAAGAGGAAGACGCATTCGACCTAGAAGCAGTAAACACCATCTTCTTTTATTATTTTCCTTATTGCTTTCTAATTGAGAGAAAAATGACACCTTTTGATAGTGCACACTTATGTAATTACAAATTGAGAAGCATGATGACTTGTTTAGTAGTGCTGCAACAGGCTATCAGAAAGTGTTGCAGTTCAATCACTTGAGCTACTTTCCTTGATATTTTTAATTTTTATTGCTATTGCGTCAGTTATGTTAATAATGGAATTTTTTAGTGTTATTGAATAAGCATTATTTGCGTTTTTAGTTTGTTAAGGCGGGACACCGCGCACTATTTTACTGTTTTTTCGAATTTTGATTTTGGGGTGGCTAGGATGTTCATGAAAAATGTACTCAATACAAATTGTTAAGAATTTCATGTAGGACAGTTTTGTGTTAATACTTTGACCCTCCGGTGATCGGGTCGCAGTCATGAAGGATTTAAATGTTCCAAACCTATTGGTACACTTTCCGGAACCAGGGAGGCTGGCATGAAATAATCAGATAAGCCGAATGAAAAGGGACGTCTAAAACTAAAAAATGTTGGAGCTGAATTATTTTTATGTGGTCCCAGACTTTTTGGGATGATTTTTTATTCAAGATTTAAGATGAAAAATGCAAGAAAACTTAGAAAATTTACTTTCAAAATATTCTCAAAAAATAATAAGAGCTACACTAAAAAATCTAAGTCCAACAAACTTTAGATTTTTTTGTTACCTCTCATTTGGCATTTCTGATCATGCAATGCCAACTTCCATTTTGCCGGAAAGTGTACCGTTCTGTGTAAAGATCTTAGTAAAAAAATGCCGTTGACTAGTAAAGGAAACTAAAAATTCGAAAAAAGTTGTTATGTGCGCGTTGTCCCCCCTTAAGATTTTATTTTTAGTTTCTAAACTTTTTAAAATAAAAATAAAAAATATATTAGTTATAAGTTTTATTGTTATTTTAAACTCCCTATAAAATATATTTTTTAGTTTTAATTACTTAAATTATAGCAAAAAATTAGCATTGTACAAATGATAATTACATCGATTATGTGTGAGTGGTAGTAGCAAGATCAGTGAAATTTCAGTAAACCGAATGTGCACTCCACAATGATGGCACAAAGGTTCTTTTGGAAAAAGTAGCAAGTGATCATTATCTCAAACTTGCCTTATATGTCGAACGATACCTTCATTTGTTTTCTTTTTATTTTTTCTCTTTTTTTTCTTCAGTATACATTACGTACAAATTCAAGGGTAATTGGAAAAAAAGCTATACAGTTTCTTAAATGTGTTCATCGATACGTACTGCTTCTAACTAAGTTAATTGTCATTTAGAAACATTTTCTTTTTAGGTCTATCTCAAAAGTAAACCCCCTCAATGTGCAAATAATTATAAAAAAATTAACTAAAACGTAGGTTGTCTGAACTTGACCATCAATTTTTTTACAACATGGAATTGACTGATGATTTCTCCAATCAATATTTTTGAGCAAGTAATCACAAAGGTAAATACTCTGATATCATACAAACTTTTTTTAGAACAACTCACAGTGGCTGTTACGTTCAAAATGTTATTTCCTGCTTACGTTTACAAAATAAACTTTACTTTAAAATAAGGCGCTGTTTAACTTGCACAAAACTTTATATAGAAATAGTACTTGCATTATTAAGCACATCTCAGCTAGCTAGACTTTTAAAGCAAACATTAGCACAAACACAATCAATATTGAACAGTGTTGAAATGCGTCATCAGTGAATTGATTCACATCCCTTAACGTTTTTTTCTTTTCTTTTCTTTTACTATTCAAAATTACCTACCTTCTCTGAGTCATCATCATTTTAGTTTGTTTTTAACTGTCATTCATTCATACTGAATACGAAATAAAGGTTTTTGTCATTTTGTACTTAATTTTTTAATTACTTTTTGCAATGATGAGAGCAAGTCAATTTTTAATAATTTGATTTATATTATTGGTATTTATTACTTTATATAAAAATTGTTTCAATTACAAACACAACGATTATTTGCTAAGCTCTTAGTACAAAATCTATTGGTTATGTCAAAATATTTTTTGTCAAATTTGTCGTTTAATTGTTTGTCATATGTGTTGAGGGCATCACATTAAGAATTATTAAACACAGCCTAGTTGATTTGTTTTTGTAAAAAATTAATTGTTATTTGATTAGCTTAGTTCAATAGTAGTACTGATAAATTGGCGATTCAGTCCTGGGTACAGCAACACTAAGTTGTTGAATCGGTCATTTGGTGTGGGTGCTTGATTGTGCAGCATGAGCGTCAACCTTGAACCGTCACTGACGTGTGTCTGTGCTACCTGGTTACGCATTATTCACACATTTTGCCTAATTAACACCGGTCATGGTTGACAGTCGACGCGCCACTGCATTAAAGTAAAACTGATTAAGTATGTGCAAATGATGGTAATCTTTAAATTAATGCCTTTTAAAAATGGCGCGTTTTTAAATGTTACGTATTGATGGCATCAACGCTTTTAACATCACTATTTTTACGCACAATTTTAGTGCATTATATACATTAGCTACTGCTTGTTAATCAAATGATATTTTTGAGTTTGTTTATTTTTCAGCAAACACACTCTTTTGTTATGTTCAACAGACTTGTAACATCTCAACAAGCAGCACAATTAGTAGTAGTCTTTTTACTACTAACTGTAGTAGTGCAATAATAAAGTGTAAGTGCTACTAATCAGCATTCTCTTAACTTTTTTTAACTCTGCTTTTGTGGCATATTGTGTTCTCCTTTTCAAGCGGCCTTGAAATGTTGCAAAGCACACTACTGTGACTCCAAGTTTACATGCAATTCTTAGCACACTAGTTTTTTAACCAGCACCTAGCTGCATCACTGCAGCTCTTCTTTATAATTTGATTCTGCTGTTTTCTTCTTTTCTCTTTAGCACTTGTGTCAAAGGTGTGCGTGGTGTGTGAATATGCCCATCATATCTGTTCAATCAGTGAGTATCCTTCGCTCACGCACTTATTAGCCGCCATCAGCTCCGTCAGTGCAGTGCATTTGCAGTGCTCATTGGACAGTTTTTCTTTGTCGCTTTCCACTCGTCCTTTTCCAGTACTGACTGCAGTGCCAACCAACTAGTGTGATTCCATCAGCGTCACCGGACAGCGAACACTGACAGCTGATTGTAGTCAGAATCGACAAACAGTCGCTGTAAACGATGGACTTCAGTGCAGCCACTGGCACAGTTTGACACTGTCAACCATTAATAGTCAACACTGGGAGACAACGTGCGCAGTCTTCTACACTGTGCCGTCTGAATGAAGTGAAAGAGAGAAAAAGACGGCAAGTTGTACTCTTCAGCTATATACTACTTCCATCGTACAATTCAACAGCTCAGAAGCACCAACAGCCACAGGAAGACTACTCTCTGCACAGCACAGAGGCGGCAACGGTAGAGTCAGACGCAAAGACGGAACCAAAACAAACGCCAGAATCGGTTGCTTTCTCTCGGTGTGCGTGAGATCTGCCTGCTTGATTGACTGACTGATAGGCTGACTTTGGCCTCGTAGCCATTGGAAGAATATGTTCAATAGCTGTGACACTTCTGACTGAATCTTCAACTGTTTGTCTGACCACCAAACTGTTTGTCGCCAATCAGCAATCGTTTTTTGCAGTGCACTTCCTTCTTCATATCTTTATGTCTCCTGCCACCGACACACTTTCACGGTCAGTTGATTTTTTATACTAAATTTGAGTCAGTGGAGAGTGGTGAATCATCAACATTAAAAAAAACTAAAATTACTTTCACTGATGTTATCAATTTGTAATTTACCACTATAGTGGAAACTACCGAGTAGCTACTAGCTAGCCCCGTTTATCTTGAGCAATTTAGAATTTTTTTTGAAATTTGAGCATCTCAGTGAGCCAATCTCCAATTACACCTCAATTATTAGTTTCTAATCTTTTCTGTGACGGCGACAAATGCCTCGTGCCATTAGCATTCTCGTGGTCACTCTTTTTCTTTCTCTGTCGTAGACTGTCGTCTTCAGTTTGCCGTCTGTTTCTGTTTCAGTTTGCTGAGAATGTTGATGCTGCAATGCTCCACAACTACACACCTTGCCGCTACTTCCATTTCGGCAACACCTTCATGGACACGATATACTGCATTGGTAAACTTTACCTACACGGTAGTTTTTAGTCATTAAACTTCTCACGTTGTGGTGGTGGTCGTCGTCTATTGCGCTATCATCATCAGTCGATGGCCAGTGATGTTTTTCCCCCACTCGCTGAGTCAGCTTGCCAGTAAGCACTGAGACACAGGAGCAATCCACTACTGTCAGTGCTAGCCATCACTTTTCACTGCTTCTTACTGCAGTCAAAGGAGAGGAAACGTGCAGCAGGAGTAGTAGCAGCAGAAATCAGCAGCATATCTACCTTTAGAAAAGAAAAAGACAGTGTAGGAAGGTAGCAGTGATAAAGTGAGTGAGTGTGTGTGTATCGGCTCATGCTGTTGTGATGCCTTTCTGCTGGACGACCACAGTAAAGAAGAATATACGCAGCGTGATTTTCTAATTGGAGGTACACACCAGTTCACTTTTGATAATGCTCTCGCTGGTCGTGATGGTGGTGGTGGTGGAGGTGGTGTAGGTAGTTGCGTCGACGAGCACATCACGAATGAGGCATCGAACCAAGACGACCACTACCAGCTACTAGCAAGTCGGCACAGCATTCAGCAGTTGGCAGTGATCAGCAGCACACAGTGCTTAGTGGTGAAAGTGTCCCTTTTATTACTACCTCCATTCACACTTTACCGCCATGTGCCAGTGTTTTGCCAATATTGCGTGAACAGCCAGTCTGATTTTTTGTTTTTTAACTGAATCAGCACACACAGCCTAAAGATTGATGTCTGCTTTTGTCATTTTTGTTTTTTGCTACAGTTTTTCTTCAATTTGACAATTGTTCTGCTTAGCACGTACGGAAAACTATTTGACATTTTATTATAGTTTAGCTAGTTTGGCAGTTTAAAAAAACACAAGCCAAAGTCAAGTTCAAGTGAGTACTTCCTTTTGTTTTTTTACTTTTGTTGAATATTCTGAACTGGCAAAGTAAAAAACAGACTTAACCAGTTTGACAAGTACAAAAACAGCATTAGCAAAAAAAGTTCATTGTGCACTGCACCAAAATGGTTGCACTGGTTGAGGGTAGTGCGAAGCCGTTCAACTACCTCTAAAACCCGTAATGCATATTAACTTTTCATTCAGATTGTTTTAACTTTCCCCGCATTGTGAATTGAGTAGCATTTGAGTTCACTAGCCTTTTTCATTTTTAGTTGTTTTTGCAATTTTGTCTAACAAAGGCTTTTTATTATAAAAAAATTGCAACACTAAGAATAGATACAACAAAATATTTTTTGCAACTAAACATTCAATTTTTTGTTCAAATCATATCGATCAGTAAATATTTTTGTAGTAAACCTTTATTTTTTAAAAATTGTTTTATAATGTTATGCAGTTGTCGTCACTTTTGCAATTTTAGAAACATCGTTTAGCGATCATATCATGTGCACTGGCACATGATTTACTCTGACTGAAGAATTTCAATTTATATTTTTTTTACGTCAAGGTCACTTTTCCGAAGTATTTTCAGCATTAGAATAGCACCCTCCTTTTCTTGTTGAAAATAAAAACTTATGCTACATTTTTCTATTTTCACCAAATTAAAATCAAATTTAATTAAATGAAAAGCTATGTCTTCGACCAATCACTCTACTTATTTGTCATCTCCAATTTCTTCCACTTCTTCTTCTTCTCCACCGTCTAACTCATCCACCTTGCACATCCTTCCAAACCCTCCTTCTCAACTGCTGTTCCCTAGTCGTTCGACCTCAGGCGCCTTGCCTTCTACAGGAATTGTAGCCACAAATGGTGAGCTTACCTCTGTTGCGCCTATTGCCTTGGCAGACGTTGAGGAGTACATTGAGGACAGTGGTGCAAGTGAAAAATTGCTCAAACCATCAACCAAAAATTCCAGTCCTTCTACTGTCATCTTCATTCACAATCGGCAGTCAGGAAACAGCGGCAACGATGATGTTCCAGTCTTTCTCAGCTCGAGCATCAGCAACGACCACAGCTCAACAGTTGTAAACAATGGAGGCAACAGTAGCATGACCACGGCGACCAGCATCACTGCAGCAGCAACAGCAGCCAATGGCGCAGCTATCGTCAATGGTAACAGCAGCAGCTTCATTGTGTCACTCAACCAGAGGTTGAATGGCGCCAGGCAGTGGTGGAGCGGAAACGGCGGTGCTCCAACGACCAATGGCGATGCCATCATCAAGAAGCCAAAAAATGTGGAGCTTTTTTGGCGCAACCTCTCTTACGATGTGGCCCGTTTTCGGTGGGCTAACTACGTACGAGCGCCTTGTTCAGTGGCAGCTGGCTACGAGAATCGCCGTCTGCTTGACAGTATCAGCGGCAGCATCCGCAGTGGCGAGCTGATCGCCATCATGGGCCCAAGTGGAGCCGGAAAAACCACCTTGATTGAGTGCATTTCAGGCCGGAGAAAGATTGGCGTCAGTGGGCAGATTGTTGTCTCTGGTGGAGGAAAGCGAACCAAACTGGCGTATAATGCTCAGGACGACTCACTGATGCCCTGTCTCACCGTTTACGAAACTCTTCTTTTTGCTTCTCAGTTGCGCAATTACCAGCGCAATAATCGACTCAAAGTGAAGCTAGTGGATGACAATGATAACGTCTACAATGCAACTACTTATCCCGACTCGGATCTGATCATTAGGTGAGTTAACGTGCATTGTCTAGTGAAACAGGTGCTAACCCCCGATATTCTTTCTTGCCTTATCCAAAGTCTCACTGATGAGGCGTATCACCGCAATCTGGTCAACTCTATCATCCAGAAGTTAGGCCTAGAGTCCTGTAAACACGTACGAGCCGAAAACTGCTCTGGAGGCCAGCAAAAACGCCTTTCCATTGCACTCGAACTGATTCACTCTCCGACTATACTCATCTTGGACGAACCAACCAGCGGCCTGGATTCAGTTTCCTGTCACCAGTGCGTCAAACTGCTGCGTGATCTGGCGCACAATCCGGAGCAGCCGATGGCCATTGCCGCGTCAATTCACCAGCCGACAGCACGCATTCTGCAAAACTTTGATCGTATCTACGTTATTGCCGTCAACGGACAGTGCATCTACGACGGACCCACTGACCAGTTGGTCGCCTATCTCTCTCGTTTCAACCTCACCTGTCCAACCTACCACAATCCAGCCGACTTTGTAGTGGAAATCGCCAGCAATGATTACGGCACTGAGGT
This sequence comes from Tyrophagus putrescentiae, assembly GCA_024499935.1. Taxonomy (NCBI): domain Eukaryota; kingdom Metazoa; phylum Arthropoda; class Arachnida; order Sarcoptiformes; family Acaridae; genus Tyrophagus; species Tyrophagus putrescentiae. Next base: position 5,384,901 of record JAMZRA010000001.1, on the reverse strand, counting down.
GACCAAGAAGCTGGTGCAGGTACAGCGAGTCAAACACCAGCAGAACGGCTATAGCAATGAGAGCGACTCAGTGTTGGTGATCAATAACAATAACAACAACGACGTCTCAAACGCGCCTCCAAAATATGCTCAGCTGGCCATTGAGGCTGTCAAAGAAACAAGTTTTGTCAAAGGAGATGATGATGAAAAATGTGTCGATGTAGATGATGAGCTGGTTCGGAAAAATGAAAACGAGGAACTGGCTCGTTTATGGCCAAGCGAAACAACTTCAGACATTGTTTCTATTGGAAAGATTTGTCGAAGGTGAGATACTGTCAAATAACTGCTTTTAAATTGTAAAATATCTGTTTGCTCCATATTCAGGTCTCGTAAACAAGTAAAACGACGGGAGTTGTACAAAACGTGGATTCTCTGGACTCGCTGCCTTCGCTTATCATCTCGCGATCCAACTGAATACTTTATGCGCGCCTTTGCCTGTGTGGCCATAATCTTTCTCAACATAATCCTCTACTACGACAGCCATATTGGCTCTGCTGATGGCTGTTCGCAAGACTCGCTGCTTCATTTAATGGAGAATCTCAAATCAGACTATAATTCCAATAAGACCTTTGCCATGACAGACACTTTCCTTGAGGGACCAGGTGCTCAAGCCATACTCAACTTTGGTTTTGTCTTCTTTGCTATCATCTTTGTCGCCTTCCTTTCCATGATGCCCGTAATACTGACCTTTCCGATGGAAGTGGGCGTCTTTTACAAAGAGTACTTTAACGGCTGGTACTCCTTTAGCTCGTACTTTGTGGCAAAGAATCTTACCAATCTGTTGCCAGCCGTTCTTGTGCCTGTCATATTTGGCGCTTCTGCATACATGATCACGGGGCAAATTTGGGAACAGTGGCGATTCTTTTACTTCATTACCATTCTTGTGCTTATTGCACTAGTCGCCGATGGTGTTGGTAAGTGAAATTAAACTGTGGCTTAGTTATTCTATGTGCGTCACTGCCGGCCAGTTGTTACTGGTCAGCCAGTCGTTTTTGCAGAGACTGTAGGTGCTGTAATCGGTGCAAGCGTAGGAGCAGCAGCAACACATCAATTATTCATTTATTTACTCAGAATTTATTTTTGTTTTTGATCAGTGGTGATAAGGACATTTTCAATGTTTGCATTTCAATGACGCTCGACGCTGGTCTCAGGTGAAATCTTAAAAAAACTTCAATAGAAACAAATGTACTAATTAAGGAATGTAGTGCAATTTTCAAAGCAAGCAAATTCTTATTTTGATCTTATTGCTTTAACAAAAAAGGCAATTTATTGAAAGGCTTTGCTTTTTTAACTAAACAAACTCGCATTTTTGCAACTATTAATAGAAATGAGAGTTCGTGCGTGGGTGCATTATGCCATGAGCAAATGCCATTTTGCATTTTTTCTGAAAAATTACTTCTACGCTTACCTTTTCAGGCGTATCTTTAGTATATTCTATAACTTTCATTTTTAAAGTTTGATCATTATGCCGTTGAAACAACTGCTACTAGTGCCAAAAAATACGTTTAGATTAGTTGATTCATTTAATTTAAAATTATAATTAAGTTGTAGAGTGGGAAATAAATGCATAATTTTCCTAATTAAGAGTCATCATTTATTACGGCTGTTTGTGCGCTTGTGTTGAAAATTCACGTTCTCTAGAACGTTTCAATTACCAGTCACCTTGGTAATATAATCGATCACATTGCAGCTAACAAATAACTAACCTTTCTTGTAACAACTTTCATTGTTTGTCACTATCAGATCACTGCATCTTTTTTTTGTTATTGATCAACAGCAGTAACTGCAACAATAAAAGTTTAGTATTTGTACAACTGTTGCAAACAGACAACATGACTGTACAGTATTATTAAATCTGAATCGATTGCTAGTTTAAAAAAAAATAGTTTCAAATGCAAACTGCGGATAGTACAATAGGACAGTAGTAGACCAGATAAAACACTTTGGAGCCCAGGTCACTATCAATTCACAAACCAATCGTTTGTTTCTGCCCATATTTATTACTATTAACCTTTCATCTTTTTTTCATTTATCAGGAATCGCCATATCAGCATTGTTTGTGCACAATGTAAATGCCGCATCAATTTTTGCCGCCATTGCTCAGATACCAATGCTCCTTTTCACCGGTCTACTTGTACAGATCAATACGCTTCCTAGCTTTATTCGACCATTCACCTACCTCTCCTACTATCGACTGTGTTTTGAATCGGCGCTGATTACTCTTTACGGATACGGACGATGCCAGCGGCCTAAAGTTTTCGATATGAAGGAGGTCAGAAGACTTCTGGGCGACGACGTTGAAGAGGTGATGGAGTGCGTTGGCCAGCATGTTAGCTTTTTTGGTTCAGATTCACAAGGCAGTTTGTTCAACAAAGTTGACCGTTTCATGAACCAGGTGGACAAGCAAAATCCGTCGTTAATCATGAAGAATTTTAATCTTAATGATGAAGACTTGCACTTTGAAATGGCACTTCTTGCTGCTTACGCCGTCATTGCTCGTCTCATTGCTTATGTTGTGCTCTATCGAAAAGCAAATGCTCAAAAATAGCCAATCTTTGATAAATTTCTTTGTCATTATTGTATTGTCACCAAAGTTCACAAAAAAGGTACAAAATCGGAGCGCATGTAGTGAATTTGACAGTTTGTCACACAACTAAACATACACACACACACACCTAATGGACCTTTGCATCTCAATTCCCAAACTCAATTGTGATCGTCACTCACACACACACACACATTTTCAGTCATTTTTAAATTTTTGAACAATGTCTGTATCCTTTTTGCACTTTCAGAAACTTTTTGCACTAATTTTCATTGAATTTACTGCAATATATTGGACCACTTCCTATCTTATTTATTTACTAAACTTTACTGTTCATCACATTGCACCACTTAATTGGCTCATCTAGAACAGAATCATAAATTGTGATCCCTGCTCCACAATTTCTTGCTTTTATTTTTTTCATTTTTTGTGATTGTAATATTAACAAATTAATTGATTTTACAAAACTGTCTTTATTATCAACATTTTTCAATTTTTTGACTATTAGAACAATTTTAAATTGAGTTAAAAATATATTTAAATTTTTATAAAGTTTTTTTATAAATTAAAATTTAAGTAATTTAATAATTTTTTAAATAATTTAATTGTTTTAGAATGATTTTTGGGCAAAAAACGATAAAGTAATTTACTAAAAATACATTGTTGTTTGAATAATCAAGTTTAAAAATTACAACTGTTTTTTTCGGAAGCATTTTAACTTTTAACGGTTTCTTATTTTTTCGTAGTACAGTCGAATACAGTACAGTGGCGAAGCTAAAATAAAAAATATCAGTTCAAATGACCACAATGTTAAGTAGTGTCCATCAAGGTTGAGATTGATTTTTAGTTGCAAACACAACAAAATAAAAGATATGAGTGAGTAGGTGAGAGTGAGCGTGAAACTACGTTTTGTTACAGCCACCAAACCAAAAACGTGAAATGGAAGAGAGACTAGCGTAACGACAACCAAGGTGAGATATTTAGATTCTGTAATGAAAAGTAAGATAAGTTTTTAAACTGAAAAGAATTGGATTACTTACTTTCATTTTTCAACAATGCCAACTTGTCGGCATTTTCACGGGACATTTTAAGATCGTATTTTCCTGATGTAAAGTCAGGTGTGACATCGTCTAAAGAGGTTTCTATTACTCGAATTGATTTCTCGTGTTCTGTCACTGTAGTGAGGGAAAGGTAGAAACTAATGAAGGTAATACTGAAAAGCAAACAGATGCATGTGTAGACAAAAAGTTGCGGTGGGAGGAAACTGAGTGGACTGATGTGACTGCGAAGCTGAACTATTCGCTCAAAAACAGAACGTGGCGCAGGTGCTTTGCTGCCAGACATTATTTCCGGCGTCACTTGAAATTCAACCACTGTTGAGGCTTTAATGGTTGAAGAACCAGACTCTGGGTCCACGGTAATCACTGGAATAGCAATGGTCGTTTCTCGAGTCGTCATTATGGAATAACAACTTTGCAACGTCTCCGCGTAAAAGCTGCTGTTTAATGAAATGAGCTCAAACAAAAAAATAATTAAGACAAAACTAAAAAGAAAAATATTTTGTTGTGAAAATTCTTGTGCTGTTTTGATTGATTCCTTTATTTACTCTCAATTCAGTGGCATGCAACAGTTTCAATGGCACCAAGTAGCATCATCATCAATGAAAAACATAGATTTCTTCTGACACAGACAGACAAACAGACAAACACACTGTGACGGCCGTATGGAGCTGTGTACGGCGAATGACTGATTTGCCGACCGAGTGACTGCTGTTATTTGACTAACGGGAATTGGAGGTTGAATACAACTAAAAAGAAAAAGAACAACGTAAACAAATGGGCATCCAATTGAGCTATTGCTATCCAAAGGCAAATGAAAAGGGGCAAGAATTACTAAAGGAAGCTAACCAATGGGTAATGATCTGCAAGTTTATGCTTCCAAGTTCCACTTTTGATTCTGCCCACCAATGAAAGCATCTCTTTCACTCGATTTTTCTGTTTCTCACAGTTCACCACTGAACGATTAATCAATTGAAAGCTTTCTCGCCTACTTGTAAATATAGCAAAGGTAATTAACCCGAGTGCAAACCGTTGAATCTGTTGTTTGCTTGTTGTACACTTTTTTCCGCATCAGCTCATGGTAGTTGAATCCGTGTATTGTTTTTGCTCATTAATGCAAACTTTGAAAATCATTCACCAACTTAAATTTGCCTAAAATTGAAAACTGCCAAAAGGCAACTGGTAACGAGTATACTGATTGGCCAAGTTTACCACAAAAGTTTAATAAGAAAAATTGTTGTTAGCAAATCAGTTGCAAAAACACTATCAATTGTAGTGCTATGCTCATCAATTGCAAAACTTCTTTTTTAATTCCGCTTAGTTGCTTGTTTTTCATTTCTTGCTGCACGATGCAAACTTCCAATTTTGCTAGTAATCAAGTTTGATCAATATATAAGCACAAACTATTTCTTTACAAACACTTTTCATTGTACCACGGTGAACAGATTTGACTCAAAAAATGTTACCATCGCCGAATTTGGTATCGTTGGAAAGATAAAATTAAGCTAAGTACAATGGTTTAGGTCGCTTATTTTTCCTTGATCCGGCGTTTCCGGTTCCGGTCAAAAGGAGTTTAACCGTACAAAAAATCATAACAAAAAATTTTCAAAAGTTTTGAGCAAAATTCATTTGGTAAAATTAACTAGATAAGTGATTCTATATAATAAAAATAAGTTTGCTCAAATCCGATAACAATTGCAAAAAAAAGTTATTGTAACTGATAAAAAGTTAAACTAAGTCATTTTTAACAGTGCTTTTAAAGTGCTAAAAAATATGTTACCATCTTAGTTATACATCTAGTTAATAGTTTAAACCTACGGAGAGTCCATTTCTAGCACTCAAAATTTTTTTTCTGAACCGGAAGTAGAACTTCTTTCTGAAACTTTTTACTTCCGGCTCCGATTATGTTGAAAAAAATATATAGTAAAGCCCTATTTAAGAAAATAACAATCCGTTTTTTGTTTTATTAAATCGGACAAGTACAAGTGTTAAACAAATTATCAAAAAAGGAGTTTTTATTGAGTTTTATTAAACTTCAAAAATTTATTTAAAGTGTTTTTGATGATATTTTAATAAAACAAACATTGTTTTTTATTGTTTATTTAGGTTAATAAACATAATTTTAACTTTTAAATTTTGATTTTGTTGCCGGAAGTTAAACTCCTAAACAAGAACTTCTATTTCCGGTTTTAAAAAAACTGAAACATATTAAAAATAGAATATTTTGTGTTAGTTAACAATAAAAAACAATGTTTGTTTTATCAAAATATTATCAAAAACACTTTAAATAAATTTTTGAAGTTTAATAAAACTCAATAAAAACTCCTTTTTTGATAATTTGTTTTAACACTTGTACTTGTCCGATTTTAATAAAACAAAAAACGGATTGTTATTTTCTTAAATAGGGCTTTACTATGTATTTTTTTCAACATAATCAGAGCCGGAAATAAAAAGTTTCAAAAAAGAAGTTCTACTTCCGGTTCAGAAAAAAAATTTTAAGTGCTAGAAATGGACTCTCCGTAGGTTTAAACTATTTACTAGATGTATAACTAAGATGGTAACATATTTTCCAGCATTTTAAAAGCACTGTTAAAAATGACTTAGTTTTACTTTTAATCAGTTATAATAACTTTTTTTGCAATTGTTATCAGATTTAAGCAAACTTATTTTTATTAAATAGAATCACTTATCTAGTTAATTTTACCAAATGAATTTCGCTCAAAACTTATCAAAAATTTTTTTTATGATTTTTTGTACGGTTAAACTCCTTTTGACCGGAACCGGAAACGCCGGATCAAGGAAAAATAAGCGACCTAAACCATTGTACTCAGCTCAATTTTACCTTTCCAACGATACCAAGTTCGGCAATGGTAACATTTTTTGAGTTAAATCTGTTCACCGTGTACTGAAAACCCTTTTGTTTGGGCAGAATATTAAGAATAAAGAAATATATTTGTATTAAACTTTTATGTTTAAGTGCTATTTAAATCTTGACAAAAAACAGTTTGTCTTCAGTAAAATCAAAAATTTTTTTAATTTTTACATGCAATTTGCTAAGTCTATTGATATGTTAAAATAAAAAAGTTTTAAAATAAGTATAAAACTAACTACTTTTATTTTAATTTTTATCATTAACGATTTTAACACTTTTTAACCTTGGATATTTGTTTTTTGTAATTCACATTAGAGCGTTTTAAAACAGAAACATTAATCAATTAAGCACCAGCCCTGTCACTTTTTGTCCATAAATTTTCAAAACTTCTCATGCGTGCGTTTTCTTTGATGGAAACTTTTGATAAAAGATTTTACCGTTTTAGTATTAAATTAGCTGTTTTGCACTATGTGCATTACTGCATCTGAATTATTTTATATAACTTATGCATTTATGCAAACTTTTTTAGATTGATAGATAAAAAACCATAGCGTTAAATTTAATGTAAAGAGGTTTATAGTAAAATTTTATGCGAAACCACTGAATTTATGGTAAATTGCATTTGTCAAAAAGTGTGGTTTAATCATTACTTTTCATTAATAGTAAATGAGAAAACATAAACATGACTTCAAGCTTGGGTTGTCAGTAAATGTATTCTGTAACATAAACAAAGTTTCCTAACAAAAACATAATCTAATTTTTAGTATCAGTGGCAATATGATTTAGTCACAAAATAACGAAAAAACAAAAAAATCGTATGGTATATTTAAAAATTTTTCTTTTATGATTGAATTCTCAAACATCAGAGGGCGACAACAAAACAATTTATTATAAAATGGTACTTGAATTAGTAAAAAAAATATTGTAAAAAGTATAAAAATTTTTCAAAATTTTATAAGCAGTTTATATTTTTAATTTTGTAGTTTAAAAATAATCATAATAAATTAAATGCAAATGAGGGCAACTAAATGTCACCTGGCAATCAACGGTTTTGTCTGGAGAACAATAGAATTTTCCCCATGTCTATGGGGAGTAGGGAAAACAGTTGTGATTGGCTTCAACTGGCTGCTCACTGAGTACTGAGCGGTGATAGACAGGTGCACTGCACTGTTAGCTTCGGTTTGACCATTACCAAAGCATAAAGTTTTTCGGCGACTGTACAATAACAGGAGCCATTCCGATGGTAATGTAATTAGTGTAATTAAGCAGGCAATTTCAGGATAGTGACACACGCAAAAAGTCCAGTTCATTTGGCTAGGTCATTTATAACCGTCCAAAAATCCTTGGTCTTCGTTTAGCACGTCTACAATGTCAATCAGTTGTGAGTCCACACTGTGGACATCGTCGGTTTGCTAGTGTTACGTGACTGTCCTCTAATCGCTATCAAAGCGGAAGTAATCAAACACCCAAACCAATCACTAGAAGTATAGATGCTTACCAATCGCCCACTTCAAACAAATAATGCCATTGAAAAGGTGGCAGTAGTGGTCGTATCCAGGCGATTGGCCTTCTGGACTCAACAAGGGAAAACATGTGTAGTAGTAATAATGTTCTCGTGTATCTATCTAGACAAAAATACACAACAGACAGTTGTTGTAAGTGCTCTTAAAGTGTACTAATTTGATTTTGTGGGTCAATAATGTTCTTTTATACAGTAAAACCAAGTAAAGCTAAAATATTTGTAAAAAATTTAATATCTGTTAACAATATGGCTAGTCAAATGATGCAAAATGATAAAAATATAGTGTAAAATCATCTATTCTCTAGGCAACTTTTAGAGTGCGGTCTTACTTTTAAAACTAAATAAAGAATTACACTTATTGTAGAAATTAACTAGTTTTATTTTTTTCAGTCACATGGTGTTTTATCAAGATACTTATAAGTTTTTTAGAGCAAAGAAAACAAAATCCATTGCAATCAAACATTTTAACTGTATTTTTGAGAACTTGAGAAATGAAAGTGCTTTTATTACACAAATGCTAAAAATTTGATAAACAAAGCATGTTGTTTTAAAGATTATTCTCTGCTGAAGAGCGATAAAATTGTAGGGTTGTAAAGTCGCACTTGTGTGAAAGGGCCATGGTGGGCTCGCAGAATGGCAATTTACAGCACGGACAAGGTTCTAGAGGCGGAAGCGGTTCAATGCGTATGTGAACGTCCATTGTGCCAACTTTGTAATCGTGTTTGTTCAATTCATATAGAATAGCGAGCTCCTCGTTTTCAACTTTTGGAATAACTCTCTTGTTTTTTATTGCTGGTGTTTTGTATTTTCTGATTCCCGATCCTTGACATCTTTTTGGTGTGGGCTTTTGCTGATTTCGCTTGATGTTGTTGAGTGGTGGTTCGGTTTTCGCTTCTTCTTCTAGTTCAAATTCTAGGATGTCTTGTCTGTCTTGTCGGTCAAGTTCTTTGCGAAAAACTTTGTAGACAAACGAATCCGTCGCTGTTGAAAATATTCCCAAATCATAGTTGCTCTTCAAGTTGACAGAATTCAAAATGGTCACCATGGCAATGCAACAGGCTTTATATTAACTTGTCCAAATACAAATTGTTTACTTCGACTGTCAAAAACAGATTACAGGCAAAACTCACAGTACGGACAAAATCTGTATCGCAGCTTTCATCCGTACTTGCGGGCGCCAACGTCTATGTTGACATAAAACGCTCTTTTTGTCTCAACAGACGCTAATGTTTTTGCATAGAAAAATTAAATCAACTGCTTTACTAAACGAGATGGCGTTGTCATCGTCCGTACTTGCTGGCGCGTCCGAACTGTGAGTTTTGCCTGTATGCCAAAAAGTTTTTGAAAAACACAACAGCAAACGTTGTTTTGATTTTGCATCGTATCAGCTGAGCTGCAAAATGGGCGGTAGCAATTTTATTTTTTTGTCAGATTTTCAATCTGTCAAAATGGTACGACAAGTTAAGAAATTTTTTTTGTCAAAAAAGTTTTTACCATTGAACTTTACAAATTCAAACACGCTGAGTTTGAATCTGCAGTTTTTTAAAACCACTGGAAATACCCTAAAGTTGACTCAAAATTTCCAAAATTGTCGTTCTGGTAATTTTTGTAAAAACATTGCAGTAAATACCCTTTTTCTAAAAAATCCTGATTTGGACAAACCCCAAAAAAAGGAAAGGTATTTTTGCGCTGTTTAACGTAAAAAAATGTCTCAAGTTTGTCTGCTAAACCATTTCTAGAAAAGTTGGGTTCCAAAGTTGACCGGTCAAAAAAGTAAATATTTAATGAAAAATTATGCATCTCAGACTACTGACCTTTTATGTAAATATGAGGAAATATTCTGAATACGCCTATATCATTTGCTGTAGAAATAGCGCCACTATTTAGGAGGTCAGTAGTCTGAGACGCATATTGAAATTAATATTACTGTAAATAAAAATACAAAGTAACACCGTAACTGTTGTAAACTTAGAAATTTGACTAATTAATACATTGCTTGATCTTGCAGTTAGTTTGCAGTAAGTATGAAGCCTGTTCAAACAAACGTAATGAATTCAAATTCGGTGTAAGGACAACACCTAGGATATAGTTTACCGGGAAGTAATTACGAAATTTCACAATGAGTCATAGTTTTGGATTGTTTTTGTAGTAGTGCTTATTTGAACAGAGCTTTTTACAAATATTTCACAAATTAACCAGGCAAGTAAACCCAAATTCTGAAGGCTGGTGTCATTTGGTTGATCGGCACCGTCGACTCAGGGCACAGAGAGCTCGCGAGTAGAAAGCATTTTATTTTTATTGAATCAAATTAGTTGTATATAATTGTTGCAATAAAACAAAACAGTTTAAAACTTGTGTGAAAGTTTAGCACAGTTTGCTTCTTGCTCTAAGAACAAATCAGTCACTAAAAGTTATAATACTAAAAGAAAGTCTGAGTGCAAGGAGTAAGAAGTTGTAAAGCCTTGAGTTCGCCTATTCCAAGTAAATCAATGAACAGTTAATGATTGATCCATGAGTAGCTGAGAGTGTTGTCTCGGTCGCTCCCATCTGGTGCTGCTTTTTTGCCGCAAAAGTTTAAATGCGTTCCATAAAAATCTTGAATTTGTGTGTTTGCCTACCAGGCACCTTTTGTTGCATGAATTTGTTATATTTCTTTTTTAAAACAGTATCTGAAAGTTTTTGGGAAAACGGTTGCAAGTTATATAGCTGCATGTGAATACTCGCCTGGCGCTGTGCTTCCTTCTTCTGCGATCTCCACTGCAATGCTACAGACGGGTTTTGTTCTAGTTCTCTGTCTCTGCCTGTCTCTTGTCTGTTTTCGTCTGTCCGCGTGAGTCAGATGTGAGAGAACCACAGGAGTATGTTTGCTGCTAAGGCTCACGAAACTTGGCGCCATTGCAACCGTTGTAGTGCCGGGCAATTGGCACCAGTGTTGTTCACCCACGACTGTTGTTGATACTTTCACTCAGCAGCCGCAGCAGTTGCAACAAAGCACGACTTGGTCCCTTCGCTATGCATTCATTAAGCTTTGCTGCAACGTTGCTTACAGCTTTTGATAGTGTTTTCTATTATCACGACCACTAGCAACACTAAATTCTCCTTTTTCTTTTTACTTTTTGACACTAAATTTTTTCCACTTCATTTTCATCTTTTGTTTTGTTACTGTATTCAAACAGACAAGCAGTCGTGCTTTCACTGCAGATGCACATGCACCACTGGACGCCATCAACTGCCATTGCACACCACTCACTTGCCGGTCATTGCGCCAATTCAAACTAATCTGACTGGAGAGTTTCTTTGTACAGTTGTGCATCAAACTTTTCTTTTTCATAATTCTTGATACCTTGGGTTTTTTCGATTGATTTTTACAGTAATAAATTATTCAAGAATTTTGAAACTTTCTATTTTCAACAACTTACTACATCGCCTGTAAGTTTAGCTTCACTAACTGAAGCTGTTGTTTTTGAAACGTTCACTTTACTTGACTATGCTTGATGTAAAGCAGATTCTTTTTTCAAGTAGAAAAACATTTATCATTTCTTCTGTTTACTGGTTTCTGGTTACGTTTTTGATTTATACAAATATTTTCCTCTAGCCTAATTTGGCCATTTTGACGTTGCGTTTTCCCTTTCGGCTGCATGTCTAGAAGTTTGTGTGTGCGTCTGTTCTGAAAACGTTGCTTAGCCGCATGTCAAAGCGCTTTTGCAGTTTAAATGTCGGCACTTTTAACGTTTTGTTTGTTTTATTTGTCAATGATGTGCCTGGTGCTTTTGTACTGAGCGGAATCACTTTGTCAAAATGCACCCACAGTTTCGCCCGACCAATTGTGCTCTATTTATGTTGTCTTGTTGTAAACTTTTTTACCAATTTACTCGGTTTTCATTGTTCGTTCGATAAGCTTACCTGCACAATTTACTTGCAGTTTACTTATTTTGTTATTCAGTACATTAAGTAGCCTTTTCCTGTTTTTTATTTTTCCCTACTAAAGTATTTTTTCAGATCGATAAGTTACATTACAACTAAAATAATTTTAGTTAAATTTTTTTCAATTTAGTTACAAGTTTGTTTTAATGCCGAAATAAAATTTTTAAATTGAATTTTCGATTTGAAAGGAAATTCTTTTTCACTTTTTAATTTAAGTTTGACGTTAGTTTATCTTATTTTATCTGCATTGCACTGGACTAGCATTATTGACTAAAATTCTCAGCGAATCTAAGTCAATATATTTTGCTCGTTTTCTTTTTTGTATTTTTTGTTCAGAACACCCGATAGTTGGGTCCCGATTACTGACCACTGTGGCGTTCAGTAATTGGCTTTCTAGTGCATATATTGTTTTATGTATAAAGACAATTGCAAAATTAAGGCGTCGTTCTTTTAGAAACATAAACTTACTGCTTGTTTGTTTGTAGATTCTCTATTAGCAATCGCCCATTTGCTTTCCACCTAGTCAGAGAATCTATCGAAAATAAATGTGTACGTTTTTCTTAGGCAAACTGAAAACAGTAATTTCCTTGTCAGCTGGGTGTTATGAGCCTTTTACAGTAGACCATAAAAGGGCTTGCTGCAGATTTGATTATCCGCCTAAATGATCATTTATTTAAGTAAGTGACTGACTCACTAGTGGTTTGATTCTGTTGAAAAGTGAGAAAAACTGACTTGCAAATTTGAGTGTCATTTTTATTTTATTTTGTTGTATTTTAAAATTGCGTTTGTCCGTTTGTACAGTTGTGTGTACAATTTTTTACTTTACTACTAAATAGTTTTGCTAAAAAACCAATAAGGCAAACTTCACATTTCAATTAGGCACGGAGATCGTTTGTCTGTGGTGATATTTTTAACTGACAATTTTTTATAATTCTGATTTATAAACACGCACATTTTTCAACTAAGGAAATTCTTTTTGATCAAAATCGTGTTTGTTAAAGTACATTTGATATTATAAAAGTTTACACTTCTAATCAATTGTATTGAAAATCTATTTGTCGTTTGAAGTTTGTGCTTTGTTGTTCGGTGTTCAAAACATACTGCTTTTTAATACTAATGAATAACTAATACTTTAAGTTTAATTTTTTATGCCAATTACTAACAGTATCACTCAGCTGCACAATAAGCAACAAATTAACTATAGAAGCGGTTTGGTTAGGTGACGCGCAGAGAGATTTACAAGCATGACGTAGTCCAGACTGACTTTTAATGGTAGAGGGAGCAGCTTATAAAGCATTTACAGAGGTTTCGAACTTCGCGTGAACAAAGCCACGTCACCAGCGGCCTGGTGGCCGCTACTCTATTTGTGTTATTGGCTTTTTTGCTGATTGTTTGTTTGCTTTTTCAATTTTATTTGTTTCTTTGCTTGTACTTTACTGACACTTCAAGTCTTCTCGTGTGCACTTGAGGCTCATTTGCAACAATTTAATGACAACGACGAACTGTTCATTTATTTAGTCAGTTAGTTAGACAACTAATTTTTTTCTAGTATTGGTGCTGCTGCATTTTCAGCAATTCTCTCGCAATGAATGACTTTACTTTGACATTCTGTCGTTTTTATAACCACAATCTGCTCTTGACAGTTTTGTTGTGTTTGAAAAACAACAAACCCACTGACTGCTTTCACTTTTGGCATAACACTGCCACCAGCTTCAAGTACTACCACAACGCTTACTGTACAGAGTATTTTCTCACTCTGCTACTGCGGCCTGTTGCTGTCATTCTTCAGCTTTCCCGTCTAGGCCATTGCAGAAGCAACTGTCGTCACTTTTGCCATAATGGTTGCAGAACTTTTTGGCAGCACTTTTTGTACATTTCTAGAAGTAAGCAAAATTGCTTGATTTTTTACTATTATAAAAGTTAACTTAACTGAGGTGCCCGTTTTATTATTTTTTTCACGTTTAGCTAATTTATTTAATTTTTTGAAAACTAAACATACTATAACATTCAGGGGTTTTTTACTTTACCTATTTTGTGACAGTTTTGTTGTTGTGTACTCATTGTAGATTTTAATAAAAAAAAGTTTTTTTATTGAGACTTTTTTTGTGAGTTTTTCTTTAACAAATAAACGGTTAGTTCTGATGTTGGCACTACACTTGAACTGCTACCAAATTATAAAACAATGATGAAAAATCATATTTTTTTATAAAATTTTTTTTGTAAAAATTTTGTTTACTGCTTTGAAAACAAAAAAATGATTAGACTGGTTTTAATTGATTTTAGCTTGTTTGTTTGACAAAAAGAAACACTTGAGGTTGTTTGACTTTTTTGTTATTGGTAAATTAGCTACACTTGAACGGCCTAATCAACCGCGTATATTGTGAATGCATTTGCTCGACAACAGTATAGATCGTATCAATTGCGCATTCTAATCTAGGTGGGGTAAGACTAGCTGGGGCAGGCATTCGAAGATTCTTTTTTGTTTTAGTCAAAAAGAATAAACAAATTAAGACAATTTGAAGCCTTTCTTTTGTCTGCATGTGTTTGTCTGTGTGCTTTTGGGCGTCATCAGCAAAACGAATCCACTCTTTCATTGCTTCTTAGCGGCACTGCTCTGCAGGCAACCACATGTGTGCATCTGCTCTGAGGTGCCTTTGGTGCATGGTTGAGGGCATCACCAGGCTGTCCTCGACAGAGCGGAACTTCTTCTTCCTTTTCTTCTGATGCTAACACCATTGTACAACTGTTTCTTTCCCGTTTTTTCACCCAAGAGCGCTGTTCCGCCTACTGTGGCCAACTTGCAGACAGCACAGTTAAACCACCGCTGCCATCATCCTCATCATCAGCAGGAGCACTGAAGGCGCCAATTTATCTAGGCGCCGTTGCGGAGCTTCAATTTGCGTTCGTCTGTCTGTCTTGCTCTCTCTATTTTTTGGCACAGTTTTTTTCATTTACCAAATACTGTTGCAGTGTATGTGAATCTCATTACCGTTTTTCACCGTAGCCATTTACACTATTTTTGTCTTTTTGTTTGCCAGTAATGTTTTGATTTATTTTTTATTTTTTTGCGGTTGCATTTTGCACTTTGATTAGCATTTGTATTTGTTTTTTAGTATTTCAATGACAAAGAACTTTTGATAAAAATTTGCATAGATCACTTAAATATTCAGTAAAACATTACTAAAATATTTTTTGGGCTTATAACTAACTCTATAACTAATTTTGTAAAATTTCTTATTTGATTGTTTTTTTTGTCAACTTACATTTAAAAAAATTGTTAAAAATTTTTTGCATCTAGTGAATTTCAGACTGGCAAATTTTTTAATAAACTATAATGAGTTTGTGTGACACTAATTTTTCTGTTTATCTAAAGTACATTTAGAAAAATCACTCCCTTGTAAAACCAATGTCGTTAATAAGTTTTCGATACAAAACAATCATTACAAGTAACATTCAGTGATGGCTTGATTATCTTTGTGTTACTTATTGGCTGTATCTCTCTTTGCAACGGCGCCCTTTTGTGTTTGCTGTGGTGGTATTGGCCTTTTGGTAACCATGTCAAGCAGCACCAGATGAGCACCACTATGAAGGTCGTGAAACTTCAGTTTGCTGCCCCTGTACCTGTTTTGTTGCAGGCATTGTAGTGCCATTGTCACGCATTGACATTGATAGCTTTTACTGAGCAGCATCCGGAAACCCGATGGTAGCACTAGCAACAATTCACCGTTTGTTGCCGATTCACGCTGATGCAGCACATGGCTACTTTGAGCAGACAAAACCGTTGTTGCTGTTAATGTTCAACAAAAGCAACCAATGCTATGCGACAAGTGAATTTGTTACGTTCTCTTTGTTTGCTGCTAACATTCACTGTTCTGCTCTATACATTTGCAGTTAAATTAAATTTAAATTTTCAATTTAGGCCACAGTTGCTATGCAAACCTGCGCACTCTTCAGTAAATGACTGAATTGTCAACTAGCCAAAAAATATAGTGGTAATGGACGATGATTGCTACAGAAATATGTTTGTACAAAAAACCCAGTGTTTTTCTTTTTATTTTTATTAATTAAGTTAGTCTGGGTTAACTGAGTTTGTATTTACTAATTTTGTCCATAAAATCACATATTTTAAAATATTTGTTTTATTTTTTGATAGGCCAGTAAAAACCCACTCTAGTTAAAGATTAATTAGTTTTATCTCATCAACTTTAAACTTAAAAATAAATGTTTTGTATTGCTCGAAAAACAGCCAATTTAAGTTGTTTCATTTGCTGCTTTTGTGTAACATACTCTTTTTTTCCAGAAATCGCAGAATACTTACAATTGAACTGGAGATTGCAACTGGTTTACAAAAACTTATTTTTAAAAACATCAATAACTCTTTATTGGTCATTAACGGTAAAAAGATTGGCAGCTGTCTTGTGTTTTTCTACTCACACTATCATAATTACCATAATTCGTGTGCCATCTTCTAAATAACGTCAACAGTGACAATTCTTTCAGCCCTCGCCGATACCATAATCAACTTCGTCATCGACTAGTGGAGTGTGTACATGTGAGCTTTATCGCTGTGCACACTATCGTGCACCATCATCGACTGAATGTCAATTGAAGAAACAAACAAACGGCTGTATATAACGCCCACATCAACTTCAACTACTTGGTCGAGGAATTACCGTTCATCAATAGAAAGCAAAATACTTTCTTTATACTTTCAGTTTTGTTTTCCATCTTTTCCTTTTCTTCTCATATCATATTCCATTTTGGACAAAAATCAAGTTCAAGAGCTAGCTAGATAGATGAGCAAAGTTAGTGAGCAAAGAAGATTGCAGAGAACACCAGTCAGTCAATAGTGCGCTAGAAACTTAAAGCTGTTGTTTTGGCTGTTTTGGGCTTGATGAAAATTTGCAATAGCATCAGCCGCAGCAGTTTTCTCTTTGCTTGACGTGCCAACCAACGCCAATGACGAAGTCCAAGGTAATCTACAGGCAGTTTTTCAGCGCCTACCACTCCTGTGTCGACTGTTCCTCTCTTCTCTTTCTTTTTCACCATCATACTAATGCAAAAGAAAGAGAAAGACTTGACTGACTGACTGACACACAGACTTGCTCACACACGTTCAGTCGACTTTCTCTCTACCGCTACGAAATTGCAGCTCTCGTCTTCATCTTGCCTCCTTCTTGTAGCGACCACCAAGACCGACCAGCAGTAGCGGCAACGGTGTTGCTGCGTGCTCAGTTAGAATTCATTTCTCTATCACTTGCGCTTCACTTGTGCCAGCACAGGGCCATCGATCATTGCTGTTTGGTGGCTGCTTTTTGTGTGTCTCTATTTCTGTGTATCTTTCATAAACACCACCAGCAGCAACAGCAATTCAATTAGACGGTGTACCTCTACTAAGTCACTTCCAGCAGGTACTGCAAATACCCACTAGCTGAAAAAGCAATCGAACGCATCGACTTATCACCGTTACAGCGACTCCTCTCTCTCTCTCTCTCTCTCTTTCTCTTCCTGTTTCACCGTTTGGCCTGCAGACCCTCAACCAGCAACCTTTCGTTGCTGACTAACCTACTACTCCAAAATGTGCATTAAAAGTCATCGGTATCTGTGCTTACAGATCCTTCTCCTCATCCTCCTTCTGGCATGTCTGATCATCTTTGCCAGTGCTATTTTTGGCAATTTGGGATTTTACCTTCTCACCTCCTCTGCGGCAATTCTCCAGGATGATGATGTTGCAGCCCAGTCAGCCGCCATCTCGGTGTACGCAAATCCTACTGCGGCCAATGCCCAAACGGTGGCTCTCTTTGACCCGAGCACAAACACGAGAGTAGAGCCCCCACAAGCACAGGCGTCAGAGGTGGATGAAATAGAGCTTCCACTGGCTGACTGGCTTATGGAGAAGGCCACCTCCTTCAAGTGCAGCTGGTTCAACTCCACCGTACAGAGCGGACAACTGTTGCACTTTGCGACGACAGAACCGATCCATTTGACAGTAAACGTGCTTTTGCGCACTGCTTCCGTAAGTCATTTACCGAGTTTGCTTTCTTACACTTTCTACACACTTTTATGAGCAACCAGCACAGGCTTCCGTTTGTTGCACGTTAGCTCGCGGCCGCCAATAGCTAAATATAAGCTAGACAAGCTGGTGCACTACTACTTGTTTACACTTCATCGACTTATTCAGATTGAAGTTGCTACTGTGCTCTTCCCGCAGAGACACCTTATCGCACATACTAGGGGATGGCAGTGCTGCTACAACGAAGATTCCCATTTTGGCCTACATTGATAATTGCTGTTTATTTAGATGCTGCTATTACTTTGGTTGTAAAGTTAATCGATGCAAATGAAATATAGCAGCATTTATACTACTTTTAGCAGCATTTACTACAATTTGCTGGCATTTTCTAATTGCTCTTTTTGTGCTATTGTAATATTGTAGTCTTCAATATCAAGCGTCAACTATTTTGCTTGTTTTTTTGCGTTGACAGTTTTTTTACGTTAAGTTGTTTTTTAGCTAGCTGGTTGTTTGTCTGTGTATCTGGAATTTAAAAAAGAAACGGTTTCAAGGTTGTCAATGTCGGCACTTGGCTCGTTAGCAGCAATTGAGGTTTGCTCCGGCTTTAGGTAGATTTTGCAAGCTGGTGTTTTTGGCATCAACAGAAAACTTACCTCAAAACAGTACATTTTCTTGATGAACACAAATTTTTTCTCACTCTCTTTTTCTAACAAATCTGGTTAAATATATCTTGCTTGCACTAAAATCGTCCTTGTGTTTGTTTGTCGCAACTGTTTTAGATTGTGGTTGTGCCATCTGCAAGATTTTTATTTTAAATAAACTTTTTGCTCTAGTTTTTAAATTTTTGTTAAGCAATTTTTTGTTTGCAGAGTTGACAGTGAAATCTTCTTGACATAATCTTAAAACTTTTAAAAAAGTTAATTTTTTTGTGTTGATGAAAAACTACTTTAATTTTTAAATTGTCAAATTTAGTTTTTTTTAAAATGACACTAATTTTTTTATTCATTTTAATTTTTTTGTTTTAATTTGCTTACATTAAATAAATAAACAATTTAATGCCGGGTGCTAATGTTTAGATTACCTATTGAAATTGTTGATTTGCAAATCTAGTGTTGCAATGTATACTGATGAAAAGAAAATACAGACAAAAATTAAAAGTTTTTGCTGATGCATGAATGAAAAACGCATAAATAAGCAATGTTTTTTTACAATCGGAACACAATTAATGTTTTTGTGCAAGCTTTTTCAAACGTCATTTGATGTGCTTAGAATAAATGAATTAGCTTTTTTGGCAGATGATGTCTAAAATATTGTTTACAAAAATTTGTTTGTAACAGCTTTTACAAACATTTAAAATGATTTTAACGTAGGCTCGTTTTGATTCATTATTTTGACAAACCGTACTTTGCGCTAAATTTGATTACTAAGAAATGAGATTAAAGCAAATGACTGAGGGTGGCCTTTGTGTGCATCAACCAGATGCTTTGATTTTAAATTAACATACTTTTTACTTTTAAGAAACCTTATCTTTTATTCGTTTATTTTAAAGTTTGCATATCTTTTTACTTGTTTTTGGTATGCTAGTTTCAATGCTCTAATTAAATTTAGAATTATAACCATCAGTAGTTTCTAAAAATACTTTGTCTAGATCGTAGTTAAATTACACAAAGATGATTTATTTTAAGCAAAGAATTCAATTGAAACGCAGAATTCGTACTGTCATCAGCATTTTTATGTTTTCTTGTAATCTTGTGTTTAGAAAAACTCGCTTGCACGTTTGCATGTTAACTGCCAATTTTTGAAATTATGCAAACTACGCTAACTATGGCTCTTAGTAATTGATATACAGCAAAAGTTTCCTTTCTTTAATCCTGCTTTGTTGACAGTAAGGTGTTTAATTTTGCAACTCATTTTGAGTAAACAAACAAAAAGTTTGGTGCACAGTTGAGCGTTTTAACGAATGCTAATGCTGGCATTTAATTATTCTAATAAGTTTATAAAATGTAGATAGACTGCGTTAAGTACTTTGAAGCAAAATTATCAAGTGAGTAAATTGCATTTTTATTTTTATTTTTACCGACGCTGCTTCTGGTTCAACTGACCACGCCCGTACTGAATGTTTGTTTCAGCAATTGACACTTTTGTTCACTTTGTTCTTTTTTCAATATTTTAGTCTGTTTTTGAGCACACAGATACATATTTAGAAACAAACACCGGGTTTTTATGTATTTTGTTTATGTTCTCATTAACATATTACTCAATTAAATAAACCGTTTAGTTAAATACCTAAATTTTTTAGATTTATAAATAAAAACAAACAATTTAAGGCCAGACAAGGCGATCGGCGCGTCACCATGCGGCGTAATGTATTCTCTATGAGAAAATTGAAAATTTTCGGACAGCGATATCTCAGCTAATTCTTAAGCTAAAATTATGATTAAGGTTTTAAATAAAAGCTAACAATTTGCTCGAGGGAAGCTTCAATCAAAATTTTGAGTTAAGCTCCCAATCTTTTTTAATTGCAAGTTGAACACAAAAAATTTCACTTTTTAGAATTTTTTAACACTTAACTTGCAATTAAAAAAGATTGGGAGCCTAACTCAAAATTCTGATTGAAGCTTCCCTCGAGCATATTGTTAGCTTTAATTTAAAACCTTAATCATAATTTTAGCTTAAGAATTAACTGAGATATCGCTGTCCGAAAATTTTCAATTTTCTCATAGAGAATACATTACGCCGCATGGTGACGCGCCGATCGCCTTGTCTGGCCTTAATTAGTTGGCGGTAAATAATAACGACAAATTGTTTCACACGACAACTTGCTAAATTCTGAAAGTTTCCCTAATGGAGAGTTGTGCAGAAGCAGTGTGTATTAGACATTGAAATATTTGTTGCGTGTTACCAATAAAAGCATTTCAACTGCCGAACGGAAACCAGAGCTAGCACAGACTTCTGGTCGTGCGACTTGCTTTGAAGCTCAACTGACAAACACCACTAACAACGCAAAGCCTGCAGCATTTTGAAAGTCTGTTCTTCAGCTATTAATAGTTCATTTATTATTGCGACACAATTTAATGCCTGAGTAATGTAATTTATGTGAACCAGATGATTTTTTTTGGGTATATAAATATACACAAAGTCAAATAGAATTCTGAAAACCGATGCTGTTTCTGGCACTTACCGGTAGCGCAGATTGCCTATCAAGTCGCCTTGTACTGTTTAGTGCACAGTAAAATCTTTTTTTAAACGTGCCATTTATTATTTAATTCTTTAATTGAACTTAATAATTCAATTAGTAAAATATCACTTGTAATAAGCATTGTTTTCAAATTTTTCAATTATCAATATCTGCATTTTAATCTTATTTTAAAAACGTAATTAGCTAAGTTTTTAGCTGAAATTTAATAAAAATTTTTATTTCTATAAACTATATTTAACTATTTGATTAGTTACTTTTTATTTTGAATAAATTGATCAAAATACTGCATTTTTGTTATTTTGAAAAAGGTTTATTATCTGTTGTTTATGACATTTACCACTCTTTTTGATGCATACACTGTCATTTCCTTAATATTTGCCGTCCCACAATGGTCAATTGAATTGAGTTAATTTAGACGTTTTTGTCGTCGCTCAAGTTCAAGTGCGCATCACTTGCTATCAACTGTGTTTTGACTGTTTTTAAGTAAGACAAGGAAGTACAGCTGGCTAATAATTATAATTGACACAGCAGCTGCAACTCAATGATTGCGTCTTTTTCAGTGTGTTATCAGTGCTTGCGGTTCATACTTTTGACATACTGTTCATTACGCGATAACCAGCCTCAATTGTGGAACCCAGTTTGTATGTCTGTGTGGATTTTCTTTTAGTCTCATTTGGCAACAAGTTTGATTTAGACAACTGAGGAACTGGTAACTACCGCTGTTGTGTTTGCCCGCATGTGTTCAATGTTATCAGAGCGTGTGGTAGGTGACAACGGTGACCATTGTGCTTTCAATGAATCCCACTGTCTCTCTAGCTAGTGTATAAACAACACTTGTTTGTCGACTCTTCCTCACCATCACAAGCCACCAGTAGCTGTGTTTAAGGTGGTAGTAGTGGCTCTGTCCTACTAAAAGCACGCAACCGATATTTTTACTGCAATGATCCTTCATGTGCCTGCTTGGCCTCGATCACCATTTCGTGCCGTTCCTTAGCGGTCACAGTGTCAGCGGTGTTTTCTACCACACTGGCCAAGCGGGCAATGTCAACCGATTACTATGTAGGCCATCAATTGATAGACGCCAACAGACAGAGACAAAGCCTTTTTCATTTGATGATGATATCACTCGCTTGTGGTCGGTACACCACTCACTAGAGGTCAGTGGTGATTGCCACCACGCTTGATTGACTGTTTGAAAATCAAAAAGCATGGTAATTTAAAATGTTCCTGGTAGTTGCTGGTTTATTATTGATTGTGCTGTGACAGAGTCAGTATTAGCCTGCGATTTTATAATGACATTGTCTGCCTAGTAAAAAAACTGACTAAATTCAGACTAAAAACTACTATTTAGCTAAAATTAGAGAATAAATTTGAGTAAACTTTGGTAAAGCGACGACTAAAAAACATTTTTTAAATTTAAAGTTAATTTTTAGTAAAAATTGTCAAGGGTGTAGCTGTACACAAATTCCGTTTTAATTTATCACTTAATTACGCTAAATATCTGTAATTTAAAGTTTATATACAGTGACATTATAGTACATTTTTTTGCTTTTACTACTACTATTTCTGTACAGCTACTGCTATTATTCATCAAAATAACCTATCATTTGATGATTGCCTATGATCCCAATTTTTCAATTTTTACTGTTATGTACCACAATAAACTTGTTAGAAGTTTCTAGTGGTAGACAGTGAAGTTGGTAGCTTATATCTGCTTTTCTTTTTTGTGTTGGCTGTAGTAATAAGTACTTACTGAATTATTGCTACAGTCATAGTGTTCAGACAGTGAGGAGATGCAAATAGACATTTTTTACTTCTAGAAGTTCTTTTGTTACCACCGCTCACTCAATTTTCTGTGGGCAGGTTTTTCTGTTTGAGTCTCCCATAATCGAGGTCAGTCATTATTCGTGCTACTGGACACGGTCATCAGCACTACCAGTTCCTGCAGTCGTAAATCTAACTGGCTCTTTCATTTCAATACCAGACAGTTATAATTAAACTCAGAGTAGAAATAGAAAATAAAGTCGCAAAAATGGTTTCATTTTCTATTGTGTCTGCTCTAACTGGAGTTTTTGTGCTCACGTTGTAATAATTCTTTTTATTTTTTTTGCTACTCACGCATTGTCTAATTTTAAACTAAATTAAAATTGTTGCAAAAAATGTGTGTGTGACTTTCTATCACACATACTATGTAATTTTAACTTGATATGCCTATTTTTTGCGTCATTATTATCATATCACATGCAAACATAATAGACAATTTTAGAAATGAAAAACATTGGTGTTTTTGCCAAACGCATTTACTTTCTTTTTACAATAATATTCCATTTTATATTGAAATTTTAATATAATATATTTGTTTTTGGTTTTTTCAGTTAACCGTTTTTATCTTTCACTGACCACACACTGTTAATCGCCTTGTGTTAACTGTTTCATTTTATGTGGCAAAGCTCTAATTGTTTTTAATTTCTTTACAGGCATCTCAACGTTGTATGAAGGTCTGGCACTGTTGTTACCCGCACTGTTGGTTTTCCTTTCGACCATTGCCGTCTGCCGGTTGTTACTCTGTCCAGTGCTGACACTGGCCATCATCTATTTTATTCTTTCAATTGTCCTGATAGTGGGGGCCATTCTCTTCAATGAGGGAGTGGTCATCAATAACCTGCACACAGAAGAGGCTTTGCCGGCGCTCTTTCACGTCCTTTTCGCACTGGTCATCCTCTACACGGTCCTCGCCCTCCTTCACATCCTCCTCTATGCTCTGGTCTCCTGTGAACAGCGGCGTCTCCGTCAGAATGGTGACTCGGAAAAGATCATGAAGCAGTCAACTGACGACGAGGACGACATTGACGACCCAAAGGCACCCCTCTACGAGGATGGTTTCTCACCGCAAAAGAAAAATGATTTTGAAGAAAAAATCAAAGAGTTCAAGTACATTGACGATGACATGAGTTACATTTTTCGCAAAGGATAATTGCTATTTCTTTTGCGCCCCTCTCTCTTTCTTGACATCGTCGCTAGTCACGCCTCAACGGACGCATCCAGGCAACAGACGGGCATCTCTGTTCATCACCGCCACACCTTTCCAGTCATTCAACTCTTTTTTCCTACTTCCTTTGACTCAGGCAAACTTGTGTTTCAAATTTGTCAGCTAGTTTTCAATCTTAGGTAGTGAGGATTATTGCAAAAACGAAGCATCTACTAACTTATCCATCTAACTCATGCTTGTTCTCTCTCCTTTTTACCATAGTACCATTTTTTCCTTTTTTTCGTTATTGACCCCTCTCTAGTGACATTGACTAGACTACCAATATCTCGTCCAATTCAGTTCAACTCCCCTCCTAGTCACTCTAAACGCTCTGGCTCTATTACCCTTTTTTCACTTTGCCTGTTTGTTAAATTTCATGCGTTTCAAACTGGCTACTCGCACAGGATGCAATCCGTTTTGATACTGTTTTGATATTTCTACTTGATACTACACAACTTTGTAGTGTCATCGATTGCTTTTATCGGTTACACTGTTCACGACCTCTGATCAATCGATGCCAACGAACACCGTCACAGACACTTTTATTGCCATTTTCCTTCTTTTTTCGTACCTTTCTTTGTATAGCCCCCAAACATGTTTCGAAAACTAAAATCAGTCCTCACAATTACTTTTTACTAAAATCTAACGGCAATTTTATCAGCATCAGTCAATTTTTGTACAAACCAATGAATTCTTTTTTGTTCTTTTTTCAAACTATCATCCCACAAACACACATTCAGTCACTTAAAACCGTTCAATTGCTTTTGTTAATACTATTGATTTTACTTTACGTTACTTTTCCTTTTATTTTCACCGTCCTCTTTCAACTCATTGCTTATATTATTTAAACTTTAATTTATATTTATAAAATAAAAAATGCTATATTTTAAAGTTTTTTTAAATTTAAATTACAAGTTTTGTAAAAACAGTTACTTAAAATGTCTTGATTTAAAAAACATTTATAATCATTTTATATGCAGGCAAAACTTACATTTTCAATAGTTATATGAGAATTTAACTTAAAAATAAAACAGTGCTGCCATCAAGTGTTTTACAATAAAAATAAAAGTTTAAAAACTTTCATTTTAAAAAACTAATTTTTAATATAAAAACAAGTTTTTAGAGAAATTGAGCAAAACTAGCTTCAATTGTGACAAATTGTTTTGTCCATTTGGTTTTCAAAACATCGGGATTAACTGAACTGCAAAGTTTATCTTTGCAAAGTCCATCTGGATGCATTGACAATTAGTTGTGTTTTTTCTAAAAGAATTGTTGTTTTTATATTATAACGTTACATGTTTTACATTTTTTGGTTTAGTTTTTTATTACAAAAAATATCAATTGCCTATTTTTAAAACTTTATTTTTAAAGTCAACACATGCTAATATTATTAAATAAAAGTAACAGAGGACAGTTATCATCAAATACATAATGGACATTGCTAATTGTTAATTAGCGTTAAGTAAGATAGGTCAGTGATGATAGATCAGGTTCCTGGTGAATTTGATGTTAAATAGAGTGCATTGTAGAAAATTAAAACAGCTGTAAAAGGTGGTCAACAACTGCTAAACATGGTCAACAAAAAAACAAGGTAGTACAGTTGGAAAAAGGGCACTTATGAAATGTTTGCAAGGTGTGTATGTGTATCGAAGAACTAGGCGAGGTGATGAAAGAAAATCAAAGAGTACAGCACTCCCAATGCAGTCTACTCATTGAGGCAGATAGTGCGCACCAGTTGCTCACACACAACGTAAGGGTCCATGTTTGAGGCAGGGCGACGGTCCTCAAGATAACCATAACCATCATCGGCAACCTAAGTACAGCAAAATCACAATTAGGCATTTTTAGATTTATAAACCATATAAATAGGGTTTACCTGTCGAGGGATTCGCACGCTAGAACCACGGTTAGCAACGCCATATGAAAACTTTTCCATTGAAGAGGTCTCGTGTTTGCCAGTCAGTCGGCGGGCATTGTCAGCACCACCAGAGGGATCGTACTTGGAAATGTGCTTGATATGGTTCTTATCAAGCTTAGGCATAGCTGCTTCAATTTCTGCAATGCCACCCTTTGCACGCATTGCCTTGGTGCTAAAGTTGGTGTGAGCACCTAATTGAGAAAAACAAAAATTTGTTAAAACTGCTAAATTTTTGTATTTTGTTTTTTAAATATACCTGCACCATTCCAATCGCCGGGAATTAATTTAGGATCAAAGGTGACGCCAATGTGAAAATCTTCAGCAACTCGATACAGCAAAAAGCGAGACATCCACATGTCGTCGCCAATGGAAATGCCTTTGCACGGTCCAACCTTTGTAAATAATAATAAATAATTACAAGTAAGCATCATTAAAAATCAAAGTACTTTGTAAGAGTACCTGGTACTCCCACTGTGAGGGCATCACTTCAGCATTTTCCCCGGCAATGTTCACTCCCGCATACATGCAGGCTCTGTAGTGCGCCTCTACGACATCACGACCAAAAACTCGGTTGGCACCGACGCCGCAGTAGTAGGGGCCCTGTGGGCCGGGAAAGCCACCAGTTGGCCAGCCGAGAGGCTTGTGACGGTCTGATCCATCGAGGAGAGAGTACTCTTGTTCAATGCCAAACCACGGCTCCTGATCGGCGGCCAGGTCCATGACCAGATTGCAGGAATGGCGAGTGTTGCTCTCTGTGGGTTTCTTGTCGTAGGAAATAGTTTCACAAAGGACAAGCTTGTTGTCGCCTCCTCGGAAAGGATCACTGTACACCTGCACTGGAAGCAGGTACACATCAGCATTTGAGCCATCAGACTGGTACGTGGAGCTGCCGTCAAAGTTCCAGATGGGCAGTTCAGAGGCAGTCTTTGGGACAAAGCGAAGGGTGCGCGTTTTGGCGCGCAAGCCCTGTTTTCCGTCAATCCACACGTACATGGCCTGAACCATGTTCTCTGGCTGCTTCAACGCCATGTACTTGGCCAGTAGACCGGCGTTCGACTCCAAACTAGTGATGCTCGACATGGCCGCAGAGAAATCTGTAGAGCGTAGGGGAAAATGAAAAAGTGAAAGATGTACAAGCCTGCGCAGGTAGTATTTAGAAAATCAGTCAGTGCTGGTTGACTGTTGCTGAACTATGTCACAACAAAAATGAACTGCTACTTTTTTGGAGGCCCTCATTTTAAATACTAGCCCAATGGCTCGACGACGATGTCGCTAGCAATGGAGGAGGTGGCGGTGCTGGCTAATCAGAAGCTATGATGCATTCAAGTGTGTGTGTGTGAGTGAGTGAGAGTGTGTAGATGTCGAACGATGCGGTGGCACGTCTTCCACCAGACATTGTGACGCCGAGTGAGGGAGGCAAAGAAGAACGGCTGCAACGAAGAAGGAGACAGACAGACCTGCCACAGACAGCCGGCGTGGTACGACAATGGCGGTGTGAACACACTGCTGATGTTTCCCACTTCTAGTGCTAGCCAGACTCCAACACACACACAATACACTTCTCAGGGGTAGTAATATTACGACAGGCAACTCTATCATCAAGTTGCAAATACTATCAGTACACTTGATATCGGCACTGCTGTCTGTTTCTCCTGTACATCTGCTCACTACGACAGATGTCAAATGCTTATCAGGCGCCGGTGATCGAGTCACTTTAGAACGCTGATCAGTTGCATTGTCCGATTGGAATTGTTCCACTGCCCCGGTTGGGTAGGGGAAAAAAGCTTCTCAAAAAAGGTAAACTGATGACACAAACTCCCACTGAGAAAAAGAAAGAAAGCTTTGTTACTGCTTCCCTTGTGTTTTGTTTATTGAACACTAAGACCAATGGGCGACCTTGTTCATGACTCTTTTGTCACTTTAACACTACAAATAATGTGCGTGACAAATCAAAAGTTTTTTAACTATATTGTTTCTACTTTACTTTTGAAGGTTTTTTAGGCAAACATCCACCCATCCACCTAACGATGCCATCTCTAATTTATCTAACAAAAAATTTTTCAATACTCAATGAAAACATTAGCATATCGCAACAAACTACACAAATATACAAAAGCGGTTGCCATACGCTAAAACTTTTATACAAATTAAAAAAAGTTGAAACAAATAAAGTAGTTTTAGAAATTCTGTACACACTAGAATTGTAAAACTTAACAAAATTGTCAGTTTTGATGCAGTTGCTGCTAGGTTATCCATTTCAAAATTTAAAAATAAGGTCAAGGTTTTAAATCTAGATAATTCAATTTTGAGGCTTTTAGTAGGCAAATGTGTATTTAAAGATCATGACAGTGATTATGTGATTTGGTTAAGTTTAAAGACCAAAATGAACTTGCGCCATGTGATTAGCTGGTGGTGATTGGAAGCTGATGTGTTGATGGACTCTCAATTGACAATGTCAAACAAGTCAATCGGATCACATTCACGACAACACCATCACTACCAACAGCATTAGCTGTAATCAAACAGCTGTCAGTGATGAGCCATACAAGTGAGAAGATGTCATCGATAGTGAACGTGGTCAGAGGGAGTTTCCTGGTTGAGGAAACACTTGCTCGGGAGATAAGGAGGACGCTGCAAAGTCCGTTAGCAACATCGAATAACTGTCAGGCAAAAAGTGAAACCCTCTTAAGCTGGCCTTGTGCTGACACTTCCACCCATCATCCTCTATGTTTTTGCCTTATCAAATGCAAATCTTTTTACCAGAGAGCAAAGCACTTTAAACATATTTTCTGGTGTCGATATTCAACTTTGATAAATGCATCCAGTTAACTGTATAAAAGATAAGTAAAAAAGTCAATGAAATATAAAAAACAAAACTGAAACAAGATAATCAGTTGAAAGTTAGTTCTGGTCCTTGGACTGCAATCAAAGCGGTTTTCTCTTTGAGGCATTCCTGCAAAAACCGTTTGCCATGTGACGGCCAACTAGGCGAAGACTGCAAAAACCGTTTGAAAAGCTAGAAATCACAAGATGTTCTTTCTTTGAAATGAAAGAAAGAAGGCCACTACCAGTCGTACGATGGCTAGTTTGCCGATTCGATTTCTTCAGTCTAATTGATTGATTGCTTAAATGCAGTGCTTCATAATGGTGCATTGTCGGTTCTCACTGCCTTGATAAGCAATCTCGTCTGCAGCAACATCACCAGCTGACGGCAACTGTACATCGACCAGCCATTAGTAATCGACAACCAGCTAACGGCGGTCGCCTTCAGACAACTCCTTTTCAGTCTAGTTTTACTGATCATTGCCACTAGTACATCACATGTTTTTGGCTAGACGAGCTTTCACACTGATTGCCACTTTTCTGCCTAGTGGTCAAATACTGGTGGCACTCAACTGGCTCATTAAACTATAGTGCCACTTGAGAGTTCAATACACATGTCACCCGCAAACAAGCACATGCTCAGGTTAACAGGTGATGTTAATTTGCAGTTATGCCACCTGTTTTGTAGTGCTTTTATGGAATCGACTTGGGGGTAACATCAAGTGCTCCGGAAAGTTTAATTTAGTAGTTGTGCTAGTAATTCTTTTACAAAAGATGTAAAAAGATGCAACACTTCAAAATAAATTTTTAAACACTTGAGGAAACTTAATATTGTTAATATAACTGACCAAAATAATACAAGCTCGAGTTTTATTAGAAAAATCTATTCTTTTGATAACCATTGGTCAGTTTTATTCTTGTTGATGTTTTACATTGATCCATTAGTAAAAAACAAAAATTGTTGCATTGCTTGTTTTAGAAAAATATAAAAAATCAATGCACTAGTGAGTACTTCATGTCATTAGTTAATTATTGTGGAGATTTATTTCTAACCAGTGATGATTGTAGTCAATTCCAAATTAAGAATTGAAGGCCATAATGTTTCATTTATTGCATTTCAGCTCACCTTTTACCGTCCTGGTCAGTGCTTATATGTCGTTGCTAGCAACACCCTAATGACTTTTTTAATTTTCACGCCCATTTTATGTGTTGATCTTAATTGCTATTTCATGCAAATATTTTGTTTGATAATTGCGTCTGCTTGGTTTTTTCTTTTTCTATCATTTGTTATTTAGTCAATCAGCCTAGTAATAGTTTAGATCTTCTTAAAGGCAAACAAGCAATCGATCACATGTTTCAACTGACAGGCATCATTAGTCACATCATTAACAGAAGAGAGTTCAGAAATTACCGTTTTGTTTTCTAGTTAAATTAAGCAAGCATTGCACTAATTATCTTGTTTCATGCATTTGCCAAACATATATTTTTGTGAGTTTAAAAAAACATGTGTGATTTTTTGCTAAACAATAATGAACGGGTTTGTGTAAAGTGCAAAATATATTGGGGATGACTCCCAGTGTTCCTGGCAACAAGTAAGCAATTGATTAAATTTCCTATATATGACCTTGCATCAATCATGTTATTTTATTTAGAAACCTTGACACAATTGTTTCAGTGATCA
Source organism: Tyrophagus putrescentiae (assembly GCA_024499935.1). Taxonomy (NCBI): domain Eukaryota; kingdom Metazoa; phylum Arthropoda; class Arachnida; order Sarcoptiformes; family Acaridae; genus Tyrophagus; species Tyrophagus putrescentiae. Next base: position 5,354,279 of record JAMZRA010000001.1, on the reverse strand, counting down.
TGGCAACTTTAAAACACCAATTAAACAAATAACGCACATGTGTTTAAAAATTGGTTTTTAAAATAAAACCAATAAGTTTTGACTAAAAATTTTACATGTCAAACCACCTAGTTTGAAAATTTTTTTCAAAAAAATGTTAAATCAATGAAAAAGTAAAAAGGCAAAAGCAATGCACTTAGGGCATCATGTGATAAGATTAAAAAAAGTATATTAGAGCAAAAAATAAAAGAAGAAAGTGTGCAAAAAAGTTAAAGGTTACCTCGAACTGTGGCCGAAGTGACGCTGATTCGAGTGTAGGAGTGGGCAGAGCGAATACGATGCCGGCGAGATTCTGACAAAGTGGCCAGATACTCATAGTATGCTAGACGCGCTTTCTCCTCTGGATCTGGAGATGGAGGTTCAGCACAAGTACCTAGCGTGCGCAATTGAAGAAAATACGAAAAAGGTGGGAGGCTGCACATTTTTAGTGTCAGCGAGGTCAGACAGCTGGCAACAAAATGACCAGAGCGTTTATCAGGGCCCTCATGATACAAACTTAGCTTTGTCACTATAGAAACTAAAAATCATATATTTTAAATAGAAAAACTCAATATGATTGGCAAAAAGTAGAGCACAGAGGCTGACCATTTAGATTAAATCAATATAAACATTTATTTTTGTCTATTTAAAAATTGATAAAGTAAACACAAACAAACAATAAAATTTACTTGATCATAAATTTAACTTGTCAATAAAAACAATTAACCTATTTACTTATAAAACTTTTCAAAAGTGACCACATTGAGTTTCTGCAAACAACATTGGTTACTATGACTTTTTACAACATAATTTTGTTTGAGTACACAAATTAAATGACAGTCAGGTTTTAATACAAACAAAAGCCAAAAAAATTATTATAAGTAAAAGCTAACATAATAAATGATAACATAAGTTAACAGTTGATTAATGGCACTAAAAAATGACACAAATTGACCATAAACAATCATTACTGGTGTAACCTAAAAACCCTTATTGAAAACATGAAGAAAATTTTTCTAAAGTTAATGACCAGCATCATCATTTGCATTATACAATTCTATCTAATGTAAAATAAAAAATTTGATTATAAAACTTACCAAACATTGCAATGTACAATTTATTTTTAATAAAAAGTTGTTTTGAATAACGATTGTTTCAGAACTTTTAAAAAAATTATGTACAGGTAGATTTGGTTTTAGGTAATGATAGTATAAAATTTCTTATCAAAGAAACTTTTTGGTCAAAAATTGGGCAGTTTCTAGCAATAAAAAATTTATTTTAAGTTTTGTTATAATCCGTCAAGAAGAAGTTGTAAAAGGGCGAGAAGCTGGTTACGATGAAAAATGGTGCACATTGCAAAGCGACGATTGAAACCGCAAGCTTTCTTTGCTGAAATGGCCTGCAAAAAATAAAAAAAGTTTAATTATTTGAACAAACAAAATTTATTAAATTATGTTTTTGTGCGTCATTTGCAGTTGATTTGTTTAACAGGTAATGAAATAAACATAGACATTAAACAAACACTTTCAAGTTTCTTGATGGCAATGAAACAAACTAAAACCATGATTAATAAACGGTCATTTATTGACAGTTCTCAAAGTCAATACAGTTGGCAAAAAAACCAAATTAATTTTTTAGCATTTGCACTAAAATTGAAAACTGTTTATGTTATTAACAAAATCTCAAGCTGATAGTCAATTTTTTTTAATGTACGGCACAATAAAAACAAACATTAACTGCGCAATTTGTGTAATAATAAAAAATTAAAAAAATTAAACAAATATAAAAGCAAGTTAAAAAGTAAATACAGAAAAACCCTACTATAAATGAATTTAGTAATGCAAAAAAATAAAATTGAATTTTCTAAACTAGTATAGTTGTTTAATGGCAATCAAAAAATTCATTTGTTAGTTTCGCACTATTAAATTTTTAATAATACAGTTTTAATTATAAATACAATTTGTAATGCGTTTGATTTAACTATAAAAATTGACCAGTGTTTGATAATCGGCGTAGAAATGCATACTTAGAATTTTTAAAATACAAAAATTAGCACAATTTTGTTTGTGTTTTTAAATTTATTAAAAATTGCAGCAGTCAAACTTTATGCATTAAAATAAAGTTGTTTTGCAATAAGTTTAAATGTTTAGAAATGATGAGAAGCATTGATCAGGAAAAAAAGTATAATGAAGTTTTAGAACAAGCGAATGATAAAAGTTGGTTTAGCAGATGCGATGGTCAAATTAAAACAATATTACCGCTCAACAGAAGTATTCAACAAACAAAATTAGTGATCATTGTTTGCTGAAAAACACTTTAAAAAGTCAAAAGAAAAACTGAGACATTTTCCAACCATACACTGTTGCGACTGCTGCTTGTGCAGCATTTATTCTGCCACAACAGGTTCAAGTGTACCATTGCCACCATATGACACTAGTGGTGTGTACTGTAGAATACTCAGTCAATGACAGTATTTACAGACGACTGCACCGTGTGACTTAATTCAATTTAGAGGTTAATTAGGCAAAAGCAAGCAAAAACTAGAGGCAAACTGGTGAGTAGCTGTCTCTTGGTGAGGATGAAAAATGAGGCGAAAAAACAAGTGACTGAAGAAGACGTTACCAATGCTGACGCACTGACGTAGTGGTTTGCCTGAAAACTGACAATGTCTCTGCGTTCTGTTTTCTTTGCACAATGTTCTTTTCGGGTAGAAAACGCTGCTGGTGATGTGGAAAAGAAGAAACCACAAATTTAGCGCATTACTGGCAAGCACAGTGCACACTGCTGTCATTTGCTGGCCTCATGGTTTTTAATTTTTTAAACGCCCAGACATTTTTTAATTTGGAACGCAACATTCACACAAGCTCCAAAAGCGTAGCGGTGTTAAACTCTGTTTCTGGGCATAAGCACACAGGCACAAATGGCTTGTTTCTTCCTTCTACCTGTGTTGAGAAGGTGTCCAAATCAACAACTAGTAGACTAGCGGACACAACAGCTATATAGCACTAGAACAAACGTGGTCAAATATTTTATTAGGTGATTTTAGTAAAAAACATTTCAAAGACCATTACTATGGTAGTTAGTTTGGCCATATTGTACCGTACCTCAAAAATTGCTAGGTAAATAATACAACATTACGTGATTGGGCACAAAATTGAAAAAAACATTTTGTTGCTGAGATCATTTAGTCTCAATAATTTTTAAACAAGTCATTTTTTCTCATGGTTGTTTGTAAATAGTTTATTAAAACAATTGTAAAGATTTGTCAAATTTAAAAAAATTTTTAAAGTACAATTTTTAAAATAAACTTTTTTCATAAACTTAAGTTTCAAACGTTTTTATTTGAATTTAGAAATTATTTATATTTTTTGGTAAAAAGTGTTTGCCACAACGCAATTTAGTCTGTCTACATTGAGCGGAACAAACCCAAGTGGTTCTAAATTCTGTCAATGTGATTGCGCAAAGTATACCGGTGAGTGAGAGAGTGCAGATCACGGGCAAACAGCGTGTCTTAAACTAGCAGAAACAGATGCAACAGAAACACATTACATAAACTACAGCAACATGCATATGTGCACTAAAATGATGTTTTAAGCATCTTAAACTTGCTGTTGAAAAAATCATTGTTTGTGAATAGCACATTAGACCAGTGGGAATAGAAATCTGTAAAAACAGCATTTAAAAAATATAAAACTGGATATTTTATTTAAGAATTATAATTATAATTTTTAAACTTTAAACTAAAATGTGAACAAACTTTTTTACTTGTTTTTATAAACTTTTAACAATTTATTTTTTTAAATTATTAACTTATGACACTTGTTGACTTGTTTATAACAAGTAATTTTTTTACGTTATCTAAAACAGTTAAAAATATATAACACTTTTATTTTTTTAAAAATTCTTGTAACAAAAAAATTAAAATTGAAAATTGTTTTTGTTGTTTTTTGCATTTTATTATTATTTTAATTTTTTAACTGACACAAGTGAAGGTATGGAGTGTTAAAATTTAACAATTTCAATAAACATTTTATTGCATTTATTTTTAAAAACTGCAGCTGGCACTACACACTTTTGATAAATCTTAGCCTCATTAGTAACCTAATTTTTATTTTTGTTTTTTTACTTTTCAGATGTTTTATCACTTCCGGAACAGATCCACTTACTTTTTCTAACTAAAAGTTAAACTATCAAAATGGAAACTTGACTAGAAGTAGACGCGCGTAGGCGGTGTGTCGCCCTCTAGCGAGACTAGAGCACACCGCCCCTGAGTCACGTGAGTTCTCTGAGCTCTGGACAACTCTAGACCAGTGGGAATCGGATTCGAGATTTATATGTATTTCAATTATTTAGTGGTCCACCCCTATGCATTTTTACATACAATTTCACATACAAAGTTTTAACATTATAACACAACTGGAAGTATTTTAACGAGCTCAACCAAATTTTTGTAACGTACTGGTTAACGGTGTAATTTAAAGAGCAAAAATAGGGGGAATAGGGGAAAAACTTTTTAAGGAAAATTCACATTTCTCATTAAAATGCTAAAAAATCAACTGCATCTGCCTAAAAAACGTTAATAATCAAAATGTTGAATAATTTTACGCCAATAATACTTAACAACACCTTACTTTTATAATCAATGTCACCTTAAAGTGAAAGATTTTAATTTTAAAAATATGAGACAATATAACACAACAATACAGTTACATTTGTTTGTAGATGGCGTTCGACAGGCTTCTGACGTCTGTGTTTCTAGTCCTTCCATTTCCCTCTGAGCTCTGGACAACTCTAGACCAGTGGGAATCGGATTCGAGATTTATATGTATTTCAATTATTTAGTGGTCCACCCCTATGCATTTTTACATACAATTTCACATCAAATGTTGTAACTTAAACAAAATGTTGGAGATTAAAGAGCCAAACTCAATTTTGGAAGTATGGATAACTAATTTCAAAATGCAACAAAATATGTTTCGGAAAAAACCTAAAGTGAAAAAATCTAAAGGACAGATATATTCAAACACTTTTACTCTTATCTAATCAAATCAACTGCACTCTACACGTGAAAATAAAACGTATTAAAATCATCATGTTAATGAAAATTTAAACATTTACTTACAACACCTTTACTTGTTAATAAATCAGTATGTCACCTTTACCTAATGACACTTTCTTAAAACTTTAAAAGTACACTGCATGTCAAAAATTACCAATTCAAACTTTGAGCTTACAATTAGCCTTTGATGTAAAACTAAATAACACTTATGGAATATGTCACTATCTAGCTTTAGACTTTGTCATGACTCATTTCCTGGTGTTGAGCAACGGCCTTTGGAATAAAACGAGTCAGTGAACAACAATTGTATACAAACGAAACCTCATGATATCGTTTGCATGAATGTGAAACAGTCAAATATTCACTGATTTTCCATTTGCAAATCACTAGCGAACACATCTTCAGCTTCCAAAGACGTTGGCCTTCGTCGGGGCGTCATTGGATGCCACACTGCGACTACATGATTTGTAAGCCTTTGTAACGCGTGACTAAATACAAACCAATTGAATTAATCACACTGAACAACGAACATTTATCAAACGCGTTTTTGTTATCCTGTTAAAAACAGTGTCAATGTTGCCTGGAAATTTGCCAAGTCGACATTGTAAGGACATTGTTGATTATCGACTGAGAATAGAAAGCAACGACCTTAGATCGAAACGGAACATAATCCAGTATTGGCTGCTAGCTGGCGTACAGTCTTGGGTTGCTCTACTGTTTATTATGTGTAACGTTAATTCATGTTAAATCCTGTATCAAAAACTAAGGAACTTGGGTAATTTCACTAGAGTAATTTTATTTTAAACCTTCAATGAGGCTTTTTTGTATTGTATTACCGCGGTTTCAGTAAGCTTTGGGAAGGAATCACGATCCACGTGAAGATTGGTGATTACCTTGGACTGATTGAATGTAGCTCTATGAAATTATAGTACGGAACAAACTATGGTTTTGCCAAGCTATGATGGTGTTAATCGTATCGCTTCTTATGACGTCGACCTTGAATTATTGGATGAATTTATTCACAAAAAACTAAAGGAACTTGGGTAAGTCTCCTAGAAACATTTTTAATTTTTAAACACTTCTATGTTTTATTTTCCTGTGTTAATTAGGCATATTACCGGCCAGGTGTAGACGGAAAGTTTGAAGCAGAAAATATTAATCCACGTAAGATTTGCGTAAAGATACCTTTGACATGTTTAATTGTTTATCTTGAATAGACTTGTGTACACATATCAACTATGGTTTTGCCAAGCTTGATGCGTCTAATCGTATCGCTCTCTATGACGTCGACCTTGACTCGGGCGATGAAGATTGGAGCTCGGGTCTAACTTGGGGACACGGAATGTAAGTTAATAATTGTAATTTGTGTGAGTTTATAATTTAATGAAAATTTTTATGCACTTAGGATTCGCCGTATGAATGAACTTCGCAACTACAATCCTAATCTTGCAACTCTAATTTCAATTGGAGGTAATTACATTTTAAATTGTTATTCAAAGTTTAAAAATATAATGTGATTAGGTTGGAACGAGGGTTCTAACAAGTACTCTGCAATGGTCAGCAATCCAGCATCAAGGGCTACTTTTGTCCAAAGTTGTGTACAGTTTTTGAAAAAACATGAACTAGATGGACTTGATTTTGATTGGGTTTGTAGTCATTTTTGTAAACTGACAGTTTTAATTTAGAACCTTTATATTACTACAGGAATACCCAGGAATGAAAGCGGCCGGTGAAGCAGACCGAGTGCCAGGTCGTGATGAAGACAAGGAGGACTACGTAAAGCTTCTTCGTGAACTTCGGTCCGCGTTTGAACCGTACGGGTTTTTACTAACTGCTGCAGTTTCTGCTGGGAAACCAACAATTGATCGGGCCTACAAGTGAGTTTCAATTAAAACTTTTTATTTTTTAATTTAAAAATTTGTTAAGTGTTCCAGAAGTGAGTTCATTGTTGAATTTAATCTTTGTCATGACTTATGATTTTTGGGTAAGTAATATTAAAAAACTTCACTATTTTAACTAATTTAAAATTAAGGGCGGCTGGAGTCCAAACGTTTGGCATAATGCTCCTTTGTATCCGTTGGAGAATGCAACTGGAATTGACAAGGAATTCACCACTCAATTTGCCATTGACTACTGGATTGAAAAGGGAGCTGATCCGGCTAAGCTAATCCAAGGTTTTCCATTGTACGGCCGAACATTTACTTTGAAAGATTCAAAAGATAATGGTTTGGGTGCACCAGCAATAGTAAGACCTACATTTTGGTTTTTTATTTTTATTTAGATTTTTTTGAAATAGGGAAAAGGTGGTAATCCTGGCCCAATAACCCGAATTATTGGAATGCTTGGGTACAATGAAATCTGCTCAATGGTGCAAAACGGGTGGCAGGAGCATTACAATGAAACACAAGAGGTTGCATATGCAACTAATGGAAATCAATTTGTCGGTTATGACAACGTGAGATCTATTAAGAAAAAACTTGATTTTCTTTTGAGTCGGAAACTTGGCGGTGCAATGATTTGGTCGATTGATACTGACGTAAGATTATTTCAATATATTTTAAAATATTTTTATTTCATTTTTAATTTAGGACTTTTCTGGTCATTGCGGAGCTGGAAAATATCCATTGCTTAAAACACTCTCTCGTACTCTTAACAAAAGTAATTTTTAACTTAATATTATTTGAATTTAACATTGAATTTGTTTGTTTCAGTCGATGGCCCTGATGTGAAAATTCCCAGAACGCATGCTACCACACCTCGTCCAAACAGTGGCAGTAGCAGCACTTCTTCTCGACCGTGGGAGTGGACCACAGTTAGACCTAGCACAACAAGTGCGCGACCAAGCACACAAAAGCTAACAACCATTTCTCAGAAAGTGCCAAGCACAAACAAACCAACAGAAGCATTGCCTACTACAACACGACCAATTGCACAGCCTGAACCCAATTTCACCTGCACTAAAGCCGGTTTCAGCCCTGATTTTAAAGATTTGAAAAAGTTTCACAATTGCGTTGACATGAATGGAGTCTTAAAAGACTTTGTGTTTACCTGTCCAGGCAAATCGGTGTTTGATCCTTCGCAAAATGTTTGTGGTCATCGCAAAATTAATTTAATCACTAAATAAAAAAAGCTGAGTAAACGTGTGCTTGAAAATCAGCTTATCAATTGACCAACATGATGCATCACGTTTGAATCACGAGTACGGCTAAAAGGATTTGAGTGAGAATCCCCCGTTTGAGTAAACAAATTTCTCAGCAGTAGACAGAGTGACATCGATATGTGCTCTCGATCACACGGTATCAATCACCTATCACTTCAAAGTGTCTCAGAAGATTAGCTCTGAGATCTGGCCAAATAACGCTAGTGCTCTAGCCAGTGTGGAGACTGGCAATGAAACTACTTTCCCACTGTCAATGGCGACAGATGGGCGCAATAGGTACGCGTCACCAGTTGATTTTAACGGCAATCATCATCATCTGGTAGGCATCTTTGTGACCTACCTGTGAGATATACCTACGCTGCTGTTATCTTTGCTAGAATAGAGCAGTTATAGCTGGCTCAACTATATAAAAATGCACTGGATCAGGACTGAGCCGAAAGTGGAAAGCCCCAACGCGGCACAATGAAGCTGACACTTTTTTCTCTGCTCATCGTGGCAACCGCCACTTTTGTTTCCGGCGCATGGCCCCGAGACAAGGCTAACCAGCGGAACAAACTGCCGCATCATGTTGTGTGCTACTGGGGTAAGTTGAATTTTACAAAAAACCAGAAACAAACTTTAATTTTGTCAACTTTTCGTTAATTAATCAATAAAGGAACTTGGGTAAGTTGTAAAAAACGTTTTTAAATTTTACAAATTTTTAAACTTTATTTACCTGTGTTAATTAGGCCTATTACCGGCCAGGTGGAGATGGCAAGTTTGAAGCAGAAAATATTAATCCACGTAAGATTTTCCTAAAACGACTTTTGACATGTTTAATTAATTAATTGACTATATATTGAATAGACTTATGCACACATATCAACTACGGTTTTGCCAAGCTTGATGCGTCTAATCGAATCGCTCCCTACGACGACGGATTAGACCTTGGCGATGAGAGTTGGCAGAGTGGTCTAACTTGGGGTCATGGAATGTAAGTTAATTAATGTAATTTGTGTTAGTTTATAGCTTTATGATAATTGTTATACACTTAGGATTCGTCGCATGACCGAGCTGAGGAAGTATAACCCTAACCTTGCTACTTTGATTTCAATTGGTGGCTGGAATGAGGGATCCAACAAGTACTCTGCTATGGTTTCTAACGCAGGTTCAAGAGCAACTTTTGTAGCAAGTGTTGTGGAATTTCTGAAAAAGTACGAACTTGATGGTTTGGACCTCGATTGGTATGTAGAAATAATCACTCTAAGTTATGAAGAGTTTTTACAAATAAATTGTTATTTTTCAGGGAGTACCCCTCAATGAAAGCAGTCAATGATCAGGACCGAACTCCTGGCCGTGATGCAGACAAGGCCGATTACATTTCGCTACTTCGAGAACTTCGGGCTGCGTTTGAGCCTTACGGATTTATCTTGTCAGCCGCTGTCTCAGCCGGCAAGCCCACAATTGACCGGGCTTACGACGTTCCACAGGTGTCCAAGTATCTGGACATCATCAACTTGATGTGCTATGATTACCACGGTGAGAAGTTCATTTTGATACTCTGCATAACTGATAGATCTAACTATTTTTGTACAAAATTACTAGGTGGCTGGGACACGCACGCTGCTCACAACGCTCCGCTCTACCCTCTTCCCGGCTCCACTGGAATTGAGCACGATTTTACTGTGTCATTTTCAGTTGACTACTGGATCAAACTTGGCGCAAACCCGAAGAAGATTGTTCTTGGCATCCCTCTTTACGGCCGAACCTTCACTCTGAAAGGATCGGAAACTGGAATCGGTGCCCCAGTGTATGTCCTAATGAGCATCTTTTTATTTTGTATTTAACGCCTTTTTTCTACTAATTTTTCAGAACTGGAAAGGGAGGCTCTCCTGGCCCAATTACCCGAATCATCGGCATGCTGGGATACAATGAAATTTGCGCCATGGTCAAGGGTGGCTGGAGTGTGCACTGGAATGACACCCAGAAGGTTCCCTACGCTACCAGTGCCTCGCAGTGGATTGGCTACGACAATGAAAAGTCAATCAAGTACAAACTTGACTTTCTTCTCGAGCGAAAACTGGGCGGTGGCATGATCTGGTCTATTGACACTGACGACTTCTCTGGCCACTGTGGCGTCAAGTACCCGCTGCTGAAGGAGATCAGTCGCGTACTGAACAAAGGTAGGCGCTCAATGTCAACAGTCAACAAATTATTACAGTTTGCTAAAACCAACCTTTTCGTCTGCACCAGTTGACGGCCCCGACGTGACCATTCCGCGAACGCACGCCACCACTCCTCACCCCGGCGGCCAAACTGACCCCCCGATCACCGACGGTCCTCACACCGACGGCCCGCACACTCACGCGCCCAAGACTGACGCCCCGGTGACTGACAAGCCAGACCACAGTGGCAAGTTCCACTGCAAGTCGGCCGGCTTCTTCCCCGACCCGAAGGATCCGCGCAAGTTCCACCAGTGTGTCAACTTTTCTGGCAAGCTTAAGGACTACGAGTTCAACTGTCCAGAGGGCTCAAAGTATGATGCCAAACTACACATTTGTGCTTAAATTTTAAAATAAAGTTAATCAATTTTATATTGTTTAAAATAATAAACCTATTTTTGTAAAAAATTATTTAAGTTTTTGACCTTGCTCAAGTGCTTTATTGTCACTTGACGACAATTTTATTTGCGATAAACTACAAGTGCATGCTCTTCACCCTCTTTAACCGTTTCCCTAAAAACAGATTTTGGATGATATTCAATAAAGCGACAAGCGTGCAAATCAAGGTAATCATTAACAGACATCTACAACATGATCAGCAAAAAGGATACCAAACTATTTACATCAAAAGTTTATCAAAAGTACACATATAATCAAATCACCTGTTGGTTTTGTTCGTTGTGATAAAAAGTACCCAATTATTACATACCTTTTGTTTAAACCAAATTGCCATATGAAAAATAAATTCTCGATGCATTGCATGAGGCATTTCTAGTGTTAATCAAGATTTAGTTAGTTAAACAAAAAATATACATGGGTGGTTTATTCTCACCGATCATGTGTGCATCACATTTTGTCAGCAGGTGATGTGTTGCAGAGTTGTCTTTGTTTTGATAAGATGCTGCTATCAGATAGTGATCACGTACTGAGCAACACAAAAGAAAACTCGTTCACTCAAGGCATCATTTGTGTCGTTTTAACAGGCTATTCCATGAGAAAAATAGAGATGCCGTTTTCACATCAAGACGATAGTCAATTGGCAATCATCATTCTGATTAGCTTCTCTCATCAAGTGTCACGTTCTGCAGTGCTGTTATCCAGATACCAATGTCGGGAAAGTGTAGGCAGGTATAAAATGTAGAGCACAGGAGCGTCGAGTTGTCTTTGACTGGGCTGATTAGCTGACTAGTCATCACACAAAAACAACAGCAAACATGAAGTTGACAATTTTGACGCTTCTTCTCGTTGTTGCCGCCGTCTTCTCGGCGCCGGCCGATGTCAAACCACGAGGTAAACAAACAAACATTGATGTCACGTGATTCAACTAAATTTTCACTTTTGGCGGGCGGCCCGGTAGGGCAAAAGCCCGCTTATTACTTTGCCAGTCTGTCCGTCTGTCTGTCTGTCTGTCTGTCTGTCCCTAACACTTTCAATTCTAGCTATGTTCCAGACATCGTAGAAACGTGAAATTTAGAACAGAGAGACTTAGTACAAAGTTATATGTCGAGTTCAAAGATGGGAGCTGTAGGACCAAAATTGACCCTAGAAAAGGGGGTCCAAAGTTTTTTTCTACAGACGCCATCTGCTGGCACCAGCAGAAAGTTTGACCAACTTGAATGTCTTTTACTGCGACCATGCTTTGACCTATGACTAAGTAGGACGATATCAGAATGATATCACCAAATGTTTTGTTTACAGATAAAATGTTAGCCTAACACAGTGATCGTATATGCGTTCCTCAGCAGTGCACGCATCAAGGCCGCGAGGTCTGATGTAACTTGACCACTGTCAACTTCCGTCGACGAGGGACCTGCGAGCGAAGCGAGCAGGGCCCGAGGAGACGGAAGTTGACAGTGGTCAAGTCACGTCAGAGATTGACGGCAAAATAACTCAAATGTTTTAGCTGTGCAAGTTACGTCAAAGATCGATGGGTAAAATAGTTTTAATATTGTAGCGGTGCACAGCTAACGACCGCGAGGTCTGACGTGACTTGGCCAGTGTCAACGTCCGTCGACGAGGGTCTCGCGAGCGAAGCGAGCGGGACCCTCGTCGACGGACGTTGACACTGGCCAAGTCACGTCAGAGATTGACGGTAAAATATAATTTGTAAAATCAGCCTAAACTAACTGACAGACAACAGATACACAGCCGCCCGCCACTACTTTGGCTTGCCAAACTATTTTAAAATAGACAAGAACAATAGACCCTACAAAGTGGTGTGCTACTACGGTACATGGTCGTATACGCGCCCTGGCGACGGTCAATTCAACGCAGAGAACATTAACCCGGTATTAAATGATAATTTGAGTTATAATTGGAAGCTAATCCATCTTAAATTTCAGTATCTCTGCACTCATTTGAACTATGCTTTTGCTAAACTTGATGAGAAAACCAATAAGATGGTTCTCTTCGATCCCAAGTTGGACGACAGTGAAGAGCATATGATTCAACGAACTGCAAATCTGCGCAAATTGAACCCTAACATGGCTGTTCTTATATCTCTTGGTGGCTGGAATGAAGGCAGCAACAAGTACTCGGATATGGTTTCAAAGGATTCATCTCGCAAGATTTTCATCTCCAGTGTGGTTGAGTTTATTCAAAAGTACAACTTGGACGGTTTTGATTTGGATTGGTAAGTTAAAACCCTTTTACTTTGTTTCTGTTTACAATTTTATTTGTTTGGCTTTTAGGGAGTATCCGGGATTTCATGCTAATGGCGGCGGAGATCGTCAAGAAGGTCGAAAGCAAGACATTAAGGATTATGTATGCATTTATTTGTGTTTTAGAATCTAAAATTTAGACGGTTTAATTAACTTTTTTTTGCCACAGGTAACTTTGCTCAAGGAGCTCAAGACTGCATTTTCCCCCTTCGGTTATATTCTAACTGCCGCCGTCTCAGCTGGCAAATGGACCATCGACAACGCCTATGATATTAAGGGCATTAACGAGCACATTGACTGGATCAACTTGATGTCCTATGACCTTCACGTAAGTTTGATTTTTGCTTATTGTTGACTTTATAACTTTATCATCCACAAAATTAAGGGTTCTTGGGAGCATAAGCTTGGCCATAATTCGCCTCTTCATGCTTACTCGCATGAAGATTGGGATGTCGCTGCCAAGCAATTAACAATTGAATTTGCTGTAAATCTATGGATTGAACGTGGCATGGCACCGGAAAAAATCGTTTTGGGTACTTTTGATAATGTTAAATTGTTTACAATTTTTAACAATTTTAATATAATTTGATACAGGCGTCCCATTGTACGCTAGAACTTTCAAACTTGGCGATCAAAACCATTTCAAGCCTGGTGATACTGCCATTGGCTCTGGAGGAGACAAAGGAAACTTAACACAAGAATCTGGAATGCTGGGCTACAATGAAATTTGTATGATGATCAAACAGGGCGGGTGGAAGACCTATTGGGACGATAAAGCCATGGTGCCATATGCCGTCCACGCTAACCAATGGGCCAGCTACGATAACGTTAAAAGTGTCGAAGAAAAAGTAAAGTGGCTCATCAGTCACAAGCTTGGAGGTGGAATGGTAAAAACGAGTTGAGCAATTTTGATTTTTGTTTACTAACCTTTTTTGAAATGTTTCTTAGATTTGGTCAATTGAAACAGATGTAAGTTGCTTTTGTTTGTGAAGAGAATTAACTAAAGTTAATTTTGAAAACTAGGATTTTCATGGTCTATGCGGAGAGGGACAATATCCACTTCTTAAAGCGCTTTCTAAAAATCTCAATGGAAGTAAGTAGTAGTGTTTTACTGTTTGTTTAAAAATTCAGTTTAATTATTTTGCTTTTCAGTTGATGGACCTGATGTAAAGATTCCTATTCCTGATGGATTTACAACGCCTAAACACTCATCAGACCAGACGCCAGGGTCGACAACTAAAAACCCTAATCCTCAAACTGATCCTCAGACTGATGCTCCAACAACAAAAGAGCCAAAAACCGATCCTCCAGTGACAGATAAACCAGATCCAAGTGGAAAGTTCAAGTGCACTTCAGCTGGTTTTTTCAAAGATCCAAAAGATCCTCGCAAATTCCATCAATGCGTCAATTTTGGCGGCTACTTCAAAGACTTTGTGTTTGAATGTCCTGAGGTAAGTAAAATTAATTTTTTGCAAAACTGTCAATTATTTTGTTGTTAATTTTAGGGAACGCGCTATGATGATAAACTTCATGTTTGTGTTTAAAATGTGTATTTAGTTGTAAATTTAAATAAATATGCAATATTTGTATTGAAAAAAAATTTATTTAGAAAAAAAATTGCAATAAAGAAGACCAAAGCATCGGAAATGCACAAGCATAGCAGTTTCTTTGCATGGTTTTCAGATGGCGCTACGAGTTAGCCTCTTGATTTAATGAATTCGGTCCACTTTTTCGTTGTTGCTGCACGATAGCACTAGTGTTGGCTGTGCAAAAGTGTTTAAAATGTGGACCGAATTCCTGGTTGCATTTTATCAAAACATTTTGCTTTTTTAAAAGTAAAATCATAGCATTCTTTATACAAACTTAAAAACACAATAAAAGTACATATAAAAAATGAGTGTTTTTAAACAAGTAAGACTTTTATAAGTATTTTTTGTAAATTTTTAAACTGTAAAAAAAAGAGAGAAAGAGAAATAGGGAGGGAGTGTGGTGACTGCAAGCTAGCGAATCAATCGTGCATGATAAGAATTGGCTTGTTTCTGCCGCTATCAGCAGTGGGAGCGAGAAACAAAAAAGTAAACAAAGTGAGCACTGTTTAGGCTTCTTTTTGTATGCGCTTCCTTGCTGCTACAACTGGTGATCTCCACAATTTCACCATGCCTTCCAACTACGCCAACTACCTCCATCGTCGCTGGAACGCCGATCGCCAAATTAAAGGTGCTGTCCTTTGGCGAGAGTACATGGAACAGTACGGGGCTGAATCCCCAATTACCATCGACGTTGTTAGAAAACTCCTACGAGAGTTTAGGAACAAAAACTTTAGTTCAGTTTCAAGTCAAGTGGATTTTCCGGAAGCAAGTACAAGCGCCCACCAACTACCAGAAACTGATGACCATCTTCACTTCCCAAAAAAACCTCATTTTGATGGGGGTGCTGCTGCTGTTGATCACCACCACTACGACGACGAAAGCATGGAAGTGGAAGATTTTGAAAAAGCGGAAAAAAAGAAAGTCGACGGCGACAAAGAAGGTGATAATGAAAAAGAAGAAGGTATTGACAATGTGAAGGAAAAAGGAAAAGACGCCGACCAGAAGGAAGAAAAAAAGAATAACGATGAAGATGAGGATGAAGATGATGAAGATGATGAAGATGAGGATGAAGATGAGGATGAAGATGAGGATGAAGAGGATGAGGATGAGGATAATGATCAAAGAGAAGAGAAGGAAAAAGGCGACAATGAAAAAGAGGAAGAACAGTATGACGAAGACGAAGGCGGCGTTGAAAAGAGAATGGAAAAAGAGAACAGCGGCGACTACAATGATCTCCACGACGAAGAAGACGACGACATCAGCGAAAGAATAAGAGAGGGAGAACTTCGTTTAGTCGCCTCTAACGATGTGCTAAAAGCCCGCCATTCTATGGTTGCTGCGCTGCCATCGGAAACAAAACGAGCATTTATGCTCTATCATTTTATGAGTAAGTTTTGATTTTTGGTACACTCAGATAGTTAAATGGGTTTATTTTAGAGGGAATTTCTCTTAAAGAGGCCATATGCTCGCTTCAAAACGATTTTGGCGAAGATAATTTTTCTCGTTTTATGGTGGCTCGATGGTATAAGCGGTTTCAAGATGGTGATACTAGTTGTCAAGACAAAAAAGGACCTGGGTTTAAGCGCACTGAAGACGAACAGTTCAAAGGAGTCATTGCCTTAAACCCTTTTGCTACTCCAATTGAAATTGCCCAAAACCTTGACATCTCTAGCAGTACAGTATGCAGGCGCATGAAAAGCTTGGGCTATACACTTAAGCTGTCAAGGTGGGTGCCGCACTTGCTGACCCCTGCACAAAAAGAAAAAAGAGTGGCGTTTTGTCGGAAACTTCTGGACATGCTGGACAAAAATCCAGAGTTTCTAGAGTAAGTAACTTTTTATCTGCTAAAAAACGCAAAGTAATTCTGAACAAATTTAGCACATTTTGGTCAAAAAAACTTAACTATTTTTGTACTAAAATTGGGTTTTCTAATTTTAAAAACATAATATTAAGTTCAAAAATTACTTAAAGTTTTTTAAACAAAATGTGCTATAATTTGCTTGAGTTACATTGCAAACATTTTGTAAAATGACTAATAATAACGTTTTTACAGCCGTGTGATCACTTGTGACGAAAAGTGGGTTCATCATGAAAACCCACAAAGAAAACGGTATTTTGCAAAAAAAGGTGAAAAAGGACTTACCCAAGGAGTCCCAAAGAAAGCTCTTCGCACAAAAAAGACAATGGTAACCGTCTTTTGGGACGTGCGAGGGGTGATTCACCACGAATATTTGCCAAGTGGTGAAACCATCAATGCCGAGAGCTACTGCGAAGTTCTGGAGCGTGTCAAAAAGGCCATTCGACAAAAGAGGCGGTGGAGGGGGCCTGTCTATTTTCAACAAGACAATGCCCGCCCCCACACTGCTAAAACAACACAAGCTAAAATCAAGCAGCTGGGGTGGAAGGTGTTGCCACATCCGCCATACTCTCCGGATTTGGCGCCCAGCGATTTTCATCTTTTCCTCTCAATGGCAAACGACCAGCGAGGAAAACGTTTTCCTAACGAAGAAGCTGCCAAGGCTGCTACTACATTTTTTCTTCAAGAAAAAGAAGAAAAGAATGAAGAATTCTTTTCTCGGGGAATATGGAAACTCGTTGAAAGATGGAAAAAGTGCATCTCTGTCAACGGAGAGTATTTTGAGTGAAATAAAAATTTTTTGACATTGTGTTCATTAAGCTTTTTCTAGTAAATTGTTGTCTCCTTTTCCTCAACTCACTGTTTAAACTAAAAACCAAAATGTTTCTAACTGCTTGAATTCTTTTTTTAAATG
Source organism: Tyrophagus putrescentiae (assembly GCA_024499935.1). NCBI lineage: Eukaryota > Metazoa > Arthropoda > Arachnida > Sarcoptiformes > Acaridae > Tyrophagus > Tyrophagus putrescentiae. The sequence goes on along the minus strand of JAMZRA010000001.1, from coordinate 5,336,821 downwards.
CTGATTGCCGGTAGCGCCATCTGAAACCATGCGGGGAAACTGCTATGCTTGTGCATTTCCGATGCTTTGGTTTTATTTAGAAAAAAAATTGCAATAAATAAAACAAAAAGTTTGGGAAAATGTTTTTGATGTTTATTATTAGGAAAATCTAGTTATCAAATTAAAACTTTAAGTTAGATAATAAATTCTAAATAATTTAGTAAATAATCCTGTAAAAGTTAAAAGTGGTAATTATAAAGTAATCATTGACTCAGTAAACTTACCTCCTACAACTGGCTAAATTTCCATAATCATAAATGCACTTTTCTGTTGAATCGCAGCAATGGTAGTTATGGTACCCAGCGCAAAATTGACCCGAACCCGCGCATTTGTGTTTGTACACATCAATTCCTGTAATGTCAGATTTTAAAACTTTACTTTTGACTTGTTGAAAAGGGTCTTACGTTGAGATAAAACTAAACTAAAACAAAACGACAAACACCAAACAAATATGATTAATTTGTTTTTGTTATACATGGCAACACTTTTATTTTGCTGATGAAAAAATATTTAACAGTTTATATTTCTGAAAATTAAAATCAAAGTTCAAAAATTCAAAGTAAATAGATGTTTTATCTGTTTTCTTTTGCTCGTCATTTCACCTTGACAGAAAAATCAGAAAGGTGAAGAGAAAACAAGTTTTTTGTTTGCTCATTGATGTTAGATGAATAGTAAATTCCAACTTGTTAAAAAATGTTTAAATTAATTTATCCAAACGATATTCTAAAAAATATAATTGATTAACAATAAAATTAAAAAGCAAGCAAACAATAATACTTTTGGCAAACTCCTGCAGTGCGACTTCCTTTGTATTTGCAAACATCACCACTATTGCAGCATGTTAGAGCAGATCTTCCTCCACAAATTTCATCCCGTTGAGCACAATTTTGATCAATTATTGTACAAAATGATAATGATGCGAACAAAAAGAAAAGGCCAACAATGGCTAATTGTTTGTTAGAAAACATGTTAGTTTTAGCAAATCACACAGCAGCAGATTGTGTTAAAAAATGTTAATTTTAGAACTCAAAAACTTGCTTTTTATTAAAAAGTCTTAAGCATGTTTTTGTTGACACTAGTTTTATTGCTCAAAATAACAAAAAATGACGTTACTATCATATCGAAAAGTGATTGCAATGCAACTTGAAGCAATCTGAAACTGTTATCAATTGATAAGAAATAGGATTGCAGTGTGTGTTCAGTTTGTTTTGAAACTTCAAAGCTTTTATTTATGAATTTATTAAAAATGGGAAGTTATTGTTAAAACTTAAAAACATTGTAACAATGAACAAAAACTTTATTGTTTGTTTGATCGGCAATGCCCAGCACTACCTAAGTCATAGATGCATGTGTCTTTAGACCCATCACAGCAGCGAACTCCTAAATACAATAAAAAATAATTTGTAAACACTTTTTTCTAAATTTATGTATGCTCAAACCGGCAAAGCCACCACATATTTCTCCACGATGAGCACATCCTGTTGATGTGGCTAAACACACATTTTTTGCCAATTAGAAAATAATATGTTGGATAATGATATTTAGTTACCATCAGCAGGAGAAATCCAAACTGGTGAAGTTACAAAAAGAATTCCAATGAAAACGGCAAAGTTGATGACAGCCATTTTGCAAAATTATAAATTGTTTAGCAAGTGCAATACTAAACTATCTACTAAATATATACTAATAAGGAAGTACAGAGGTTTTTATAGAGTAGGTAGTTCGTCCGTACTCTAATAGGAAAAAGTTCCATCACTACATTTAAAAATAGCTAATGTGTTGACAGCAAAAACTCATATTGCACAGCAAATGATTTTTTACAAGCTTGTGATTATGAGCGCTGTTTATGCGTTTTTGTTTTGATAAAAATCAATTCGCAAAAGGGTGCAAAGTTTATTCATTAGAGATTTCTACTTCTGTAGACCGGTTTCTCAAGTTTACGCTGCAAGGTTTGTTTTTAGTACATAGAGGCCGTTAAAATGAATCCTCAAATAAATGACACTGCTAATCATTGCCACATCAAATGCAAACATTGCATTTGACAACAAACTCAGTGAAAATTTGACCATGGCCAAAATTCACTACTAAAATTTACATTTTCAGTAAGAGAACAGAAATCACTTGTAATGACAGACAATCATTAGCAGCATTTTTTAAAGTTAACTTGTGTAGATTGTTTTAAAACATACTGTTGATAAAAATTTTTATTGAAATGATATTTTTAATATTTTTTAAGTTTTTGTTTAAAATTGAATAAACAAAAAGTTTCAATTTAACAGAAATGGTAAAAACAGTGCCATGGTAAATTTAAAATATAAAGTTGCATTTATCATATTGAAAAGATGTGTTGGTTTCTGCGACACACTAATTTAAAGTAAAAACAAAACAATATTTTAATGTTTTAAACTGTGTATTAGTTTCTAGATTTAATAAGTTGGCTGAGTATAAAAAGGTATAAAAGGTTCATCAAATAAATTACAAAAGTTCATCAGGTTTTTCATTTGTATCATCATCTAACACTACTCACTTTGGGTACTCAAACAAAACATCCTTTAAAATGAAGTTCATTTACTTGCTGCCCTTTGTCTGCTGTTCAGTTGGTAAAATTTGTCTAAATGATTTGAATTGTTTTTTATAAAAGTGTAACCCATTTTACATAGCTTTTGCAGCAAATGCTGGAAAGCAAGCGCGAGACACCTTTGAACAAGTTGAAACGCAAGATAAAAACCTTGCCTCGTACAGTAGTTTGGCCAGTCAGTATGCGACAAACCCCTACGGTGGCAACAATGGATACAACAACCACCACCACCAGCCATACGGTAATGCGGTGAATAAGCCTATTGTTAACCAGCAAATTCTCATCTCGGGTCATCATGGCAATAACCGAGACTGCAAACGAACGGCCATTTTGCGAAGCATCCGAGATAAGATCACCGAGGCCAAGAGCTCTGCAGAGAAGGCTTGCGGCAATGTTGCCTCCCTGGCCAAGGTGCAACAGCAGGTGCAGCAGGTGATCAAGCTGCAGCCAACTTGCGGGTCCTATGCAACTCAGTACAAGAATGAGCCCCAGAATTTGAATGCTTTCGAACAGGATAACCAGTTTAAGAAGTCAGCCTAAATTTCCTTATCACAAATAAAATAGCACAGTACAGCACCCATTTCATTCGAGTTAATAAATTGTAGCAATATTTTCATATTTCAATAACTAATTTACAAATAAAATTACAACACAAATCATTGTCTTTCTTTTTATTTACTCTTTTTAGTTGGAGAAAGTTTAGTTGATGTCTCTGTCAAAAGATGGCTTTACTGCATCAAAGTATTTTTAAAACAAGTTATTGCATCAGTGTAAATTTATTTAAAAGCTATTGTCTATAATTAGTTTAAAACAGCAGAAAGCATTTTATAAAAACAAAATCATTAAACATCTATTTATAAATTCTATGCTCAATTTAACCTTGAACAGGTCGTCACTGTTTGCTGTTAATTACAATTTTTGGTCAGTAGTTTGAGCGTCACTCAGTTAAATGCAAACCACACGTGCAATAATTGTGGTTAGCACTTGAAATTAGTGGCTCAAATGACCTTTTGTTTTTTAAAAGAGTCGATTGCAGTACAATTAATATTTTTTGTTTTGTTTTCAATGTCATAACAAGTCGTCTCAGTATGACCACTGTCGTTACGAGCTTTCCGGCTTCCGCGTCTCAAAGTATAATGCCATTGAACTTCGTTGCCTTAAACCTTGAGAAAATTGACTAGCACATTTATTGAAACAAGAACCGGCAGCAAAAACTTGCATATGCATCAAATAAGCAATAACTAGTAGTAAAAACAATTTTAAAAAATTGTTTTTGACAATTTAAATATAACATCAGAAAAACAAAAAAAATAAATTTTTTAACTGATTTATTTTATTTGAGAAAAGCAAATTTAGGTATAAAAAGTGCGCAACAGAATGTAGTTTAGATGTAAATGAATAGAACTGGTCTCAACAGATTGAGAGGTGTTGGTGTGTTCAGTAAACACCCGAATTGTTTATCCACGACGACCGCCTCCTCGTCCACCTCGCCCGCCGCCAAAGCCACCTCGGCGTCCACCACCAAAGCCACCTCTTCCACCACCTCCTCCACGGCCTCGACCACCACGGCCTCGTTGGGCGCTGACAAAGACGGGCGAGAGAACGGCCAAGAGGGCCACCAGAAGGATGAAAATGTTAAAGATCTTCATTGTTCAGTGAGTGAGTTTTGTTGTTTAGCTGATTAGTTGAATCAAGTTGACTGCTGTACTGCTAGTGGAACCGAAAAAAATGTCTTTATATATCCCCCAGCTCATGGCCACCTGACAACCAGACAGTCGTACACTAGCGCAAAAACAGTCCTTCTCAAAATTCATTAGTTAAAATAACAATTGATGAAAGCGCACCCTCACCACCAAGAGAAAGCTGAACCGAAAAAAAAGAAAAGCAGAAAGAGAGAAAAAGGGACACTGGCAAAGTGAGTGAGAGAGGGCGGATTTCCCTCCTGCCGCGCTTCCCTTCACTGTTCTATGACAAACCGCTAATTGCGGATCAGGCGACTTCGATTGATTGCACTTGTGTCACCTGTGGAACGCTCACTGGGCAAAAACTGTCAATGCAAAACACATAAAATACTGCCTTAGGCTGGCAGTATCTTTTTAACTAGCAGTATTGGTTTTTTGGTATCCATTTTAAGATTAACTCATTTGCATACCCATTTTTTTAATTATTGACAGTTTTCACGTCATGTTCTCTCAATGTCATAAACAACTTCCCAATATTTTTGCTAGTTTTAAAACTAGACCTTTATTTAAATAATATTTTTTAGAAAAATTGCTATTTTTAGAAAATTTTAGGTGAAATATTAGCAAATTTTCAATGGTATTTAATTGCAATTTTAATTTAATTAGTTCAATTAGATAATGGTTTTTTAATTGATTATTTTTTGTTTGTTACCACGATTTTAAAAATAGCAAGATTTATAATGTCAGCTCTTTTATTCAAAAGTTATTTTCATCTAAAGCACAGTCGCCATTTTGAAATAAAATTTGCAGTTACATTTATTGCTAACAGATTAAACAAATTGAAGCTTTTGAAGTTATTTTTATGCAAGGTCACTAAACATGTTTTTTATCAGAATCAATACTTTAAATTGATGTGTGTAGGCAGATTCTCAATTATCGTTCAAGTTACAAAAATTAAATAATTGTTATCTAAAAAAATGATGTAATTAGTGGTGTTAATTGAAGTTGTATGTTATAAACAACTGAACCTAATGTTTTATTAGAGTTTTCAATTATCAAACTAGTTTATGATTTTTTTTATGAATGATTAAACATTACCAATTTAAATAACTTTTTAGTTCACATGAAAATTGGTTTGATGCTTTTGGTAAAACCTGTTAAATTGCAACATTAAGTTGTAAGAGGTCATTTATTATTTGAAGTTTTAAAATTAAAAAAGTTTAATGTTGCAGTTCCGGTAAAACTGTTTATTCATTCTTCATTTATCTTAACACATGTGATTCACTTGTGAAAACATTTCAGCGTTGCCAGTGGCGTATTCTGTCAATCAAAACGTTGTGATAATTTTGTCGCAAATCGATTTTCATGGACTTGAAAGGTGTTGCTCATTTTTTTGTAGCAGTCCAACTATGTGCATATTCTACATGCATAAATAATATTTAGTCTCCGACTTTTTCACACAAATGAGGCACCTTTGATTAATCTATTTCATAGTTTTTCTCATGTTTGATAAACTAAACTTAAACTTGTTTGACGAGAACATCAACGTTTTATAGAAAATTGCACTCGTTTAGGGGTCAAAATTAAACAAAATTCAAACTATTTAAGTTTTTTAACTTTAACTTGACTATAAAGTTTTTCTGATATGACATTTAAAGTTTATTAATTAAATAGACAAATTGACGTTTAATACATTTAAAATTTAAACTGATTAATGTTTTTATTTTTAAAACAAATCTATGATAGTTTGCTAGAAGCAAAAATTGTTTTTCATCTTAAAAGTTAACATTTTCTCACTTTTTCTAACCTTTTTTGTAAAAATAAATCAATTTGATTTCAATTTTTGCCAAATTTTTATCTACTCAACTTCGGAAAAACTGTCGATCAATCTGATCACCTTTATTTGCATCTAAATCTGAATTTTTTGCAAGTTTTATCAAGCTGCCTCGACCGCACCTTGATCTTTGCTTTCATTAATTGGAATCGATCAATGGACTTGCGCAAACCTAATTTTCTATTGCTTTTTCATTTATCAAGTTTTGCGGTAAGTTTTTTCTGCATACATGGCATTAACCTCAAATGAAAAACCTGTAAAATTGTAATGAAACAGTATTTTGCTTTTTAGTTTCCTTCATTTACACTTTAAAACGCAATTACAATCTAGTGCCTATAAACTGCTTGTTAAACTGATCTGTATTGTTTTCGGTTAAATGTAAATGAATCTTTGTGACCATTTTCCCACTCACATACTTCAGTAATTGCCTTTTGCTATTGATGTTGACTGACAATTTGTGATGCAACTTCTCATCACCAGTGGCCATCAGTGGTTTAGTCATTTAGCGCGGCAATTTGCATGTTCTTGCAGTGACCCACACAGGTCAACAGGTAATGGCACCGACACGATATAATGGGCAACATATATGGTAGCAGTTATTCTCTAAGCTCAGTGCAAACTTTTTTTGTTTTTATTTTATCCAGCACTTGAGCGGACCACCCTTGAGCAAGAAAAAAGTGATTGGTGATTGGACAAAACAACTTATTTCTTTTTTAAACAGTTTTTTTCATTTGACAATTTCAACAAACAAATAACACACTGATCAAAAATGAAATTTATCAGATAACGTTTATCAAGTGTTTCTATATTATGCCAGCTTAGAAAATTTTTTGTATTCTAGCCACGAGATTTTAATATATTTTGATTTTCAAAAATGCGCGCAACTTTGATAACAAAAACTATTTATAGTAGCAAACAATGTTTTAGAAAATGTTAAAATTTTTATTGTGTTTTTTGACGTATTCAGAGCAATGAAAAAATGCATCTTCAGAGAATGCACTTTTGCAAAAAAAGATTGGCAATTCTCACGTATTGTTTTGTATGCTGTAACAAGAATTTTTGCTTTTCTACTATTCATTTTATTGACTTTTTTGCTATACTGTAAAAGGCTCATACACACTCTTTTCACTCTTTTCGTCATTGCGGATATCTATCTGTCTGACCACACACACGCCTTCAATCTGCTGATCTGACAGTGATGAAATGTGCCCGTGCCAGTGTGTGTGCTCCACTGGCAAATGGACGCGGTGTCAGGTGCTGTTTGGCTGTGATGGTTGCCGTTGAATGCCAAACAGGCTGGGCACTGGACACTCACTGAACACTAGCGCTCATATAAACAGCATCGCTCTGACAACACACTCACTGATGGGTAGATTTGTGGTGCGGCACTGGTTGTCCTACATCACTCTGCGGCAACCTTTTTTTCTATCTACATTAGCTAATTTTTTCTTTTTAATCTTTTGACTGAAAAACTGCTTGACATGAGTCCAAAGAATGAATGTCTCGAAATTTGCATCCACTGACAGGTGATCTTAGGAAAGCATTTTAAAAATTCTTTTTTTAAAGTGCTATAAAATATCTCTAAACTAAAACAAAAATTTATTTTGCTTGTTTTTTAAATATATTTTTCAGTTTTCTTTATAATATTACGTAAAACATATTATTGCATTTAATTGTACTTAAAATAGTTTTTTGACAATTATTGCAGTTTTTGAGAGTCAAGAATTTGAAACCACAAGAATGCAGCACAGCAAGTTTGATCGTTTGTTGAGGTGTCATAACTCATTCCTTGGATTGCTGTCTAATCTATTGTCGTGCTGTTACAAATAGAAAAGAAACTGAAGAAACAGCAACAGCAGCGTCAGCACCAGCAAGACACATTACCAGTGCCTTGTGTGCTGTGATCTTTATATCGAAATACCAGACATTGCTTTAACACAGCCTCAATTCAATGTCAATAAGAATAGCTTTAGCATTGTCCTCTCTTGTAACATTGTGTCTGTGCGCTGGTGTCTGGGCCTAGCTCAGAACGCTGATAAAAGGCAAACTTTCTTTTCTTTCACTACTGGCCTAGTAGTTTTCATGTATAAAATGAATATTTGTTATTCTTTTTCAATTTTTTCATACAACTATTATTTGCTTTTCCTAGTTCACAAAAGGCAAGACATTACCGTCTGGCAGTGGGGGCAATAAATAACGTGCCCGGTGCATGCTTGCTTGCTTTTTGGCCCAATTCATTTTTGCAGCCACGTCAGTTTTTTGTTTCCTTGTGTCTGTACTTTGATTTAATGTCGCCATCACCATCACCAGCCAGAACAAGCAACAACAAAACAACAGTTTCAGCAGCAACAACAACATCAGGCAACATTTTGTTTATTTATTTATTTATCAACCTAATTCATTTCACTCAAATTTATTACGCCACCAGAGAGATTCTTTTCATACATTCTTAAACTAAATTTATTGAATCATTTAGTTTTATTATTTGTTTGTCAATTACGTTCACTTAGATGCACATCATAACTTGTTTTGCTGTCATTCAACAATGGTTGCAAATTCTAAAACCTCCTCCATTCAATCGACCTGACCCGATTTGATTTGTCATTTGCTTGAAAATACCAAATTGTTACCAAAAAAATGCAGAAAACTAGAATTCTGGTTAGTAAAATCGATATTAACATTTTGTAGACAAAAAAACTACAATTTTGCTTTATACTTTTCAGTTCTCAGACTTTTTGTGTTTTGCATAAATCGGAACAACGGACCCAAAGTGGTGCATCGCTAAAATGTTTCAACGTTGATTGCTCGACTAGTGTGTTTTGTTGTTCAGATTGTTCTAAGTAATCCTAGCTAGTGCAAATCTAATGAATTTTAATAGCTCATCGGCATTGTCTGCTGCTGGAAAGCGTCAGCAATGAATTCATTATAATTAGCGAGCACGCATTGTGCAAGGTCTCTAGTGCAGCAGGCAAACACACACACATTCATAATTAATCAGCATTAATATTCATTGAGGCATTGTTTGCATATTTCGCTCACTTCCGTTCATTCGCTCGCCATATTTACCAGCTCAATTTGCTGGAATTTTCTACTTTTTTCCCCGTTCATTCAAGGATGCATTCAGCTGACAGCTGAGAAAGCCAAGAGAAGACAAAGATTGCATTTTTTTGGAGCACCACAAAACCAAAAAGTTTTGATTATATTTTTTTCAAATTCGCTATAATAACTTTTCTTTATGTTTTGCAAGTACAATCAATAGAATAAGAAACACAACGGGTATATACAAAGTGTTCAACATTAAAATTGCGGTAAAACAAGACAGAAAAGCGACACACGGTTCTATTGTTCAATAAACCAAAAAAACATTTGTTTTCAACGTTATCTACTGATTTTAAAACAAAAATTTTTTATTACTTGTTAAAATTTTGTTTAATTTTGATTTAACTTTAATAACCACACAGCTAGGTTTGTTTTGACTAACTTTAATCATAAAATATTTCCTATTTGCAATTTATTTTCACCAGTTTCTACCCTATTTTGATGAGTTTATTTATTCCTAAATTTCATCCATATTTTATGCTTGATTGTTCGATCGTTTTTTGCTCAACTTACTTGACGGTGGTTGAGCTGCTGATGCTGGTGTCCATGTTTATTATATGAGTTTGCCATAACTTCATTGGCTACATGACCAAAAAAGTTTGCTTTCTGCTTTTCGATGCTTAGCGTGAGCGCCTCTTGTTTACGTTTGTCAAAAAACAAAGAAACACTGTTTTTCTCAAAAGATTGCTGCACATAAATCGAAGTTTTGCTTTGAGAGTACTTTGAAAGCAAAAAAGGGCATCATCACTTTGTAGTGCGTGTGCCCTGACAACGGCAAACAGGTATCGATTGGTTAGTTGGTTTGTGTTGTTGTTGATGCTCGACTAGACTGCTTTTTCTCTTTGTTCCTCATCACCATCCTGTTGTGAACGGCTTAATGTCCTTTCATTGCCTTCCTGGGCCAGGCAAAAAAACTGATGTTATAGTTCTCGGTAGACGGAATATTGCCAACAGTGTCCAGTGAGTTGCTGTTGTTCATCCCCAAATGACCCTGATGTTTGAATGCCGGCCATTTTTCCCTCAATTGGTCGTCTGTCCTGGTTGACCGAACCTAAAAAAAGTTTCAACAGTCAAGGTGTAGCATGCAACATCCGTCTACAAAGCTCACACTCATGTGCGATTTCAAGAAAAAATAATTTATGAACAACACACTATGCAACGGCGGTGGTAACGCTGATAAATAAATCAGTTCAAGCCAGACAACAGACAGCAGAGGAAATCGACACAGCAGTTTTACAAAACTAAAATTGTTTAAAAATTAAACAGAAGCAGTTTGGTGCATGTTCAAAGCAGAGTAAACAGCAAAAGTATTCTGCACACCTGCAGTTTTGATTTTATTAAGGTGCACGCAAACCTGATTCGAGTAAACACTTTCTTTTCCGTTCAAGCATGGTCAATCAATAACCGCAATGTTCTGTCACTTTGTTTACATTTTTAATCTTTTTTTTCAGTTTCTGTAGAAAAATACACTTTCGTGTTTAATTATTTTAAAATTGAAATTTTTTAACGTAAAACATTTTGCTCAAATCAGTCTGGAATTTTTTACATGCAAAATTTGCTTTAATAGCGGTACTGTTTGCTTTTCTTGGCCATTGTGGTTGACTGGAGGGGCTTTCATGTTTGCCCAACAAAGAGAACTGCTGTTTTTGCCAAAGGGGGCCACGCTTTAATCGATTTAAATGATTCCGCCACTTTGTGGGTACTGTTTAGCTTAGCAGTTTACTCACTTTAATTTCATCCATTCAATTATTATTATTACTACTACCAATAATATTATTATTGCTATTTGTGATAGTTGCAGTTTATTTAAATTTTTTTTACCTTACCACCGACGCAGTTGAAAGCACCCTTCATACACACATTTTCATTTTCTTTGCAAGGTAAACTTCTTTTGTTTATTTACACTTGTGTGACTGCGCACTTGCCTGGTCCATTTGGTTTGGTTTTTATTTGTTCAATTGCGCACTAGTTAAATACTAGAGTTGAGGACGGTAGTTTACTTGCTCCACATAAATATTCTGCAAAAAAAAACTAAACTACACCCTCAAGTGCAAATCTCGGTGAAAGTGAACGATTCACACATCCTTCCTCTCTAAAGTGTGCTCAAGTGGAGTTCACACCAACGGACAGAGAGTAGTTTGAAAGAGAGAAAGAGAATGAAGCACTAAGGAAGTTGCCAAAGCACCCAGTTAAAGGTAAACAAAGCTGCCAAATCTGATATTTAAGTGAAATCAGCTTCAAATGGAGCAGACAGAGCTTGCATTGCCTAATTACTGGCAGACCGCAAAGTGTAAATACATACATCATCTTCATTGGTGCATAGAGAGGGATTTGGCTTGGTTTGAAGGAGAAAATGACTTTGACAGTACCGGTAAAGAGTGAACAACAATCGCCCTGTACACCTTGCTCTTTGAAATGTGCTTTGTCCTCTGCTAATGAGATTTGTGCATGATTCACCGTCAGGCGTCAGCGTGGACTGCTCGCCATTCGATTCGATTTGGGGGAAAGCAGTGCCGCCAATGCCGCTGCTGCTGCTGCTGTAGTGAACAATCCATTCTTGGCAGTCATGTTTGTCTTGCACATTCACTCGCTCATTAGCAATGGTTGTAGCATGGCTGCTTTGCACTGGCAAAGGGCAGAGAGAGAGAGAGAGAGAGAGAGAGAGAGAGAGAGAGAGAGAGAGAGAGAGAGAGAGAGAGAGAGAGAGAGAGAGATGGGAGAAGGAACGAAAAAAGTTTGCAAGAAGTCTCAGGCCTTGGTAGCTTTGATCAGCGGGTATGGCACGAAATTTGCACGCTTAATTGCCATGTCCCGCAAATGCTGGCCATCGACTGATCGAGCTGATGCTGGCTCCTCTTGCTTTTTGCTGCCGCTCTCTGCTTCCACTGCCTGTCCGGCCATTGTCTTGCTGGCTGAGAAAGCAGGAACCAGCAGCAGAGAGTTATGTTTGCTTTTTTCCTCCCCCCTCTCTCACTCTTTTTACGAGAGCCAACTATCACAAAACGGCACACAACTTTAATACTAATACACTTGTTATTATTTTTAATGAGAAAATTTATTGTTCATTGTGTCGGTGAAGTTGGGTCTCACTTTTCCCCCTCTCTATTTTGGTGTCCCCTTTGTTGTTGTCCTACTATTCGATCAGCAGCATTCTTTGCCCAGTGAACGGCATCTATCCTTTCACACCGTGCGGTATCGATGTTTAGTTTCAATTACATTTGCGGCTAGAAAGTAAACGGAGAGAGGCAATATGGCGTCTTCTGATAGCGCACAGGCTCAGTGTGCGACTGTTTTCATTTTTGTTTTTACACAGCTTTTGTTGCTGTTTTTCTTTTTTATTTCTCAGTGCAATGCACTGATCAGCAAGGTCTGTTGTGTTCAGCCACCAGCAGTAGCAGTAGCGCACTGCCCATTAATCGTTAATCGGAAGCAGGCCATAATACTTGGGTCATAATTTAAACTGACGCCAAATCTGATCATACATTTTATTAATTTCCCCTTTGCAGTGTTCTCTAGCACCCATTCTGCCGCCACCAAGTTCCCTTGGAAAGTAGATGTAATAATTAATTGTAAACTTTATTAGTCTGTACTGGAGACTCAAACAGCAATTTTTGAAAATTAAAATTTATTGCCATGTCCAACTCGTGCCTTTTTTATGTTTTCGCTGATGGTGTTTGCTTACAGCAAAGCTTTGTGCTGCCAATGTTAATTCAATTTGCTGCTTTTTTATATTTACGTGAAGACCACACTGAGTGCTTCATCGATAAGGCATGTATACTACTCTTGTTATTGTCGTTGTTGTTCGGTTTATTAAATTTGCTCATTGTGTAGGTCAACAAAGAAACACTGCCGAGTTATGTCACACATTTTTCATATTGCACTGCTCCATTTTGTGCCAAAAAAGTGTATTTTGGAAACACTGTTGCTAAAACTAAAAAAATTTGTTTTACTGTTAAAACAATTAAATTAAGACACGGCACATTTGAATTAATTATCATGATAACACCAAAAGCTTTGTAAATTTTTTTTGTAGAACAAAATCATTAAATCAATATATTTATATACGTTACTTTTTAATCAAACAGCAAATTGTTGAGCTGACCTGCCTCTTTTTTCCAACGGCATTATGCGCCATTTCCAGGCCAGCTCTTCTTAGATCAGCTCTCGATCGACCTTTGATTAATGACTACACCATCCTGAGAGCAGCAGAAGAGCTATTTTAAAGAAACGCCATTGTTAAACGATTTACCCTGCACTGCTGGCAAATTTATCCGCCTAATAGGACTTTGGGTTCACTGTTTGGGTCTCAAACATTTTCGGCGGATGCGATGCACCGAGTTAGTGGTAGTGCTGCTGGTACTTTTGCTAGTGGTCGTGTTGCACGCCTGTCAATTTGCCATCAACAAATTCAAACTGTACCACCATCAAGCACTTGTTTGCTAAAACACTATCCACTTAGGTGTACTTTTTTAAATTTAAAAAAATCTTAAATTGATTATACTTTAAAAGCACTTTTTAAATTTTAGTCACTGTTCTTAGATTGACATTCTTTCAATGCATTTTTATATGTTGATTAAGTTTAAATAACTTAATTTATCTTTAAACTTAATTGTTAAGGGGGGACAACGCGCTCACAACAATTTTTTTCGAATTTTTGGTTTTCTTTTCAAGTCAACAACTTTTTTTCAGCAAGATCTTGAATCACGCAGGTTCCATTATCTTCAAAACGGGTAATACCACAAAAATGATCGAGTTGTTAAATGAAAGATGACAAAATTATCTAGATTTTGTCTGACTCGGATTTTTAAATTGCAGTTTTGTTGTATATTTAAAAAATATTTGAAATATGCACAAACTTTATGTTAAGTCAATTTTCAAAGTTTTTCGTCTTTTACCATCATTCAAAAATCATTATCTGAGACGTCAAACTATTTAAAAATATTCTGAGTCAGACAAAATCTAGATAATTTAGTCACCTTTCATTTGATACCTCGATCATTTTTGTGGTATTACCCGTTTTGAAGATAATGGAACCTAAATGGTCAGAATATTAGTGTCGTGACCAACAGCGACCCACTCATCGGAGGACCATAGTATCAACACAAAACTGTTCTACATGAAATTCTTAACAATCCTTATTAAGTATATTCTTCATGAACATCATAGCCACTCCGAAATCAAAATTCGAAAAAACAGTTAAAAAGTGCGCGGTGTCCCCCCTTAAATTTTACACGTTGTTTTGTTATGTTCATTCTTGTAGGACTTAGTTTACCTTTGTTTCCGTTGAGCTGCACGGGAAGTATTATATCAAATTCAGTTATCAGAAAATTTAATAAAAATCGCACTAGCAATGACTTAATGTAATTTGCATTGTACTTCGTGACTTATAGCAGTATTTTGCAGCTTAATTATTTCCTGCGACATATTGTTTCATTTCTTGAGACGTGCTGCAAAAATGTAGTGAGAAATTTCCAAGTTAATGAGTTAAGACAAAGTTTGTCATGATTCAGCAAATGACATTTGCATTTGCGCCTTCCTTGCATGTCGCCAAAAAGAGAAACTAGGCTAAAGTGGCCAGAAAGGCCAGAGCAGCCAGAGCCTGAGCTCATTCTTTCACTGGAATCTTCTTTCATATTTTCTCTCCAAATCACTTTTTTCACTTCTTTGTTCAGTTTAGGCAAAATGCACACATAAATTCTGCTCGTCGTCTTTGTCGTCGGCACATCGTAATGGCATAATAATAAGTAATCGCATACACTTGCCCGACGTATTACCACTGCCGCCATTGACAGTATCCGCCCACATACATTGGCCCCCTCTGTCAGATGAAATATAACAATTCGTCGCAAACATCCGACCAGAAAGTGCATTGTCTGCTCTCTGCATTCAGGGCCATTTATAACAAATGTACAAGCCTTCCATGTCCCAGTGGAATCTATTACATATTTCACTGTTCTATTATCATTCTACATTAGCATTTCTCTTATTTCCTTAAAAATCACATTTAAATTTAGTAACCTTTACACAAAACAACTGATGAACAGTGTATAATTTTTACTTTTTTAATTTACCAAATTAACCACATCAATAGAGGCGACTTTCCGGTGTGCATATTCTCAAGGGAGATGTAGGTGCCAGTTAACTGTATATGAAAACTAGCCATTATATTCGAGCTAATACTTTTCTTGTTTAGTCACTGTTTATTTTTAAAGTATTTTTAAAGTAAGTTTATGATTAAACATTGAAGTGAACGCTGCTGCGTCAACAACGGCACTTTATAATGTGCCATTTTGCTATAAATTCTCCCACGCTTTAGTAGAAAAAAGTTGATGAAAAGGGAATAGAACCAAACTGTATAGTCACGGAGTTAGAATTTTTACTTTTAGAAGGTGCACATAAAAGGAGGACAACTACTGCCGTATCGTTTAATACTGTTTGCAGCTTTAGAGGCATTAAATTGAATTTATATTGCTGCAAACTTTGTTTTGATATATAAAATAGTATTACAACTAAACTGGCCAATATTTCCGTTGTTTACTGTGGTGGCGATCAACTTCTGTTCAGTCGGTGCTTTTCCCCGACAATGTGAGCTTGAGTGTTATCACTGCTCAGTGCCAGTGTTCAAACTCAATCCACCATAAATCATTTTTTACTTTTTATAGGCGTTTCATCTTCTATTACTTTGCTCGCCTATTCAGACAAAGCACAGTTTTAATTAATTACACAACACACACAGAATGTCTATAGACAAGTGTCGGTGAGTCTGTGCACTGGCTCTTCCGATAATAATATTCTCCTGCAAATAATTTATGGCTGTTCCATATTGTTCCTTTCTTCCAACCGTTAATTGCATTATTTGTCGATTATCTAATCCACAGCATGCTAGTCCCTGTCTGTGTGCAATGCACATTTTGCTTCTTTTTATCTGATTTTTCATAATTTGCTGTTTTGTATCAATTGAGCCAGGAGTACTACCTCACTGCACTGGTCTGGGAACTAGCAGTTATACAACTTGCACTTGCAATTATGTAATTAATCCCACACGTAGATCACAATAGCCAATTAATGGCCATGTTCTTGTTGGCTTCGAAGGGGAGAGATGATGATGGTGATTACCTATTCCGCTGTGAGTGCAGCAACAACAGCAGCAGCAGAACTGCCAGCTAAAAATTTCGGTAGTGCTCGGTTTAATTGGACGCAATTGAAGTGAGACCACCTCCGCGATGATCACTCGCTTGCATGCCAAAGTTACTCGACAAGTTGTCAATCGACACGCTCTGAACAGCATTCCGAAAGGTTGTTCATTCTGGGCAATGTTCCTTTCTTCTTCTTCTTTCCTTTTCGTTTGCTCAGACAAACTCGACCTGCTGTGCATCTAGTCATTTTTCTCTAAATGCTTATCTTTGCAACGTTGTTGCTTCCCACAACTGTGTGCTCACAGGCAATGAATAATTCCAAGTGTCAATTAAAAGTTTGGAAATTAGAAATTGGATGGTGGCACTGGCAGATGTGATGAGCAGAGTTGCCATCACCATAACCACCGCCACCATCACCATTACAGCTACCTCCCTAGTTTACCGGGAATAAGGGGTTTAAAAGGGGAGCAAAAAAATTTTTAAACAATTTACCCTTAAAAAAAATTTTTTTTTTTTGGGTTTTTAAAAAAAAATTTTTATTTTTTTAGTTTCAAAAAACAATTTGGCAAACTTACTTCAAAATTTGCTTGTTTAAAAAAATATTATTGTTGGCAAAAAAAAGCAAACTTACTAAAAAACTTTAAAAAAACAACCATTAGATAGGAAAATAACCCTTAAAAAAATTTTTAAATAAAGTGGAAAAAAAACTTAAAGTGAAATACACCACTTTAAATAGAGTGGAAGAACAATGTTTGCAAGTTTCAAAATCACAGAAGTTCTAAAAACCTAACACACCCCTTGATTTTAGAGTTTCAAGGGACGTCAAAACGCTAAAATCATCTTTCTCTCAGTCCAGCAAGTTTTGGCCAAAAGCTCCGCTCTTGAAGTCATCCAATTGTCGACGCTTGCTTGGCCTTGCCTATCAGTTTGCCACCAGACGACTTGTGCTTTGCACTTTTGTCTCGTGCCTTTGCGTTTTCAGTCCTTTACTTCAGCTAAAACTAAATTTGCCCTGTTTTTTGTGGTTTTTCTAGAAATCACTCATAAAAATTGCTTTTGTTTAACTAAGTACTTTGATTTAACCCTAAAATAATTTGATTTGAAAAGATTATGTTGTGGTGTTGGTGGACGTAGCAGAGTAGAACAAGACACGTATTGGGAAGATGGGGTTTTAGGTTTTAATGGGTGCTAATTGTGTTATAAAATGGTGAGTGTACAGCTAGTTTAGTAGACGCTGTACTTTATTGTTAGTGTATGTACTTTGGTATTTTGAATACCTCAGCAAATTATTATAAACAGAACCCTCTTGTATTAACCACGTGACGGCCATCCTGTAACTTCATCAACTTAAATTTTTTATTTGCTCAGAGACCTGCGATTTCTTTGCAACTGAAGTTAAACTTACGTAAAAGTTGGTATGCGTTATATTTAAACAAAATGCATCAAATTCTAGTACTTTTCGTTACACAAAAATAATTGTAGTTTACGTAAAATTATACTTTTAAAAAAATTTATATTAGGTTATATTAGATAACAAAATTTACCCAAACCGTCTTTTTTAAAGAATACTTTTAGTAAATTGTTTTAAAATCGTTTGTAATACTATTCTAAGTAATTTGTGAGTTAAAAACAATAATTTAACAGTTAAAAACGCTTTAAAAAGCCAAAATTTAAAAATTTTTTATTTCCCGGGATTTCCCGGGATCCCGGAGTTAAAAATTTCGGGAAATCCCGTTTCCCGGGAAATGAAAAACCGGGAAATTTGGGAACACTACCATCATCCTCTGCTCTGGGTCACTCTGCTGCCAAGTGATGAATATATTGAATCAGCAGTCAGCTGCTTGGCATATCGCTCCCTTGATGAAGATGAAGCTATTCACTGCCAGCACTGGCCTGAGATGCAAAGCAAAGCAACAGCCTGCTCTCTCTCTCTCTCTCTCTCTCTTTCTCTCAGCTATCTTTCTCTCCTTCTCTCCTACACGCACCGGCAGACATCTTTTCCGTTGCTGCTGCTGCTGCTGCTGCCGCTGCCGCTGCCGTCGTTGTTGTTGTTGCGTGTGTGTTCGTTGTTCTTGATTGATGACTTAATTTGCTTATTATTATGATTACCATTAGTGGTGCTGCTGCTGCTCTACTACCGTTGCCCACTGTCCGTTCTACATTTTTTGCTGGCCGCTGGCTCGTGGCCTAGTCAGCACACTTTTCACTACCCTCAGAACCTCCGTTTGGAGATGTTAAAACCGAGTGATTCCGACTCGTGCAAGCACTTGCAAGTTTCCAATTAAGATTGCAGATTCACAACAGCAACAACAGCAGCATCGGCGGCGGCGGCATTGGCGTCAGCTGCAGTGCTTACCACAAGAGAGTGTGGGCAATTGTTGCCTGTTGTAGTGCCTTCAATTGCAGTGCCTCATTTGACTAGTTGCTCATTTTCGGGTAATGCGAGAATGTGTATGTTTGGGCAGTCACAGTCTGCATTAAGTAATTACTGCTTTGTCTTCATCAACTACTTGCCGTGGCAGTGTCTGAAGAGGGAAAAGGAGAGATAGAGGCACACAATGTACAATTTCTGCCCTAATTGCCCACCGTCAATTGCCCAGAATCGACTGCCACGCCAATGCAATCGATTGCGTTAATAGGGTCTCTGCCCAGTTTCTCCTTCAGACACAGTCAGTCAATTGGCTGCGCTCTAGCATAGCGTGGTAGGCCAGGTAGGCACTACCTCCACCACCAGGAGATCTGCACTGCACACAGCTGTCCTATCAGCTCTCTGCAATCTGGTCCTCAAACACGTCTGGCGAGTGTCAATGTTGCGTGCCTTATCGCACCATATGGTGACAATATCTTACTTGGGGGACAGAAAAAGGGGGGGGGCACAGTGGACAGCAGTGCTGAAGAAGAAGAAACATCGCTCAGCACTGTCACCTGGCCCGGCACTCTCATTTGTAAGTCTACCATAGTAGTCATCAGAGTTGCTTCGGTGTGAGACAGGCTCTCTTTTTTTCTGTCTTAATTAATATACATTCACCTGTCACCAATTGGTGAGACTACCTGCTGTTTTTACTGTTGCCGGTGATGCTGCTGTCGTTTTTGCTGTTTATCTCAACAGCAGCAGCAGCAGCCAAAGCAGCATTCATTCTAGTCTTCTTCTGCAAGTCAACAAGTGCACTATCGAATTCGTTCATCAGTTGCTCTTCACTTTATCACTTTTTTCTTGTCAACTTCTAATATCTCTGTCTCTCTACTTGCAGCTCTGGCACTTAGGATAAATTGTGTGTTCCATCAGCGAGAAGAATTTACAGTGCTCCCAAATGGCTGCAGCCAATGAAATGATGATGGCCGGCGTTGTTGAACAACTGAAAGTCGTAACAAGCGTAACCGGCAGAGGTAGTCGACATACACGCACTTACATTTTTGTCAGACAGCGGCAATACAGGCAACGGTGTGGGGTCGATTAAAGCAAGCTTGATAATTGATCAAAATTAGTGCCTGCCATTGACAGTGGTGGGCATTGTCAGAGAAGGAGAGCCATTGCAAGTCACAAGCATTGTTCTCTACCGTAGACAGCTATAATTTGACTGCAAATGCTCAATGATCAAAGAGAGCATATTGGCCACTGTCTTCTGACCATGAACTTGAACTTTTAGTTTAGTGTTTGTGACCGCAAATGAAGTTCTGAAGTTCAACTGAAGTTGTCTGTGCAGTTACGGAAGCAACTCATGAGAAAAAAAGAACAGAGCATTTGCGCCTTTAGCTGCAGTAAGCAGTATAACTTTTATCTATCGGCAGTAAAACCATTCGATAGGTAACTTTGGTAATTCTCAGAGACATCAGCATAAACTTGTTGCTACATGAGCTTAGCTGCATTTTACTCTACTAATCAAATTGACGCTTCTAATTCAATAAATTTTTCCTTTGAGTGAAATGCTTTAGTCCGTTATCTGGTAGGAACTGTCAACTGGAAAAACGATGAATTAAACTTACTGTCGTTTGTTACCGGTTTGTCAGTGTGATAAAGTAAATATGATTAAATATAAGCAATGAAATGAAAAAATATGAAATTTATTTAGAAAATGTAATGAATTATTAATGGTTTAATTAAACGACAAAATTCTGTTGATATGTTTTTTGCATATTTTTAACAGAAAAACTGTCTATTAAAATAAAAAATAAATCACAAATAAAATTATTAAGTTATTTGCATAAAAACATTTAAAATTAAAATAATTTTAAAATATTAAAATTTTTTTAATGTCAATGCCCTCCAAAGTTCTTTAAAAAAATTAAAAAAACAAAATCATGTAATTGAAAAAAAATGTTCACAAAAATTTGTGTTGTAATTAATTTATGTGTGTGATCTCATTCAAATGAAATCAAAGCAAATGCTATCAAAGGGAGCCAAATTGAAATTTGGCCGCCAGTGTTTATCATGCCGCACAGTGAGTTTCAGTCAAGTCCTTTAAAGTTAAGTGCTTCAGTTGATTAAACGTATCCTTTGGGCATGATTGTGGCCGGCAATGGCAGCAAATTGACTGTGATGTAATCTTAATTGCTCCCACTACTACTGAATGAGATGATACGCAGTCGCGTCAATAAATTCAAATTATTCTGCGTGTCGGCTGGCTTTGGGAATTTTAAAACGGCGAGACATCACTGGCGTCAGGGAGGGTGAGCCTCCCTTTTTCCTCGTCAGTCTCCTTCTGATCAATACTTGGCATCACCAGTCCGGGCTGCACTTTTTGGCAGTAGTACCCTGTTCAGCAAGTGTGATGTTGTTCAAGTGCAAATTGTTTTATTAATTACTGCTAATAATCATCATCATCATCGGTGAAATAGTAGTAATAGATGCACTCTTTTATGTAGATGGGCTATGCCTTTAGCTGTTTCAGTTTCCGAGCCACTGAATTCACCTTTGCCAGTTATTCGCTGCATCCTTTTTGTTGGCCTTCTTTTTCTTTTCTTCTCCTAGCACCCCGTACTGTGAATGTGCGTGTGTGTGGTACGATGGTGTTTGTATTTGTTGGCACTGAGCTGTCTTCCCTCTTCAAGACCACCGCTACCAGTGCTGTTTGTCCGTCTTCCCTGGTCGGCTTAATTAATCACCAGTCTTAATTAGTGCACTAAAAGCCGGTGCTGCTAGCAGCAAAAGCATCAGTGGAAAGAGCTAGCAAGCAAAGGCCTGTGGCATACAACCGCACACCTTGAACGTTTCCATTGAGCTGCAGTTGCACCAGTAGTCCCTTTTCGTCTCCGACTAACTGTTTTTTCTTCATTTGACCAATTACCGCTATTATTACGAGTATGATTACATATTTGTGTTTGCTATTCAGTCAAACAGCAATTCTAGCACACAAAACAAGATGGCTTTTTGGCGGTCAAGAAAAAGACTGACCAAAAAGCGAGGCATGCCTATCACTTGTACTCTTCATTCCTAACTCACCTTATAATTAACGCTCACACTACAGCAAAACCGGAGTTGAGGGCATCAATAAAGCTGTTTCTGCTGTTTTGACCTGCCTCAGTTTCAGCAATAGAATTGTCTCAATGTTTCTTGCATCGATGCATCACTGCTATTACCTCAGTGCCATTCTCAGTGCCGCGTTTAGCTAAAAACGAAAAAGTAAAGGTAAAAACAGATAGATAAAGAAAAATTGCCTTGAGGGCAATGCACCAGGGTGGTAGTTTTTGTGCTGCAATGAACAACTCTGGTCCAGCTATAGCCAAAAACTCAGTTTTTTTACTATGGATTTTTCTTTGAAAAGTTTTCCCAATCAACGACTTGTTAGTGCACACGCACACAAACTCCGCTACCTTTAGCTTGTCTGCTTGCCTAATTTACGCACTCCCCAGTACCGTAGTGTGCTGGTCCCAATTTGGCCAGTTTTCAATTCGATAATTGCAGGTACGCAGGCAGATCACACATTCACACTTGCCATGAGTGTCGATGCACAAACACAAACGTGCCCACTGATGATCATCATCAGTTTTTTGCTTCACTTCTCAAGTCTGTTCTCCTCTGACGCATCACCGGCAGACCTGCTTTTCAGAGCACTGATGCTTTTTTAGGGTTTGTGCCCTCCCCTCTCTCCATGTCCTTGTTCCAGATGTAATTAAGCGGAATTTAAACAAAATTGAATTTATTGCAAATGAACAATTTGTCGGCTGCAAACGAGCTTACTCGAGCCCGGTGCGTTTGAGTCTCGCTTTTTTTCAGTCGCCGACGCTGATGAAGCGTCGTCGTGTCAATGGCACAGTTGCGCCTCTCAATTATCGTTTAGTAGATAGGCGGCAAAAATAACAATCATAAGTGGATGCAACTGCAACTACTGCATGCTGCTGCTGCTGCTCTTTCTTGGGGGTGAACTCAGGTACGAGGTGCACGAAAGAAGAACGATGGCACGCAGAACTGTGCAAAGCGGCAAATTGGCCCTCTCAACTGCAGTGAATGCGTACCGGGAGTGAACAGAATTGAGCAGTCCTTGCCATTTCGGCCTACTTTGTTCCCCTTACTTCTGCCACCACCACTACAACCACTTGGGCTAATCCTGTTGCCATTGTTGTCGCTTGTTAGCATCAAGTCATGAATTGAAGATGCTCCTGGCACACTTTTTTCTGCTAAAAGAATGCAAGAAATAAAGCACATTTCTCTTGATCGGTCAATCTTTTAGTCCAGTTTACGTTTGTTCATTCAATTTATTCTAGTAAATTTCTCTTTTTCAGTATTGCCTTGCAAAAACAATTAATTATTATTGTTTAGGCACGACCTTTTTCAAGAATGAACTTTTAAAATTTCACTTTTTAAAGCGCACGAGACCGATAAAAAACAATATATTTTCCAATTTTAAACATTTGAGTCATTTTATTTGAGTATAACTTACTACTTATTGCTACTTATTGCAAAATTTTTTGTTATATTACATTTTACAATCAAGTAAAAAGGTTTAAACAGATCAAATTAATGTAATTTTTTGTTTGCGAACATTTGTAATATTATTTGACAAATGCCGATTAAGTGTGTCAAGGTGTTTTCCTCCTTCACCAAAACAGAGCTAATTTTGACAACAATTTTAGCAGTTTTTGCCATTTTCAAATCAATTTAAACTTTTAATTATTTTCAATATTTTGTATTGTACTTTTTCTCAAATATAACATTTTTTAGCCATTGAACGCTTTACTAATTTGGAGCAATTTTGCAATGGTCTCGCAATGGTGCACTCTAACACAAACTGCATCTTCGATTAGAAGGTCCACTGGGTCCGCTGGTCGAATGGTTTAGAATTGTGTGTGTGTGTGTGCGTTGCAGTTTGCCTCTTCAAATGTGTGTCGACGCGAATCGAATGGTCTCGATAGAAAGGGAGCGAGAGAAGGAGAGAGAGCGAGGATGGCTAGCAGCCCTCACACTTTGACAAATGGCGCAAGAGGACGAAACCCAGGGAGAACAGAGAAACTGGCAAACTCACAGCCAGACACAGACAGCAGCACAGCATGTGGCTCATGGTGCTGCACTCGAACGCTGTCGGTGATTGCAATTAAGGCACTTCGTCTTCTCTGCCTCGTTCCTTTCATCGCTGCTTTATCTGTTTGCTAGGGTATCCCCTGCTCTGCTCTACACTCTCTGCTAAAGTTTGATCAACTTTTTCACAGTGAAAAATGTACTTCATTTCTGGCCAAGTATAGCGATAGTGCTGGTGGTGGTGATAGTGGTGATAGTGGTGCTGCTGCTGGTAATATTATTTGAAATAGACATTTCAAAAGTAGTAAACTTAAAGAGCACACACAAATGAACAAACAAAAATAGATCACAAATGAAAAGAGAGATGCAATATCAAAAGATGGGCCTGCACACATTCACTAAGTGGGTTTGCTTTCTGGAAATGGCTAGAATTAGAAGCACAGAATGGCTGCATCGATTTGAGCTGCTAAAGCTACAGATATCGTGTGATTTTTTATTTAGCTTTTTTTGCTGCATCCACCGATTGTTTGCGGCACCAAAAGTCAAATTGCATTACATGTCTCACTTGGCATCCACTTAGCATCCTCCGTTTCCCCTTTCACATTTTTGTATTAGAATTTTCGATCTCACGCCTCAGAGACAAACTCACACGAACAACCACACTTATCTGCATCCTCATCGACAGGTAGGCACATTCAACTTTGTGAATAGCGCGTGTGTCGCGTATTAGGTTTCCAGCAGACGGTCTCCACTGTCACACACAAAGGTTGTAAAGACTGACAAAAGCGACAAGGACATACGGCAGAAACGGCATCGTGTGCTCGCCAATTGTGCACCAAATAGAAATGTCAAAACATCGCCTCCTCACTCGCTGCTCAATCAATAACTTAGCATTACCTTCTCTGTCTCCTGTCTCTCGCCTCTGTGACCTAACGTTGAAAGTCACCTATTGGGCCTAACAAAAACTGGGACTATTTCGTTCTAAATTCATTTCTTACTTGTGTATTTGCCCTACTTGGCCCCTTTTCCTATGA
Organism: Tyrophagus putrescentiae; assembly: GCA_024499935.1. Classification (NCBI taxonomy): domain Eukaryota; kingdom Metazoa; phylum Arthropoda; class Arachnida; order Sarcoptiformes; family Acaridae; genus Tyrophagus; species Tyrophagus putrescentiae. The sequence continues at coordinate 5,311,966 of JAMZRA010000001.1, read as the reverse complement.
CCCCTCAATTGGTGCCGTCACCGTGCTACTTTGATTTACTACGGCAGCACAAGTGTTCACGCCCACTAGTTTCGATTTCAAAGCGATGGTCAGTTTGGTCGTTGTGCCGACTCAACAAACACAACGGACGGAGAGTTGTGCAGCAGTGAGACAACAACTCATTTGTCAGAGCAGTTGTGCCAGCGCACGGCCACACACTCACCGCTGGTGGCTGCTGACCGCACAGGTCAGCTTTTTGTGCCCAGCACTCACTTTCTCGTCTCTTTCCCCTCTTCTTTTCTTGATCTTTCAGTATTTGCACTGCTGACCCTTCGACGCAGGGCTTCATTGAATCAACCGCCAACCCCTCACATCACTAATAGCAGCGTGCCATTAGGCAGACACACACACATCCCCATTGTCTCAATCACTGGATGCCTTATTTAATTTGCAATTTGATTCAATTCAACTGACCACCACCACTTAGACCACCACCGCAATTGCCAGCGTTCTCTTTTTCAGACTTTTTTTCTTATTCTTACAATCTAGCCTCTGCTCAATTGACCCTCTCAAGTTGCGATTTCACCAAAATTTTTACTTTTTTCAGCAAACTGTGTAACCTAAGATGCGCTCTCTCTGAAAATCTACCTGACCAATGTTAGTGCTTTGCTAAGCACTGCAATCACCCACAATCGGCCACCTTGTATCGCATTGCACGCATCACCTTTTCTGCGTTCATATATGCAGCCACCCAACAAAAGGGTCCCAGTGTTGGGCTCAACAACAGCCCTCTCATCTTTGATATTTTCTTGAAGCGAAGTTTTAGCTCTGTGCTCCCCAGTTTCTCTTCTCTCAATTGTGCGGCTTTCGTTTTTCTGAGCAGCATTTCAATTTGCGCTCTTTTACGCTTCGCTGGATCATTTGAAAGGTGCACACGCAGGCCTGTGGCAATGCAGTGCTGCTAGTGCTCTAGACAGTGCATACTGTGCCACCTTTGCAGACTTTCAAAAAGGACTTCTCTTTAGCTCAAGACCACCTTTTGTTGTTGATATTCAAATAATACAATTATTATTATTTTATACTTACTTTAACCCCTCTATCGTCTGGGCGCAAATATTTCACACTTTTACACTCTTTATGCACCCTACGGACCTTATTACAGACAGGTTTACAGTTTTGAAAAGCACCAGTTCAATGGAAAAAGTGCTATAGAAAAGAAAACATCAAAGTTTTCTAATCCAAAAAAGTGACAAACCTAGAGCGCTGCTTAATATCCAGGCTGCATACACAAATTCTTCCAAAATCAATAAAGCACTCATTAATAGTACCAAGCGTACGCCGGTTTAATTTAATTAAATTAAATTAGTCAGATATAAACTTAATTTAATTAAACAAATATAAATAATATTCATACTTAAGATAGTGACTAGAGCCGCCAGTAGTGCTGTGCAAACTAAACTCAACTTGCAGTTAAATTAATTTGGTTTTTTCTAAACTAAAATGTTCAAAAGGTTTTGTTCTCTGCAGCTATCTGAAACCCTTCAGCAATTACCAGTTAAAAATCGTTATTTTTGTTGTTGCATTACTTTTATCGTCCCTCCCTTTCTTCTCGGTTTCTCAGAGTTGTAAATCGCTTTGTCTTCTGCCGTTTCAGTAATTAATGATTGCCGCTGTGAAACTGCAGAGAATTATGTAAGTTATCCGTTTAAAGTTAGATTGGATTAGCAGTAGTGCTTTCTTAGAAAGAAACGTTCCCCAAATGGGAAGGATTTAAGATGAAAAGTTTGCGCAAGTTAGCCTGTGCTAGCAAAGTTGGCAGACACACAAGGCGGCTTTGCTCAGCAGACAGCTGAACCAGCGGCCACTGCTGACAAGTGATTTAGCGATCTGTCCGTCAGTGTGGTCGCCAGATTGTCCATATTGCACAGCCTGACGATGCGGCATTTGTCAAATAAAATGCATCTCACTGCTCAGCACACTTCTTACCTCTTTTTCCGTAGAAAAGGGGATTTTCAGCATATCGAGTGCGACCAAACTGATTCGCCAGTCAGATTTGGCTCACATTTCAATAATTTATAAATATAAAATGTGAATTGTTTTGTAAAGTCGCTAGTAAAGCACATGTACAACATGTACAATGGAAAAAGGTTGTAACAGTAACTGGGTAAATAAATCAATTGAATCCTCGTATCAACTCTGTTTCACTTTGCGTAGAAAACAGTGAGAGCTGCAACTTTTGGTCAATGTGAAAATGTGTTTGTCTGTCTGTTTTTCTTGTTTTGGCTTTGGCTCTGTGAGTGACCAAGTAAGAAAGTCTTTAACTGTCCGGTTTTGTTGGCTTTTGTTCTCACCCGCAGCACACTCACTTTGCAGGGCTTTAACTCGTCGCCTTAACTCGCCTTCTGCTTGGCTCCACTCAATTTAAGCCGCGCACAAAGAACAGCAAAAAGTGACGTGTGCCTCAGACAGAACGAAAAAGGCCACAACGAATTGAACTCAAAATGGAAAGAAAACTGAAGAAAGAAGACTGAATACAGGGCAGTAGTCTGCAGCTCAGAGTGAAAAAGGCCAAGTCTTAATTCCTTAGTGCCAAATGTTGCCCAGCCAGCAAACCCAAACAGTACTCATTTATTTTTGCCTTTGTTTGCTCAAGCCATTGCGCACTTTTCTCATCCATTCATTTGGCTTTCTTTAATTTGATTTCTTCTTTTATATTTCTTTCCAAAATGAAAAAACTGGTACTTAGAAATGTCATTTTAGCGGTCAAATGCTGCTCAAAGATTGACACTGCTCAGTGTGTGTTTACTGTTTTAGCTGTGACATTGGCTGCTGTCTTCTAAAGCTGTTGTCTCCACTTTATTCTAGTAATTTAGAGAAAACACTTTTGCCATTTTTTCAATTTTTAAGTGATATTAAACTTATTATTTTGTCCTTTTTAATGTCCATAGAAAGAAATAATCTTTTGAATAATTAATCTTGTCGTAATACTTAATTCTATTAATATTATGTTTTCAGCCGTTGCATCCAGTTTTCCACTAATATTTTCTCATTTTGCATATGATCTTAAAAATTGTACATTTCAATTTGATATTTGTTTTTGTACATTTTTAGCCAACTTTATAAATTTTTCGTTATCAATTTTCCAACTAAAGTGACTTTGCGCAATCGTTCTTTAAAAATGCAATTTTTAATGTTTCTCTGCTTCCTAGCGGGTGTTATAGTTTTGGCACTTTGGATCATTGCCATCGTCTGGCAATCCAATTCAATAATGTTCTTTATGTTTCTCATTTTAATTTTATATAAATTCAGTGAGTAGTACTCCTTGTTTAAGTTTTTCTTTTTATTCATTGATTTTCCATTCAAATTGTTCACTTTTTGGGTGCAGACTTTCATCACATTCCTTTGGCTTCGTTTTTGGCAGTCAATTGTCAGCTGGCTGACATTGTGCACTAGAATTCAGTGGCACTGCACACAATCCTTCTCACTTTCTCTCCAGGAATGACCAAGTTCAATTTCAATTGATTGTAAAGCAATCTTCCCAGCACTTGCCAGCTGCACGTCAATGTGTCGAGGCGACAGGCACCAGCAATAGCCTTTCCTGGTTAGCAATTTCACCCGAAAACGAAAGTATATCTCCATCCGCTTGGTGTCACTTGTATTTATTCACTCTGCATATATACTTTTTTCATTCTCTTCTTTTAGACAGTCACACTTGTCGGTTTTTTCCGCAAATTGTCCTCTGCCGTACATCTGCAGTTTCATCAGGCAAATCTGCTTTGAATTGAATCAGATTGGACATTTTTTCTCTCCCACTTTGCCCACTTTTACTATTGGCACTGAACTGATGCGGCCAACAATTTTCTAATTCCCTCTTGATATCGTTTGCGTATCTATCAGCCATTCAATCGACTATTCTCCACTTTCAGCACTGTCGATGAAGACATTTCCTCTCGCTAGCTTTACTTCCCCTTGCATAGAAAAGAAAGCTAAGTGAGTGCAATAATTCTCCTCTCCTTCACCGTTTACTTTATTATTTCGATGTTGCTTGTTAACATCAGCACAGCCGAACAAGCCGAATTATAATAACAATAATATAATGCCAACAACTGCAAAGTCGATTGCATTTGCGGAAATTTTAATTCGTTTCTCCTTTTTTCTTCTTTTTCCTCTTTTTCTTGGCTTTATATTCTTCTGTTTTGCACGGCAGAGCATCTTAGCTCTTCTTCTTCGATCCATTAATGCCGTTGTAGCAATGCAATCGTTTGTATTCATCCATACAATTTGATTCATTCCCTGCACTGCATTCAATTTTCCCTTCTCAATTCATTGCCGTCCTTTTTCCTTTCCTCGCTGTTCCCTTTGCCCTTCCTGTACACTTGGACACTGCTTTTTCTACTGCTTACTCCTACTTTCTATGCGGATTGAGAGCAAATTTATTTGCGTGCTTTACTTTTCCTGTTTTCACTTGGCGAGGAGATTTGTGCATTGTTTTTATTGTGGCCTCCACTTTCACTTGACTTGTTATTTTGTATTTGGCAGCGTCCTTCAATCCTACCCTCCCCTCCCTTCTCTTTTTCCACTTCCCCTGTGATTCTCTGGCTAGGCGCAATCAAACCGGACTTGTTTCTCCTTTCAAAAGTGGCTTTCTTGTTCTGGTCATTGTGAATGCTTGTTGCAAATCCCAACTCTTACTTTTAAAAAAGGAAATTTTTCTAAAAATACGTTACTTTTGTACTGTGAAAAGTTCTTCCTCCTTTTTGCCTATCACAGGGCAAGTCGGCACATCTCACTTCGGCTCAATCAGCAGCAGCAGCATCTTCCGCCTATCTCTAAAATCAGCTGCAAGAAAGAGGAAGGAAGGAAGACTGGGCAAAAGAAGCATTGAAATTGCACAAGCACACTCTTCTGATTGAATGCTGCTGCTGCTTCTGCTGCCGTTTCTGCTACATGTGTTTTATTTTGACACCCCATCTTTTGCTTTTGCTGTCACCAGGCGCACATGGCACAATGTCTTGTTCTCTTGTTGTTGCTTCCATTTGCAGATTAGCATTCCCCAAAGGCACCACTGTGAAGCAGTGTCCGCCAGTGGACTCAATTATCGGTCACAATTAGCAAGCGATCTCAACTTTAGCCATTTAGGTGCTCAATTAGGTGCACCCAGGCAGACACAAATGAGCCTTCTTTTGCTTTTTTTGCAGCAGACCTGGTCACCTCGCTGCCTTGATCTTGCTCTGGTGTACGGCGAGCACAAACGGCGAGCACAAACGGCGAGCACAGTCGCTTAATTGAATATTTTATAACTGCTACTAATCTAGCAGTGTTTGCTGCACTACTAATTAATTACTCAATCATTCCGCTTGTGCGCATTTCAGTTTCATTTTCGCCGTATTTGCCTTTTTCTCCGCTTACCCAGCTATAAATTATTACTGCTCCCGCTCGACTCGCAAAAGTTACTAAACTTGAGACAAGGTGCGCAGGGTGCTGCTGCTGTTTCTAGTTTAGTGGAAAGAAATATTACCTCCAAGATGAAAACAAATAGCTTGTGGATGACTTGTGCAGAAAACTCTTTACAAGTTTTTAAATTCTCATGACATTTAATGTTTAAAGTACATAGAAGTGAGGTCAAAGAAAGTCTCACCAGTAGAACAACAAGCTGCTTTGTAATTAAACACAGCCATTTGACGTTTATGTAATGGCCGTGATAACTGGTACAAATGCAGTCTTGACTAATGTTGCATTTAAAAAACAACTTTTAAAATGCCGTATTTTTATTTGTTTGTGTTCAAATGCAGAAATTTTTAAAAATATAAAAACATTACTCTATACATCTGAAAACTACTCTATTTTTATAACTACACTGGCCGGGCGATCGCGAGGTACCAGAACCAAACCATTTTGATTCAATTCAGTATATTTATTGCTATTTTTGTGCCAAAGAACAATGCTCTTCTTGGGGATTAGAGAGATATTTGACTTTTTTCTAAGTCCGTCGTTTATGGAGATTTACATACAGTAGCGGCCAGCAGTTTTGCTCCTTAGCAAATAAAGTATTTCATATCATTGCTAATCCCCAAGATAGAGCATTGTCCTTTGGCACAAAAATAGCAAAAAATATACTGAATTGAATCAAAATGGTTTGGTTCTGGTACCTCGCAATCGCCCGGCCAGTGCTATTATTTGCTCAAATTACCTATTTACTAAAGTTAGTTTTTTAATACAAAAAATAATACTAAAAACAGGTAGATGAACTTCCTACCCTCATGAGTTTTATTTTTTTACTGCCCAAAATTTCATACTAAATCATGAGTCACTGCTAAAAGTTTGCCAGCAGTTTTTTACTTTTTTCTTCTCAGAAACTTGAGATGCAAGTTCTGGTTTATTTATAATTAATGCTATTTACCAATTTGTCAAGACTTAGGGGTTACTTTTGATAGAATTTGTATTTTTTTCTGAGATTTTAGCTTGCTCACTTAGTAGTGGCCACAAAAAATGTTTTCAGTTTGCCCACAAGTGCACTAAAAAGTTGTTAAACGAATATCACAAGTGTTGAGTTGCAGTATGTTCCGGACAACACAAAGTGCATTATTAAATAGAAAATCAAAATTTTGAACATTAATTTTTTTCTAAACATCAAGGAAAAGTCGTTGATTTTAAAAACATTTTTTAAATTACACTATTTTTAAATAGTTTTCAAAATTATAAAGTAAGTATTTTAAAAGTTAAAAAAATTCTTGAAATAAATTTTATTAAGTTTTATTTATATTTTTTTTTGAAAAAATCATTATATAAAAAATGTATAAAATGGAGTTAAGCAGCACATTGTACAGTGTTTATTTATTTCTCAACAAATTTTTTTTAGATTTTAACACATTAAAATTAATTTTGTTTCATCGGAAAACCAACTTACCAAGTTGATAATTTTGGTTGAAATAGCTAATTTTTGTATACTACTCTGTAATAGATTTTTTTAAAACTTGTCTCAATTTTGATTATCTTTTCATATTAACGACGTTGTGCTGAAAAAATAGTGATAAGCCAAAAATTCATTTTTGAGCTAAGTCAAATTTCTACTGTGTACATTCAAAAGCATTAACAGGTTAATAAAAGCGGAATGCAATGTTTTGGAAAGTAAGTATCAAGCAAAAGTCACTTTTTTCTCAATTTACAAAAAGCATTCTTTTTAAAAATGGCTCACTCAGCGAGAATGAAAATAGCTTTTTAGAAACCTTGTGCCTAGGCAGAAGTGTATTGCAAGACAATTTAAAACGGCACCAAAATGGTGATGAAGCTAATAGTTTTACATCAATAATTTACACTTTGTTCAGGCCAAGTCATAAAAACAAAAATTTTAATTTTTTTATAATACTCATATATGATCATTGAAAAAAGTATTTGCAGTAGTACCTCTTAACATTACCGCCAGCTTGTCAGCTAATACATCTTGAACAAATGTAACTTTTATATAAAATTTGAATTTGTTGTTTGTATAACTTTTGGCCACAGCAAAATCTCAACTAAAAGCATGCGTTTCAGTCTAATTTTCCATTAGCAAAACTCTCATTCAATATTAGTTCTTTCATCACCGTTGCCTCTTCGTAATGATGCTCATCATTCTAGAATGTCCACTAATTTTAAACAATACTTTTACTAGGTTGTGATTTGATTCAATTTGTTTTCTAGGAAAAAGAAGGAGAAGAAACAGTTCGGTCTGACTAGCTAGTTTAGTTGATAACCGCCCAATTAGGCCTGTCTTCCAGGTCGCCCTCTTTCTTTCTCTCTCTGAATAGAACTGGAAAATGATGCACCAGGCAACCAGTGATTGTCAGAGATGTCTGCTAGTCTAGGAAAAGACATCGGTGCCCGAAAATGAATGTGCTGGTGTTGAGACAGAGACCTAGGAAAGACAGACCACAGCTGATTGCGCCAACCACAGCGGTAGCGTCAAGTAGTTCGCCAGTGCAGTTCGCAGTGGACTGCCACTACTGCACTGCTACTGCTTCCAGCCCTCTCCCCAACACCTCTCTCCTCCTCACTAGCGGTAAGCAGGGAAGTAGGCTGCAATGGCAAAGGAAGAGTCAAGTTTGGTCGGTCGGTCGGTCGCTTGGCTGCTGCTGCTACCGCCGTCAAGAGAGAGAGAGGAGAGAGAGAAGAGAGAGAGAGAGAGAGAGAGAGAGAGAGAGAGAGAGAGAGAGAGAGAAGCGGCGAGCTGCATTACATTCTGCCGATTCACTTCAGTTTAGCGGTGGCTTCATTCGCGTCTACATCGCGCGCGTCTCATAGTACTCTCTTTTTGTTTCTCATTGAGACTTTTTTGTGCACACTTCACTTCACCATAAAAGTTATCGGTGCGCCAAATTTAAATGACCACAACCAAGAAGTGTCGCATCTATGAAACGCTTTCATCTTTTTTATAACTTCCTTCAACCAACTTTTCATCTCATCTTTAAATTCATCTTTTTCCATCTCTTTTACCCAATCGCCACTAGTAGTCAACACTTATTGAAACAACACCATTGAAATTGAAAATTATCCTGCGCATCTGTTCGACCAGTGTCACTTCAGGTTAGAGATGGTGCACGTTTAAAGTGGAAAACCTTTGTCCACCTCAATTCAGTATTGTCCACTATTCAGTGTGTCTTCTCTCTATCTTTCTCTATCTTTGTATGTTTGTCTGTCTGAGGCCATCAATAATTAACCTACGAGTGCCAGGTGTGCCATTGGCCAGTTGCAGCTATCGATGTGTACCAAATGGAGAACATTACTACTGCACAGTGACCACAGTTTGTGTGACCACAAGCACATTCATTCATTCGAAGCTAAAGTTGAATCGGCGGGAGAAGCAGTAGTCACAACAGCAAAGGCAGAAGCAACAACAGCAGCGCCCCACACGCGTCTATCCGTCTTGTTAATTAATTATAAGTGAATTAATTCGACTCCGCCAGTGTCACTGTACGTCTCCGGCTGTACCTGCACTGCTGTCTGTCTGATTGCGTGCACTGTCGCCACACGTCTCCATTTGGTATACCAACCAGTCTACTTCGGCGGTCATTTCTGCTGCTTGCAACCACCTCCAAAAGCACCAGCACAGCAACTCCACAGCAGTAAACTTTTTTCTCTGCGCAAAGACTGAGAGCTCGGACCGAGACACATTGAAGTTGTCATTAGCGCGGCGCAATTTGTTTTTTTGCTGCCCACTGGCCAGCATTTTCCTCTCTGGTTCTCTGTGACAGGACCGTAAGTCACGCCACAGCTCATCTGCTCTGACCGACGACCAGTAACGAGAGCACTAATCCATTTGGCTAACCAAAACCCCGTGCAAACCATCCCACCAGTTCACTGGTTCAGTGCTGCTGGTGCTCTAAATGACCAAGAAAATCAAGTCACATACTGAGTGGACGTCAAAGTTTAACTTTGACTTAATTAATTTGCCTGTCAAAGAGTGCAGCTGCAGTACTCCACTGCTGTGTACGGAGGTCGCTGATGTACAGTACAGTCTCTGTGCAAACACATCCTCTACGTCTTTTCTCTTGTCTCAGCTTGTTCAGTGACGGTGAGTCAGTTGTCATTGCCACCTCCTTCTCCTTTGGTGTCCATTCGATTCCATCTCAACACAGTTTGCATCTCCTTGCAATCGATAATTAATGCCATCCCTTGAAGTGCTGTCACCCAAGCAGTGATTCCATCGGTGTGATAGCTATCATCATCGCCTCTGCGCCTCCTCAGCTCACCACCACTACTGACAATTGCAATTAATTTCCGTGAATTCTCTAGCTCACCTTGTGTGCTTGTGTACGATGGGTTCCTACTCTGTCTGCTGTTTTTGTTCAGCTGCAAAACTTTCATTTAGGCGATACGCTGGTCTGAGTCGATTAGCAAAATGAAGGCTAGATAGAGTAGGGACATGTTTGCAGGGACATTAGCAGTCATTGCCTGCGACAGGCCAATCAGTGGGTTAGAGTGACAAGACGACAGTCATCACCATTCACTTCACTCATCGCTCGTGTCCGCAGCCAAGCCACTATTGCCAACAAGCAAGGAAGATAACATCGAAAAACACATACAGAGAGAAAGAGACTGACACACTTGTCTGCGCCTCTTGACAATTGAAAAACGGAGAGGCGGCATCAGCAACAGCACAGCATTCTCTCATTCTCATTTTAGGCGTCATTGTGCCGTACTAGCAAAAAGCGGCGTCTGCAGCTGCTTCGCACATTGGTAGTGATCGTTCCCAGCATCCATTGTCAGTCCGTCTCAGTGAGGCTTGGTTCGCACACAAATCGGCACACCGTCCCAATTGGCCACCTTCACAGTACGTCCTTAATTATCGACTTGTCTCTCTTTTTTTCTGTCTGTTTGTTACGACATGCATCTCTAGGAACTCGTGTCATGAGTTGCCTCACATAGCTCTCTCCCTCACAAGTCCATAAATTGGGATGAGCTGGCAGAGTGAGAAGAAAAGAAAAGCTGATTTGAGACGCGAACGCAAAGAATGGTGGTGATGAAGAAAACAAAAACATAGCTAAAGTAGCAGCAAATGCAGCGAGACCAATTTGCAAAGTGCAGCCGCTCGAGTGTTTCAGCAGCAGCACTTCACACCCGCCACAGGACCTCCACCGCCATCAGGCAGAGACCACTTGCAGCTGACTTGTCGTCAATTTATTGCGCATTATTGTGGCACTGATCGACAAGTGCTCATAGAGACGACAGCAGCAGCTCACAGTTCATCACTTTCTGGGGCAGTTCCGTTTCGTCTCTTCCCTCCTCCCTGCCTGCTCTGCATCCTTCTGCGTCTAGCCAGTCAGCAACTCCACCACCATCCAACGGAGTCACAATATTGACTGGCAGCAATAGTCTTTGTCGCTAAACACACACACACACACACATTTCATTTTCGTCATCGTCTAATTCCAATTTGGGTCGAATAAATTAATAACGCAGTAAGACAGGGCAGAAGAGCAGCAGCGGCGGCAGTGGTAATGCTAGTTGGTGCTCTGGCTGGTGCTGTACACCTCAGTGTGCTCCCGTACATATTTGCACTAGCCACAGTCACTCAGTCACAGTTCACCATTCGGCAGACAGCACACGGCAGACTCAATTCAATTTGCCGTGCACACGGGCAGTCGTTCCCTCTGCCTCAATCTCTCTTTCATATACTCTCTTATTAAAATCTCACTCAGTCTCAGTCCTCAATTGTGTGTGTGTCTCATTTGGCCTTAGCCATTTTGGTTTGCCAGCGTCAGACAACGAACTGCTGTATTTCTTCAAGCGAACAAAGCCACGAAGCAGTGGAGAGTGAGAAAGTACGCTACTTCTTCTTCCTCTTTTTCTTCCAGTTTCAGAAGGAATATTTCTTGCAAAAGACTGGCCAAAGTGCAAACCAGAACAAAGATGAAGACCTCGCCGGAGAGAAAAGACCAGAAGAAGAAGAAGATGAGGCAGAAGCGTGATGAAAAGTGAGGAAGGAAGGAGAACAGTGCAAGTGCAGTCTTGGTAAATTGAATATTTTGTGCTTCTGTGGCTTGATTGTTTTCGCGCCATCGACGACACTGAGCGAAAGGGAGAGTGAGTTTCTGTCAGGCAGCGTTTTTGCAGACTGGCACATCTCTTCATCATCACTTCTGGCGCTTCTTTCCCACCGCTTCTTCAGCAAGCTGCCGTACACCTTTTTATTGGTCACGCCCGCACACCGTCAGCATTGCACTGTCACGTTGAAACCTTACAAAAAAATTCTTGCTTCAGTCTGCGTCCTTGTCCAGACTGTGCCAAAGGCACTGAAAACTGGCAAATTTTTCATTTTAGTAGAGCAACTATTGTTTTCATCCTTTTTATTTTTATCAATTTTTTTTACTTTTTTACTTTTACAACTATTTTATTCGATAGCCTAGCTCCTCTGCTATACGTTTTAAATTCAATTGGGTTTGCGCTTCATTCATTGGCCGACTAACCTCCACCATCTGTCGCTTGAAATCGAATTGAATCAAATCAACCTTCTACTATTGAGTGAGCCAGAACCAAAGGCAGAAAAGAAAAAACTTGATTAGATTCACTAAAATTAATAATTCAATTATAACACAGCTTTTCACTGTTGTTGTTGTTGATTCTGCCACTGCTGCTGTTTCTGCCAGCACTGCGCAGCCTTTGTTGTTCATCAAAGCAAGCAAGCAAATTATCTCTAATTGAAGCATCCATTGCACTCAATCTCTGTTGGCCAATTTTCTACCGTTTTTACGAGTCCATTTGACTGCAACTTTGTGTTATACTACCACCACTCAAATTACTGTGTTTCTCGGGTTTATCTTCACACATTTTCTCTAACATACAGTTTTCTGCCACTTTAGAAAACCCACAGAAAAAAACTAGTTTTCACATTCACTGCATTTGAGCTGTCCTTCTTAACTGGTCTTTTTCTTTCTTCCCATTTAGGTGAATGAGTTTTCATGCTCGTCTCCGTCTTCCTCTTTTTCCTGCCACTGTCTAGCATTCATTCTCCGCTTCTCCCCAGAGGAGCCAATTAAAACAATCATATTGGCCGAATTCCCTTCGCAACTTCTTCCTTTCTACTCTCTGCTTTTTTTTATTTAGTAGACTCTACGACCGAACTCTAAACGCACCTTTCTTCAAAAACAGCAGCAGCGACAGCAACCGACAATCGTCTTCGTCGTTTTTTCTTTCTTTTTTCTCAGCGAGGCCATAAATTCCTCTGCACCAATTCTCATTGTGTGGTGTTGCTTTCCTGTGGCCGTAACTCATCTCGTCAGCTCCTTCTTGTTCCTTCTGTTTTCTCTCTCTATTAAAACCCTCTCTCTCTCTCTCTCTCCTCTCTCTATTAAAACCCTCAAACCTTGGGCACAGTGACAACACTCACAACACACAAACGCACAACGACTCACCCAAACTCTACTTTGGTCATCATTAGAAGCAGCAGAAGGAGAAATAGTGAGCAGGGTGCTTTTTTCCACCGAGTTGGCGCCCAGTGCACACACACACATGGATTCTTTGATGGTTAGTACTGGGGTGCATTGTTTTTTACGGCACGCTAATACTCTACCGAACTTTGAGTTTACCGCTGATGCAGTGTGTGTCTGAAAGTGAGTTGCTCGGATATTCGCTTAAAGTTCAGCAGCATGAGCAGCAGCATCAGCTACTCGGCAGTACCGACTTCATTACATCGGCAAACAGCAGCAGCAGAAGCAGTAGCACATAAAAGAGACACTGAGAGGGCTCACACTTTGGGTCGGAGAAAGAGCTCATAAAACGCAGCATGATATAAATGCGATAAGTTTATGTTTTGATTTGGCCTTATTGTTTTTTAGCCTCTTCGGCTAACTCTGCCTGTCTCCGTCTTCTTACTTTCTCTGATGCCCAAGCTCGCCCTTCTGTGACCAGCGAGTCTTCCAGTTTCGAGCTGCACTGTCTGGTGATCGGGCTCACTGGAAGGAGGCAAAGGCAAAGGACACTGGATCCAGGGTTGGCGGGCACACAGCGATTGAGCCATGATGCAGACCAGAGTGCTGCACTACTGCCCAGTACCATAAATTACCGAGCATTACCGGACTCTTGGTGATAGTGGTGGTGGTGGTGGCGGGTGCACTGTCGTTTAGTCGTCGTCTGCTGGCATCGAATGCCTAAAAAGTGGTGATAAATGTGCGACCAAGGAGGAAAAGTTAGTGTGTATGTGTTTGTGTTTGTGCCTCTTCAGTTCTGCACACAAAAGCAAACGATCACGATGATTTAAAGTTTGTAATGAACCATTTTAAAGAACATTTGATACACTCTGATTTCGATTGCTCTCCATTTTGAAGGCAGTACTGAAGAGAGCAATTACTTGACATCAACTACTACCACTATTGAAGCCGCCGTCGTCATCACTGACTGACAGAATCGACAAGACAGATTCTTTTGAAACAAGGAGACAAAAACTGAACACACTTTTAAACTTTTCATTCAGGAAAGCAGATGATTTAAGGGACCGAGCAGAGAATCACAGTTAGTTTCAGAATTTTGTTTGTTTTTTCAAGCATTGACTCATTCTGTTTTACCATTCTCAGCAACTGCAAGCCACTGCTGTTTTCCGCTATGTTCAAACAATGGTGGGACAATTTGAATTGTTCACATTTTAAAATTTAATTAAACGACTCGAGACAACATTCTAGTACAACTGATGTTACGCACTGCACACCGAGCGAAACTTTTTTTTCGTTTTTTTGCTTTCAACATCGTGTTATCGCACTTTTGTTTTTTTCAGTAGCAACTTTCGCCACTACACAACAGTTTCACAGTCTTTCACAGTGGGCAGCAATCGAATTAATCTATTTACAATCGTCTACAACAAGCACTTCCTACTGCCTTTAGCAGCATCAACAGTAGCCACTTTTTTTAGTTTAGCTTCCAAACCTGATTCTCCCATCCACTGGCTTTAATTGGCACTAGAACAGCAGCAGATTTTCAGCAGCCGTACAACTTTATTGCAAAGTCGATTCTATTTGTAATGTAAATTCAGTCGGTTTCTTTTGCCACACCATTGTACCATGTTTGTCCTGTCCTGCACTGTTTTGGCGATTCAGCAAGTATAAGCAATTTAATTTTGCACTACGGTTTAATTTAATTTACACCCAAGTGCTGTATACCTTGAATGATGATGAGAGAAGGGCTGGGAAGGAGGGCTGGGTGCCCACGTTAGCTTTCATAATTTGATATTTGCTCTAATTCAATTTGCATTTTGTCGCAGTGCATTTTGCCGCAATCGACTGGCAATTAAAGGACAAGAAGAGGCAGAGCAGCAGCAGCAGCAGCAGCAGCTCAGTGAATCGCAAATTAACGATCACATTACGTTCAGTACTGCTGCCACCACGTTCGTCGTTCCACTGATTAGTTTCTCACTCATTTTGCCACTCACTCACCAGCTCCAAACCCAGCTGCAGCGCCTCGTGTCTCCACTGCTCTACTTCCACAGAACTGCCATGTTTCTATGTTTGGTGGGTGCAAACAGCGACACAACATTTCTTCTTTTACTTTTTCTCTTTTGGTTCTGCAAATATTTGATCTAATTGCCAAATCTGCCTCAATCAAGTTGCATTTGTTATTGTGTGTGTGTTTGAGTGTATGTGTGCTTGTGTCTGTCGCGTTCTTCTTCTTCTTCTTTCTCTTCCCGTGCAAAGAGACTTTCTCTTTTTTGTCAATCAGTTAGTCCAGCATAAAGAGGATATCTTTCCATTTATTTGTGTGTGTGTGTTTGTCTACCAACAAAGTACCACCACCAACCTGTCTACTCGCGAGAAGTACCTGCGCTCCAACTGCACCACCAACAGCAGCAAAGACACCAGCGCCAGCACTTCATCGACTCGTGTACGTTGTCTCCTTACGTCTAATTACGTAAGAGCAGGCAAAGGCAATCAACATCGATCACCGGCGCACCTAGCAGTGCAGCAGTGTAGTGAATCAGTAAATGAGTGCCGATCCACAAATTGCCATCAGCTCATCTTGGCCTTCAGTTCGTTTTAGTGCCGCTGTTCTTCTTCTTCTCTATTTCTTTCACTGCTCCACAAATCGCTGTTCGGTTTTCTCTCCTCATTTTGGTTCTACTCTTCGATCGGCAATTGTTGTGCAGTGTTCCAGCACTAGCCGTGTGGCCAGTGCAGGCCAGCAACTTAGTGGACTCTATTGTGCACTGCTCTGCCAGTCTGTGTTCAGTGCTCGCCGAATGACAGTGACAATGGACAGCATCTCCGCAAAGTAATTGACAGCATTGTCCAGTGTGCTGGGTAAATTGACTTTAATTAGTTGCACAATTAATTTGCTTTACGACCACACAGCGGCAACCACTACTACCACCAACATCACCAACACCCGAACCAGCACCACCACTACTACAGCCATCAGCACCGTTCAGCATCGCAAAAGAAACCAACCACCAAGTGTAGTGTCGTGTTTGTCTCTCTCTCTCTCTTCTTTCGGTGTATGTTTGTCTTCACCAGTGTTTATTGTGTTTCTCCCCCACCTCCCAACACACCGTTCAGTTCTGCTCCAATTATGCTCTTTTCCTTACTGCTAACGTCTTGTCTGCTCTTTCCTCTTCTTGGTAAATTAAGCAAACATCGCCAACAAGCGTCGCCGCCATCATCATCATCCTCGTAAGCAGCAGCATCAGCAGAACAACTCCCAGCCCACCGCCATCAGCACACTTTGAGTAGAACGGCATCGGAGGCATCTGAAGACATCATGAATCGATGCAGAGCACTGCCACCCCCATCATCTCCATCATCTCCATCATCTCCATCACCACCTTCATCACCCCTACCACTCTCCCCCCTCTACTCATCATCGCCATCAGTTTCATCATCTTCGGCAGTGACAACTCGATTGCACAGCCGTCGTCGCAGACGGCACCTGTCACTGACTGGCTGTCACCCCGTGGCAAGCTGCATCACCAGCCCCGCCGCCATCACCACCTCTTCCTCCACCTCCTCCACTTCTAATCACTCTCGTCACTGCTCAATGACTACCACCACCACCATGGCCACCACCTTTAGCTTGTGGCGAGTTATTCTCTCCATCATCCTCGCGCTCATTCTAAGTCACAGCGGACGGGCGCTCTCTTTTCCCTACGACGATACAGGTAGGCGTCTTCTCCTTCTTGCTTTTTTATTGACACTACTTCAATCAACAAACAGACAGACAGACTTAGTAAACATGTCAATCATCTTTAGTAGCAGTATCTTTTTTAAAATTTTAGCCAGTTTCAATCATCAGCCAAATCGATTCACAGCTGTACGGCAATTGTTCTGTTTACTTTTTGCTGCTTCATGCATGCGTTCACTTTACTTATTGTCTATGCGTGTATCGTTTTAACTTAGTTTTTTACAATGAGGTTGGAAAAGACATTAGCAAAAATGTAAATAGTAAAAATAGAAAAACTGTAGAATAATACAAACCACACAAAATGCAAAAACTCACCAATTCACATGAACGAGTGAATGTTTGGTTCTAATCAATGTATGAATTTTCAACCAGATCATTAAAAATAGTGTTGATTTTTAACTGGTTTAGATTCAGTACAAAAGTGAAATAATGAGCACTAACATTAAAATATGAATATACTCATTTGAGCAAGTATTGACTAAAAAACTCAAAATAAAAAACAATTGAAAAATCTATGTTTGTTTGTTTTTTCTCCTTTTGTCTAAACTTTTTTATAGTGTAGACAAAGGTGCAAATGAAACTTGGTTTTTACTCAGTGTGCAGTATTTTTTTCTATAAAAAACCTTGTGTTTAAAAATACATTTAATTTATTAGTTTGTAGTTTTTAATTTATACATAGTCTATATTTTTGTAGTGTATAATTTAATTTACTTCATTTGATCAAACATGTAGGAAAAACCTACAAAAGATCATAAAATTTAAAAAAAGTTTTTATTGTGTAAACTTTAGCAATTGAAAGACTTTTTAAAAGCATGTAAAAAGTTTGAATATCTAAATGACATACTTTTTAAAACCTTGCAAAACCTTTAAAAAATGCAGCAAAACAAAAATTTTATAAAATGTAAAAAGCAATAATTGTTCTTAACCGTAAGACATTATTTCTAGCAAAAGCTTTTACAATGTTCTTTTTTAAGTGGTCATTCGGTGCAACGGTTCTTGTTGTTTTGTTTTGCACAGACAAAATAGTTAGAGACACTGAAAGATCGATTGATTAATGGCAAACACCGAGTACCTGCCCTATTGAATGATAAATTACGGCGTCCAAATCCTGCCAGTGTATACACTTTCAGTCACTCTACTACACGATCTCAATTTACTTTGAGTCTATGCATTTAAAAAAAGTAAAATTTTAATTTTATGTTATTTTTGAAGTAAAAGTGCTGCTGCTGTTGCTTTGATGTAAGGTGCTGTTTTTTTGCTGTTGGTAGCGCACGCCACTTCATTGTGCCTGTCTCATATCCATAAAGATTTGATTAATTGTCTGTGTTTTTTTCTTTTTTGCCAATGAATGGGCTCATTCACAAAGCACAGTTTTCTCTTTTTTCTTTTTAGCAGCAGTATATTAGCAGCAGTTCAAACAGAGAAATTAACACTTTTGAGAATTTGTACCACTTGTGCCATTTTTGCTAGAATGACGAATGATCACTGGTAACGATTACTGAAGCGATGACTAATTGCCATTAATTACTTTTGTAATGAAGTAATAAAGCAGTCAAACAGTATGTTGAATTGAACTGAAAGCGGTTGCTTATATACCACATACTTCACACAGTGCAAACGCAATCAGACCTTCAGTTTGGGTAATTAGCAAATTGATTTTCTGCTCGTTCTAGTTTTTAAAACTTTTGTTATAAATTACCGATTCATTTTGTTGCTAGTTCATTTCCTCTGCTGACAATCTGCCCATCTACATGTGTTTGTGTGTGTTTACCACAGGCATTGTCTTCTTCCTTGCTTCACTGACGACCGTACACTGCTCCTGCCACTGCCAGCTCGTAACGATTTTGATGGTGGGCAAATTGTTTGCTGTCATATTTAGGTTAATTATTATTCTGCTGTTTCAAATGTGCTGCTGCTGCCTAAATGCTGCCACTGATTTGGCTTGCCAGAGAAGCAGCACTAAAGACACTTTGTGTCAGTGTTTGCAGTTGTGCTGCTGCTGGTCGTCTCACTGCGTTCTCTCTCTTTTTGTGTTTTTCTACAACTGCCTAATGATTCGAGGCACACGAAAGAATCGTCGGGTGAATTGAGCAAGACGCAAAACGTTAATGGAACTTTATAGTTTGGCCAGTAAATTAATTCTTAATTTAATGATCACTTGCCGTAAACAATATTTGACTGGAAAACAACCAGAAAGTGGTCACAAGAGCACAAAAATAAATGAATGAATAAATGGTGCTGCTCAATGCAATCGAATGTTCTGACAGTAGAAATGAAAAGCCAAGCAAAGTCACCAAAGTCAAAGTTAGAAAAACGGAAAGAGAAAAAGCAAGCTAAACTAATCTTGATTAATTGTCTGCTTTGCGCTGATTTGCGCTTTTCTTCAAGTCGAGTGGCCTTTTCTGTGGTTTTAGTTTGGCAAAAACAAAGTTTCTAGTTCCACTTAGAGTTAGGTTTCCTTTATAAAGGCCAATGGCACCAGATGACCTGCAAGTGATCTTACTCTTTCTTGAAGGCACTTGATTTGAACTAATTGCGTCCATCATCATTTACTTTACTCATTCATTTACTTTAAATCTGAGCTATAGTTGTCACTGTTTGCATCAATAACATTGTGTTTAAAACTAGTTTAAGCACTTTTATGCAAAAATAATCTTTTGTTTGTTTTTAGTGTTGTTCAATATTTTTTCTAGTTACCGAATTTGTCAATTCTTTGTTGACATGGAACACAAAATCTAGCTGTACACTTTTTTTTAACATGAGCTCTTATGTAATTCATAAATTCTTTGTCGAAATCTTGACAGTGTCGGCACTTGCACTCTTTTCTTTTTTACAACTCCACCAAACAGATTTCTTTTCATGTCAAATGTCAGCAGGTTATAAATTTTTAATTTGTTTTTATCTGGGTTTGAAACTGAGTTTGATTTTTTAACAACTCTCCATTTTCCCTTACATTCTAGTCCTGATTGTCAGTTTTGCCAATGGAGCAGTCAGCAGTTGAGTAAACTGATTAACAGTAGTACGACAATCCAGTTCGACACTTTATGGCTTCCCTTCTTCACTGCTTTTTGCACTTTTGCTGGTGTTGGTGGCAGTTATCGGAAATCGGTTACCAAAAAATGAAGTGTGTCTGTGTCTGTCTGTTTGCGTGTGTCGCCGTGTGCAGTGCAAAATAATACCGGCGATTAGAGCATTTTTTGTCAACTTTTCCAAATTAATATTTTTTGGATCGATTCCTTTACGAATGAAGGGCCTCATGCTGCAGCACAATCTTTTTTCTTCCTTCTCTTTAGTTTGGCCTGGCACAGACAATCGGAACCTCGGTTTGTACATCGGTACATTGTGGCCGCCTTCTACGGTTCACCAGCAGGCAGTTATTATAGCAGTAATGTAGCAGTGGCAGTACTGCTTTTCAGTGGCATTACTACATTTTCACTTGTATGCTTGCCAAATAATTATCTCCTTTTCTGTTCCTCGTTTTCATTATTAATGCAATAGCATTGGGGTATTAAAAATTTGCTTTCTCACACTACGCTACTATGCATTTGTGCGACAGCGAAGAGGACGACGAATTCATTTGTCGCGGGGCTCCATTTGGGACTGACTCGATTTGATAATTATGGCTCAGCTATTGATTGATTCATTACCAGCACTTCTGCCGGGCTGATTTCTAGTGTCGTTCTGGTGTACTGCAGTGTAGGGCAACCAGTGCAGTTGGGGCTGAGTGGGAGTGAAGTGGAAAGATCATTTACGACGGCGGTTAAGGTACTGACAGTTTGGTTGCTGCTGCTGCTTCTGAACTCTGGCGCACTCTGCACCTCAGCACTCTTCAGAGATCGGTCTGTCAGTCAAATTGAGTCTCACTGTGTCTTCATTGAGATTCATTTCTCATAAATTGACTGCAATTTGTTGCCATTTGACAGTAGTGGCAGTGGTAGTAGTAGTAGTGCCACGGGACACACCGTCATCGACCACCAGCAGACTAAACTGACTGGCTGACCGCTGGCACATGGCTGCCACACTGACAATATCTGATCTTGTTATTATTGTGGCCATGTCTGGTGATATACTCGCCAGCAGAGACTCTTTCTCACTCTCTATCATTTGTGCCTGTTCTGGCAAGGCATAGCCTATAATTTGCATCATTTGCATTCAGCTGTCTCCAGCATCGGCATCTCAGCAGCAGCAGCAGCAGCAACAACCGCAGTAAACGATTGCCTCGAACATTGGCAAATGCACATTGTGATGGAGGAGGCACATAGTGACTAGCATCAGCAGCCGCATCAGACGCGAGTAGTAGACAGAAAACGCGCGCTCGCACTTCACTTCACCACAATTCTGATTTACGATAATAACCGTCTGTGGCGTCGGTGCTGTACTGTGCTGTGACGGCCATTGTGCGGTCGGTGCGGCCAATTGCCCACCGAGCTCTGTCCGCCGCCGCCTAATGACACCAACTCTGGCTCTGCCTGATGACCTCACTCTGTCAGACGCAGTGTCCACTCCTGCAAGTCTGCAGTCTCTCTCTTTCACCCCTTGTCTTTCTGCTGCTGCTGTTGCCGGCATCAATATAAATTTGTCAACTGTCAATTGAATTGCCATATTTATGTGCCCCTCTACAGCCATCCATTTTATCCCTTTCCCTTCCCCCTCCCCACCTTCTCAGTACAATGTTAGTGCCTGTTTAAGGATAATTTTACAAAGATCACCCCAGCACAAAGCCGCTGCTGCTGTGACCGGCAACACCAAACCACAACAACAAGCGTGCAGCATTGTTGTGGTGTCCTGCTCTTGCTCTGAGCTCTCGCTGTTGGCAGTACTGCTGCTTCGGTGGGCGCCTGTTTTTTGGTCCGGGCATTCAAAGAAGGAGGAAGAGACAGACGGCAGAAGGCAAGAGCCATAAGCGATAAGGCAATTGGGCAATATAAATAAATAACCGCTCTTCAGCTAGCCTTACCAGTTGGCTCCTCTAGCATTGCCCTGCTGCAGAGAGAAAGAGTCTGGCCATTGCTTCCTATGGCCTTCCTTCCCTCTCCCCTTTCCTCATTTCTCCTCTGGTCTGGCTTATGTGTCGCGCCATTATTTGCCTGGGCACAAATATGACTACGGCACGATAAATAACGCACAAGCAACATTCACATACACTCACATACACTCACACACATATACAAATTGGCAGAGGCAAATTGGCAGTGGCGCTGTCTGTCCTACGATGGTATGCCTTTTTCATTAATAAATCATGCAGACCGAAAAGTGGAAAGGAGCAGCAAAGAGGAAAGGGAAAGGAGTAGCGGAGAATCGAGCCAAGTGAAATTTAAAATATAAATTTGCCGTTTCACATTCTCTCCCTTGTCCTTCTCAGTCATTCGCCTAGTAATGCCCTCTTCTTTTTTCTACTTTTTTTCTCGGGTCCCCTCTTTTTCTGTGTTAGAGCATGTCTATCGCATTACATAACATTGCATTATGTTATATTATATTAATCCCGAATGTACGGGAAATATTTTTTGTTGTTGCTCCGGCTGCACTTTTGTCTGTGCGGTGTGCGCTGTGTGCTTTTGCTGCTGCTGCTGCCTGCGAGCGCACCGATCTCTCACTTCGGTCCTATTATGTGTGTTGTGTGGAATCTATTTTTTATCAGATAAATTATGAAACACGAATTATTTGATGCTTCTGTCGTGTGCTGTGTGTGTGTTGTGTTGTGTGCTGTGCGCTGTGTTCTCCGCAGCTACTTCTGCGAAAGTGAAAGCGACAGAGCGGACCGCGTGCGACTGGTGTTGGTGATTGCTGGCTGGCATTTAGTGCCGCTGTCACTATGCATCATCCGTCCTATCTCTGAAGCACATCTCCCCGTGCTATCCATCTGCTCGCTGGCACCACCACCACCACCGCCATGGTCTACCGTACCAGCACTGAAAACACACGAAAGCACACAGACAAACAGAAAGAGAAACAAGGACAGGAATACACGACCACGAAGCCGCATGGCAAGTGCTCCTTCTTTAGCCCTCTCAGCCTATCTCCTTTTTCCGTTTTTGGATCACTTTACCAGCGATTTATTTTGTCAGTAGCCAAGCACACACACACAATTTTTGTTGTCATGCATTATGCAATGTATTTCAGTGGTGCTTCGCTCTATTGGCTCATTTGTTTGCTTTCTTGTTGTCCGCCATTGCTGCTGTTGCTGGTATATCCGCTGCTCGACAGTGCCAGAACTCTGCTCTGACAGGCTGCACTGCCACCACGACCACCATCAGCACTGAATCTGTTTCCTTGCTTTTTGACTGTACGCCTCTGTTGGCCATTGTGTTCTCTCCTGTTTCTCCACTGGTTGTCTTGGTTTTCCACCAGCACTCACTTCAGCTCAGGGTTGTTCCCACTAAACGCCTTCTGCTGCCGCCGATCAGATAACCGTTTACATTTTACAATTGCCCTGCTCTGAAGCATCGCATGACTTTTTCCCTGTCGCTCCCGCTCTCTCTCTCGCTCTCTCTCTCGCTCTCTATTTCTCCCTATCAACACTGCCAGTAATATTCGCCTGCAGTGGAGCTCATTGAGGCGACGCTTAGTTTAGCAGCTGAATCGCCTGTGTGCCTTCAGCGCCGTGAGCATCGTCGTGCCGAT
Organism: Tyrophagus putrescentiae; assembly: GCA_024499935.1. Taxonomy (NCBI): domain Eukaryota; kingdom Metazoa; phylum Arthropoda; class Arachnida; order Sarcoptiformes; family Acaridae; genus Tyrophagus; species Tyrophagus putrescentiae. The sequence goes on along the minus strand of JAMZRA010000001.1, from coordinate 5,288,728 downwards.
CAATGGCAATTGTCAATTGAAGTCAATGCGGCGGTTCTCTCACGGCTACAGAGGCCTTCAATTCTACCGGGCTGCTGCTGGCACTTGTCAAGCTGCTTTACACTCTCTTTCTCCCTGATATCAGCGCAATGCTGATGCTCATTTCCACTGCTGGCCTCCATTTAACTTTTGCTTAACTTGCAGTAATGCCAGCCAGATTGCCGCAAGTGCAGAATTGCATGACTTGCATTGATTTGCACCCAACAGCAGCAACAACAACCGCTGAACATGGCATCAGCATCGGCAATGTGCTGCTCAGTGTGCCATTGTCCAGTGCAATTGCCACTTTGAATGAATAAATCCCTTTCAGCGAGAATCTCACTCTGGTGGCGCAAATGGTCGCACAGCACTGACAAGGGCAATTCTTTCTCACGACAAGGTCAATACTCGAGTTTGGTGGTCTCTCTGATGATGATGATAATAGACAGGCTCCAACCAAAGTTTGTTTCTTTTTCTTTTTTCCAGGAAAAGAAAAGTCGGCATCTTAATTAAAAGGAACAATGCCACGTAGACCACTTATTTTTATTGGGCAAGCATCTCTTGGGCTGCGTACAACAACAACAGTTTGCCCATTCTCACCCATGCAATTTCATCATTTCTCTCTCTCTTTTTTATTGCCGTCACAGGTTGACAGTTTCGTTTGTGCCTTATTTACATATCACATACATACACTGTGCTACGACCACTTTGCAGCTCATAAGACGCCTTAACGAGGTGTGCAAACGAGTGTCTGAGTGAGTCGGCGTGTCTTGGGTCTGCTGCACCCGGCACTGCCAGAACAGCACAGCGAAAAAAGAAAGGCGCACAAAGGCGACTGTACTTGCAAAGTTGTTATTGCTCTTGGTAATTATTATGATTGTCTCCAGAGAACAGTAGCTCCCCACACCAGCACGCAAGCAACAAAGTAAGTGCGAGAAGGGAGAAAGTGAGAGAGAGACAGGGGCACCAAGCCAAAGCCATTTGACAGCACATTTTCACTGGCAGTGGGAGTATGTGTTTGGGGTTGTGTGTGTGTGTGTGTGTGGTGTGTGTGCGTTCCCGGGACCAAAGTTTGCATACTTTGCCAGTTTCAGTTTAGTGGTGATTACGATTCACGCGCTCGATTTGTGTGAAATGCCTTCACAACTGCTATCACATTGAAAGTGTTTGTCTGTGTTTGCATGCCCATCTTCTACCCTCTTTTTATTTCAAAGCAGGAGTAGTCGATCTCCTTCACTCTAAACAGCAACTTCACTCTCCTCGGCACTCCATTTCCGGGCCTGCACTGCCACTGACTCGGTGGCCAATTGGCCGAGAAATATCGTCCGATTATGTGTCGTTCAGTTTGTGTCTGTGTTCTTCTTCTTCTTCTGTTCTCTGTCTATTGCTGCAACTGCTTGACTGTGGCAATAATCTGCACGACTTTGATGATGATTACAATCGTTTCGATCAGTGCTCTTGGCGTAATGTTCAACTGCATCATCGTAATGATCAGCAATAGCAGCAACAGCAGTTTGCCAGAGAGAAAAAAAGAGCAAGAGTTTGCAGTCATTTCTGATGCTTCTGCTTGAAAAAACTTTTGCCCCTTCTGCTTCTGTAGATGGCAGAAAAAAACGCAGGTCTCAAATGTCGCTACAATCGACGCTCTACCGAAATGCACTGTTTTTCTGGGACCGTCACTGTGTCTGTCCTGGGCAGCTTGTCGATGGCAAGCACCAGCTTCACCACCACCACCAGCACCCGAACGACTATCACCCCCGCCGCCACCACCAACACCAGTGCCACGTTATTTTCAGTATCATCATTTGCATAAAATAGTGGCCAATTCGCTGGGGGCCGAGCAGTTTCTCTGTGCTCTTCGGATGGTGGCTGTGCTCTTTTTCCTTCTCCCTCGTTATGGTAGCATCTTTTGATTGAGTGCATAACGATGTTGTAGCCAATTTAGTGGCGCACACTCGATTCCTCGTTTCCGCTGCAGATTCTGATGCTGCTGCTGCTGGTGCGTCTCCTTCTTTCCTCTCTTTTTGGTATCTCAGTCAGAGCATCGTCCTGATAATAGAACGATTGCTACGATAATGATAATGCTGTTAGACACAACTGCCACTGCTCAATGACCGCTCTTCTATCTCTATCTCTCTTTCTCTTGATGGCAATCGCAGCGACAAATGTTTTAAATGTCACTGACGCGTTTTGCCGCCGTTGCTACTACTACTGCTGTTTTTTCTTGCCTTCTGTTTCCGATTAGGTACAGCAGGGCACAGTGGCCCGATGGATGCTGTGATTAGAGAGATAGGAGCAGTGATTCAATTGAAAGTGAATTATGCCATCAGTAAGGAGAAGAAGGAAGAGGAGGAGGAGGAGGAATACTTCTACTACTACTACTTCTTTTTGTCAATATAAGGGCCATTAGGGCGACCGTAGTGGACATTTGTGTGTGTGTGTGTGCGTTTGTGATTGCAATCAAACAAGGACATCTTTATTCTCATTCTTATCAGTGCTGTGCGCACTATTGAAAATCACCCAATGGAAAGTGTGCCAGGGAAGGAGAAAAAAGATTCCGTTGTCTGCTGAACAAATTCGAAGGACGAGTGCCAGTTGTCAGCACATAACGAAAGATATGCTGCCCACTGTCCGGCGACACACTGGACATTACCACTCTGTTGAGCCCATTGTCTTTGCCACTTTTCAGTGTCATCGCCGCCGAATCTCCTCTTTTTCCTCACCCTCTTTTTTCCCTTGCCCTTTATGTTCTTTGCACTGATTCCTCTGTTCATCATACCGTTCACATTTCTTCTTCCTCTCTCGCTTTGCTTCAAAGTTGTACTTTGTGACTGTTCAGCCACCGGTGAGTTACTTCTTCCACTTGCGCATCACACACACTCACACACTCAGCTGATGCTGCTGTCGCACTCAGGGGACCGTGTCTGACGGGAGACGTCTTTTCCCGGCAAATGGCCGTCTCACTGCTCACTTCTTACTACTCCCCTGGTCTTTTTCTCCTCTCTCTCTGACGCCATTCAGTGCCAGGGCCCATCAGCAGGCTCGTCATGGTGTATCGATCTGATGGTCTATCGCTGCTGCTTGATCGCCCTCCATTGCATCACATCGCACTGCTAGGCCAATTGCTCTTACTTCTTTTCTTCCTTTTCTCTTCCCTTTTCTCCTCAACGACTCCCACTGGTCGGTGCATTACTGGTGGCGCTAGGCAGCAGCCAGTCATTCGTCTCTTCCCTTCAGTTGGAAATGTCTTCTTAATTTATATACTTCCACTGATTGACTCAATAAAAACTCCAACTTTGCTTGCAACGAGGCAACGAGCAGTGGAGCTTACTTCTTTCTCTTCACTTCTACTTCCACTTCTACTTCCATCTCTGTCCCCTCTGCCCTTCACTGCTTCTTCTCCTATCCATTACTATGTGAGCATTCTGCAGTCGGCAGTGCCGATACCGCCAGGATCGAATCGACACCGTATAGAATATAATAATAAAACTGTCAAATAACACTGAACGCAGACGATGAGGAGGAAAAGAGAACACACAAATGTCTGCGGAAGAAAAAGAGAAACAAATGAGCACCAAGCAAATAGTCGATAGCATTGCTCGCTTGCGTTCTTTGCTCAAAGCTGCTGTTTCTCATCTCATCTTTTCGGCGGCTTCACATTTATTTGTGTTTAGGCTCCATCAGAAAACAGTGGAAACATCAGTGCGAGACATTTCACAAAGCGATTCCCTTCCACAGTAGTGGCACACATTTTTTTTCTTTTTCTCTGACTTAACCCCCTTTCGCATCCTTTTGCGGCGGTGCGGTCGTACATGTACGTGTCCCCTTTCTTTCTCTGCCTTTTCCTTCTGTTTCCTCTTCCGGCGCAGCCGTACATGAAGGGCACCGCACAGACGTCGTCGACGGCGACGTCGGCGGCGGCGATGATATACAAATGGCATTACATATTCACCGCAAGCACGACAAATGTACCGAAAGGAGAAAGGGAACAACGTCGCCGAGAAGGGACACATACGTGTAGAGCCAAAGACCGACACAACGTGACACTGGAGAATCGATTTGTTTTCTTCGTCTTGCGCAAGACTTCAGTACAACGTTCACAGCCTCGATTTAATTAAAGCTTTTGTGGTAATGATCGGCGTCTGATTTTCTTCTGATCACCCACCACTGAGGTCTATTCTACATGACACGAGGCTAATGACAGTTTTTTCATTTTGGTTTGTTAACAATTTTTCTAAAATTACATATTTCTCTACCGCACTACTCACCACCACGGCTCACTGTTTCCGCAGTAACAGGAGGAGAAGAAGAATGAGAAGGAGGAGGGAGAATCCGATTATAAATGTATCACTCTTGAATTAATTCTAGCAGATGGAACTCCCGTTAGCTGCTCTCGTATGTAAGCTGGCGGTAATCGATAGCTGCTGAATTAATTATCGACTTTACGAGCTGTAAACGGCAATTGAAAAATTATGATTTATCTGTCTGCGGCAAAGTCTGCCTGTGCTCCCTCTGCGACACCTTATCAAGGCTGGCAGTGGCACTGGTGTGTTGGCTGGCTCTGCCAATTGTCAGCTTTGCCTCAGTAGTTCAATGGATGCTCAATGAAGAGCCTTGTGGCTGCACTCTGTGTCCGTGTCCATTCATTGCCACTGTCGGTAATGATGTCTTCTTGTCGCATAGTAATGAGACTATTTCTAGCCGTTTTTGTTCCTCCTCTTAACGCGTTCGCTTGTCGAGTGCGCGCCTCTCTATCTGTCTGGGTGTTTTGTCTACTGTTGTCGGTGTGTTGTGTTTGGCACGCCGCATGTGTGCCCGAACATATCAACGAATTAATGAGAGACCGAAAAGAGAAAGAGAGGAAAGAAAAAAGAAAATGCCCGAAAATAAAGAGGGGGCCTTGTCTGAGACAGAAAGCCCGCCGTGGAAATATGTAAATGGCGGACAATGGCGGCCAGGATACGGGTACTGTCTGTCTGTCCAAAGCACCAAGTGACATCAAGTAATAGGACCGGACCAGACGAGTGCTCTCTTTCTCGCACTTTCATTTGCCTCTCACTCAATTTGCATTCACCTTTGTGTGGACCCGTCGAAATGATCGATTTCCGTTGCATGATCGAATTTGGCAGTGCCTTCCAGTGCTTCTCTTCAGCAGCTCTGACCCTCTGTGCCTGTCTGCTCGTTCACTAGGCCATTCTACCCGGTTTTTCTTCCTCTTTCTTTCTTTTCTTAGCTACTCCTACAGCACCCTCAACCCAATCGGCCCCGCACGGCTGCGCTCTACTCCTCCATTTATCTTGTTTATACCGTTCTTCTTTGCAACAAACTCGGATTTTTTTCTAAACCGTCTATCTAAGCATCTCTGCTTGTATTTGGCTGTCGGTTCTGGTGCTAGTACACTCTGTTCTCTTCTGTTTACTGTGCGTGGCGTGGGCATCTTTCAGGCATCTATCTATTTTAGCAGGCCGACATCATGTGGTGTACAGCAGTGACTGTCCTGTTTGGTGCCCGTACAATTATCGCTCCGTTGGTGACAATTTTGCGCCACCCTACTTAGCGTCGCTTTATTTGCATCTAAAGGATAGTAGAACTAAGCGTTTACCAAAACAGAAAAACTGAGAGAGCCAAAACTGAATAACAATGCTTTCAACAGCAGCAGCAGACGGACGGATGTAACCGAGACCGTAGAAGCAGTAGCAGCTCCCTTCTCTCTTTTTGAGTAGTAATTGCTGCCCAAAACAGGAGAGAACCTAACAGTGGAGCAGTGCTGGCAAGAGGAACCAGAGTTCCAGTGTGTGTGGGCAGCGAATCCTCCTCCTCCTCCTCTTCCTCCTGCTTCCTCTTGCCCACACGGCTCCTACACACATTCATCATTGCCAGCAAGTGTGGGCCAGTGCTGCCGTGTGATTGATTTGCAATTGATTTTCTGCGTTTTGCCATTTTCTACAGTAAACACAGTGTGCAGCACGCGGCCAAAGTCTGAAAACTGTCCCTTGCTTCAAACGGGCTGCATACTTTGAAAAAGGCTCTCAAATTAAAATAAACGACGTCAACGCTAAGCGAGAAAACGACGTCTGAAGACAGTTAAAGGTTTGAAATGGATTTAAAAATAATTTTTCTTGCGTTTCAAAAATTGATTTGAAATTAATTTGTCTCCGTTTCATACCCTATCCCAATGCATTATCCGTCAGCAGGCAGCAACTTTTTTCACTTCAGTTTTTTGTTTGACTCTCCATTTTCACCGCTGTCAAAACGTACTCAGAGATAGATAAGCATTTTATTTTGAAATTTATTTATTTTTTCTGTCTGTTTCTTTTCACTGAACTGAGGAAGAAGACATTGCAAATTGAAAATCGATTTCTGGATCCATTTGATCCGAACGAGCAGACACACCGAATCCAGTGGCAGCAAATAACTTTGAACTGGGCGCAATGCAGCAGAAAATATTGTGTCGCTTAACGGCACGACTTTGTTAGTAGTCTCCCGAAAGTACCAAGAAAGATGCCCACCACCCTTCCACCATGAGGACCGAAGCGAATAGACGTTCACAAATGTGGATAGATTACATTTAGCCATGCCAACTTAGACAGTCACCACTGTTGCTGTTGCTGCTGCTGCACCTGCATTGCTGAAATGCCAAAAGAGCCATTTTACTGAATGACTCAATTCTGGTGGATTCAAAAAAGAAAAGGAAAAAAATGCACGTTGGGTGGCTTATTTAAACTGCGTTGAGGAGTTCTCTCTCTCTCTCTCTCTCTCTCTCTCTCTCTCTCTCTCTCTTCTCTCTCTGATCTCAACAAACAACGCCACTGAGCAGTATTGTGTTTGAATGGAGTGTTTGAAGAGCAATTGGATGCAGAGGACTGCATGTTGGCTATAACCTTTTTCACTGGTCGATTTGCGGTTCAGCCACACATAGCAGCTCATAATCATAATCTGCGCTCAGCTAAGGACGTATGTATTCTAAAGACGCAGATTATGAGCTGCTTTTTTTCTTTCTTCCTTTCCGCCTATTTGTCTCTGCCAGTTGTTTTCGGTGTTTTCTACCAAGTGATAAATATTAATTTGCTTATGCAGCCAAAAAGGAATGCCAAGTGAGAGTGAAAGTGAGAAGAGAAGAACATACGCGTCATAAAAAGGTGACAGTCTGAGTAATCTTTGCTCGGCATAAATGATGATGATGATGCCAGAGAGCAGTGTGATGCCGCCCACCAACACCGGCTTCTGGGTTTTAACTGTCGGGCACAAATGACGGCGCCTTTTGCCTTCTGCACAAGTGTCTTTGCTGCCTTCACCACTTTGCAGGAAAATTCGCTCGTGCGCCTCATTCTTTTGACATGCTTAACTTTTCAATTCCAGGCGGAAGTACACAAACACGTCACAGTGGCAAATGCAATTGAAGTCTCTTTTTCACTCTTTTTCTCTCCAAACACACACACAAGAGAAAAATAACGATAAGCAAATGATAAGCAGATAGAGAATAAAGAAGAAAGAGAAAGTGAGGGAGATAAATGGAAATTGATATAGCTAAATCGATGCCTGCCATTCACGTTTCTCAAATCAGTGCCACACTGCTCGATTTGCACCCTAACAATAAAAGGAATAATATTATTTAGTTGGCGATTTATATGAAAATAAATTGACATTGGCCAGCAATACTTGCACTGCAAGTGTTGGCTCACTTGATATTGCATTCTTTGCGGTGTTTCACGTTGATTTCTTTTTTTGGTTTCCTTCGCTGTATGCACTTTTACGTACATCTTGTTTTTTTACTAAAACCCATTTCATCTGCAAGGCAAATGAAAATAAATTATTTTATAATTTAATTTAAAATATTATTAAGCTGAAGAGTATGACGAGGCACTTCTTCTGACTGTCTCGTTTTGGCAAAAAATTAATATCACTGTGGCCTTTGCTAAAATAGATTGCACCCTGCTTAACTGTAGACTTTAAGATCATCAGACAAAAGAAGAATTGACCCTTGCTTGCAAACTTGACAGTGAGTAATTGAGGTAGTGCGATGCTTTGCCCCGCTATGCATTCTTGTCCGTTTTCAGGCAGTCAGGCAGGAAAGCAGTCCTACTACGGCGCCCAATTGCAAATTTTGATAAATCTAAATCGATAGTCGCAATTTAAATAGATGACTTTTTAAGCGTTTAAGGTCAGTGATCGGCCATTGTGCACTCTCAAAGAAACAAGATCTAGAAGATTTGTTTGAAAATTTTTAAAAACGCCATCAACTACTCATGGGTGAAACGGCGGTGACACTGATGGTGCTGAAAAGTACAGTTGAGTATGATTTAATTATAACTACTACGATTTCACACCACTTTGGTGTTGTGTGGGCGATTTTAATGAGCACGCCAAAATTGGAAATTTTTCTATTTGTTTAGAAACAACTGCCATTTTTTATTTTTTTAATTTGTTTGTCAGTTTTGCTACTTTTCACCAATGTACTAGTACTAATTTAATCTTTTTATATAAACGACATTTATTACCCTTTAAAAAAATTTAAATTTTTATTTGTTAATTGTTTTGTTTCTTTTCTTTAGACTTTTTTGCAAGTACATTATGTTTTTTATTTATACACAAGTTTAAATTTTTTGTTTTTTTGTCAATATAATTTGTAAGTTTTATTTGATTTGTTAGCGTTAAACTAAACACCAAAATTTTAGTTTCAGTATTGATAAATACTTATTTTTTCAGTTTTTTGTTTTTCACGTTGCTAGGTAAAAGTTATATTGACTACATAATTTTGTTGTTTTTGCAATTTATTTTTAAAATGTACTAGTGTAGTAACTTGAACAAATTCAATAAAATATTTTTTAGTTGAGTAGGAAACATTAAAAATATTTTTAACATTTATAAGTTTGAAAAATAAAAATGTGTTTATTTTGGTTAAAACTTTAAAAACTTTATTTGCTCATTTTTGTTATAAAAAGCAATTATTTTTTTAACTAATGTTTTTTAACTTGAAAATTAACTTTAAACTTGATTTTAAAACTAAACTATTTTAAAATGAAAAATTTTTATTTGATTTTATAAGATGAGACTTGTTGTAATGACAAGCTAGTGTGACTGTGTTTGGTTGGTAATTAGCATTTGAATGAGCTGTACATGGTTTTACGGTTTGCCTCGATCACTTGCATTGGTTTTTCTTGCTCGGCCGCTTTTAAATTGTGATTATTTGTAGCATTTTCACTTGCTTTTTGGTGCACTTTGTGTTAGTGCTCTGTCAAGTAGAAAGCAAAGTTGGTCATGTTTCACTATAAATCTCAATTTGTTGGCACACTTCAATTCAAATCGGTAATTGGCGAGACGGGCCAAGAAGCGGCGACAATTGGAAAATGAATTTGCCTTTACGGAAATGAGATGATTTAGTGCACCGGGACTGGGCAAAGACGACTCCCAAAAGTAGATGGCAAACTCGGAAGAGAAGAAAAAGGCAAAATGAAAGGGGAAACAAGGACAAATTGTCAAACGCTGTTCTGCCGACTTGTCTGGGCTACAGCAACAATGGCCCATGCACTCTGATTTATCTCACATCTCTCCCTTTCGTTGCTTTTTTCTCCAATTCTACTTCTTCTTTTTCTTGGCGTGCAATCGAAGAATGGAAATTAGCTCAATGACTCGACACTAAGCTTATGCTTGCAGAGTGCAGTGCTGATATGAGCCTTGATAGGGATGAATGAGGCCTACAACAAACTACAAACTACAAAAGTTTTGACTGCGCTCATTCGTTACTGAGACAATCAAACTCAGTGGAAAGAGTTAATTGAGACAAAAAGCACAGCGGGTTTAAACTACCCAGTGAAAGGGTAGAAGAAGGGTGCCCACTTGGCTATTTGTCTGTGTGTCTGTCTGTCTCTCTGTCTGTGCACTGCAGTCGCTTCCTTTGCAGTGAGCGCAGAGTTTGTCTAGTCACACGACACTGCACTGCCTGCACCGCCCCATGTCGCTGCCGGATAGAGAGTGATGATCGAGATGAGTCGCTGATAGGGAATGGTAGTAGGCTCTAGTAGTAGTAGAAATACTGATGGCAGGACTCGACAATCAGCACACCAATCAGCAGCAGAAGTTGCAGCAGCAAAATTTGGCAAATCGATCGCCCTGCCATCGCTAGCCCTCTCACAGTGTCTTGCTTTTCTCATTTCCTCTTTCTTTTACTTCTCGTCCTCCTCCAGCTTTTCCTTTTTGAGCATCTTTTCTTCTTTTATCCTTCTTTTCTATTCCCCTTTCTCTGCACATTCATTCATTCTCCTCTCTACCCGGTTGTCGTATCATCTCTTTTCGACGCTTATTCATTTCTCCACTCGCTGCACTCTTAATGAGCTGTATAACCGAATGGGAAAATGAGAGAATTATAATTAAGTTAGCTGCCAAATTGGTGTACTGCTGCTGCTTCTGCTTCTGATGCTTGAAACAGCAGCAGCAGTAGTAGTTTGATGCCGATTCTGATGTTGATGCTAGCAGTGGTGGTGGTGGCAATAGCTGACAGGCCGGTTTAGTGCCGGACCAGTGTGCCGGCCACTGAAAGTGTGATGCAAGCTGAGTTGACAAAAACGGTCGCAAGTAAGTAACGAGCCGTAAGTAGGAGAATGGTACTGCTCTCCTTTTCCCTTTCTTTTCCACTGTTGATGTCTCTGTTGTTGTTGTCATTGGTTTGCAGCATTGGGAGCTCTGATGACAATGCAGTCGCCGCCGCCGCCGTTGCCGCCGTCGCTAATTGAAAACATGATCAAGCATTTGAGCATCTCAGGAGTGATGCCACTGCTGGCAAACACCGTTTTCTTTTCAGAACGGCACCCGCTTTTTCTTTTTCTCGTTCTTTTTGCCATCGTTGTTGCCTCTTTTGCTGGCAATCGTACGATGCTCAACATTTATGTTGCATAGAAACATACACTTCTAAATGGAGCACATTGGCAAGTGTGTGCTCTTTGTCTCTGTGCAGCAGCAACAGCAGTTAAGCGATACTGAACACTACTAATGACAAATAATGGACACTTGTCTGAAATTTTTTGGTCATTTGTCCGGTAGACGTTGGTTTTAAATTGCAATTTAAATTGAAGTATCGTGAAGCTCAGTTTTTCTTCATTTCCTCCGTTTTTTTGTTCACTTCTTTTTTGCATTGCGTGCCACTTTTTGTCGTAATCTTTAAGACCACACATTTTTTGGCGCAAATACTTAGTCACAAGTGTGCTTGATTCTAGCACTTTTTAACTACTTCTCAAAATTATTCACTTGCTTTATATTTTTTCACAAGAAAATTCTGTTGCAATATTCACTGAAAAAACTATTTGTTGCAGTGAAGCGACCATTTCAGGAGGTAAATAGTTTTTTGCTAAAATTATTGTTTTAATTGCAATAAAAAGTCTCTAATTTTATAAAATAAATGTTAAAATTTAAATAACATTACAAAACATGTTTGAGTTTTGTTTTACTGGTTTTTCATTCAACAATTTGTTTATACAATTGCTCATTATTTTTGTTTCATTTATTTATATATTCGCTTTTTAAAACGAGCAAAAAAATACATTTTACTTTGCTTCTTCTAGGGTTCTTGCCGCTGAGATTTATTTTTTGTTGACTGAATGCTTGTTGAGAATTTTAAACTTTCTTTGCAATTGCAATGCAAAAGAAGTACGCACAGAAAATTAAATTGTTTTTTTGACATTTCAATTTATAGAAAGCAAACAGAAGTAAGAAAATGTTCAAAAAAATGTAAATTTTTACAACAGTTTTAAAACGGTAAAAGGGTTCAACATTATTTAAAATATTCTTAAACATGTTAAACTAACAGTTTTTTTAAGTTGTTGCAAATTTTTTGTTTTTGGTCAGATAAAACTATCAATAGAAAAAACTTTACATTTTAATTAGGCACATCATAGTTCAAGTTATTATTTATGTCAATTGACTTACATTGCCATTTTAATATTTTCAGATTAGCATTAATTCTTTTGGTCTAGTAAATTGTCCAGTTTAGTGGTGCCGTAGTACTCTTTCTAGTGTCGCATCGTCTGACCAAAGCAGTACCTTGGTCGTTTGCAGTGGCGTTTATTCAGTCAATTGTCATTATTACTTGCCTCAAGTTTATACTGCACCTCCGTTGTGTGTCAAGTGGCCACTACTGAGGGGCACTACTTCTCTGGGTGCAGCAGTGTTCAGAGACACTGGACGTTGAGTCCATTCTGTGCTTCTCTGAGCATTGAATATTCCGTGCACGAATGCATACCAAATTATTATGGCGCCTTTATTGTCTCAGGCGCCATTCGCTGGGTCACTTTGACTGGACTGACTGCTTGTACTTTTACTGCCTACTATCCCCTTTTTTCAGACAACTCAGAGGATTGTCGCTGCAGGCTTGCCGGTAAGGGACAATTTTGCTCGATGAGTATCACTACGTACGGTCAGTTTGCGTCACTCATTCTTCAGTGGTGCTATTCCTCTACCGTTTTCCTTGTTGTTGTTCTCTTGCCGGTCATTCAGCCCTGCTCACCCTAATTGGTTCACGCTGTGGTGTCCTGTGGAACACACACACACAACAGTCTCAAGAGTGTGTGTCCATGTGTGTTTACTCGCCATTCAGCTGCAGCACTTTACGCCGACACTGCACAGCTCAAGCCGTAAAAATAGGAAAAATATATCGGCAATCTATATTTATGCCGTACATTATGTCACCAAATAATAGTGAAAATATTGCGTTATATTTTTGTTTTCCAAGCACATATGATATATCCGTGTTCAATCGCGTCGTTCCGGAGAGGTCCTGTGCGTCTCAACCTATCGATCCAAAGCCACCAACTGCCTAGGAGTAGTTGCAGACAATTAAAGTGATCCGCCAACTTGCATACGCTGGACACCGGGTACAAGTGCCCACATTGTGAGTCTGGCTGATGGCAGGATTAATAGGCTACAGTGCTGTAGTGCTCACCCAGAAAGACCAGAATGTTTATGTGTGTTCTTTTTGGAATGAGCTAGAGAGCCATTGTCCTGCTTTTCAGTGCAACCCTTGTAAATGTGTGTGTGGGAATGTGTGAAAATGTGTGCATGCATCAAGCAAATCGATCAGTTTCAGAACTCAAATAAAAATAAAAGTAGCCCATAAAACATGCAATAGCAAACAATTTTTAGGAGACATTGTTTTAAAAGTTTTGTTTAAAATTGAAAACATGTCAGAAAACAATCATAAAATGGCAAATTATTGCTACTAGTATTTAAGGTGAGAGTGAGTCGAATTTTCTCATTTATTGGCTCTCGTATTATTTCTATATAAATTGTGATTTTTTTGTTAAATTCTTGATCTCAGCTTGTGGAGCAGCTAAAATTGCAGTTTTTGCTTTAAAATAAAGTTAAAGAGCTAGGCAAGGACCGTATGTGGGCTTTAAGGAAAATTTGGTATACTTTTATTTTTACAAACAAATGAACTTAAAAAAATGCAAAATTTTATGTTTTGGCAACTTCGATCGTTTGTAAAACTAAAAATACACCGAATTTTCCTTAAAGCCCACATACGGTCCTTGCCTAGCTCTTTAACTTTATTTTAAAGCAAAAACTGCAATTTTAGCTGCTCCACAAGCTGAGATCAAGAATTTAACAAAAAAATGACAATTTATATAGGAATAATACGAGAGCCAATAAATGAGAAAATTCGACTCACTCTCACCTTAACTTGCAGTTTTTATCATTTTTTGTAAAAATTGACAATTTTGTACTACATAATGTTTTGTTGTTAATTTGACAAATTTTTGTATATTTTAATTGCTCCCATACATTGTCATCTAGTATAAATTTAATATTTCAACTTATTCAGTCATAAAATGAACTTTTGGCCATTGGGACTGACATTAATTATGGCTTAATGCAAGTAATTCCGTCGCATAGATTATAGCATTATTTTATGATTACCAATGCTTTTGTAGATGTCTTTTTTTTAATGCAGTCATTTTCAATTTAAAAACCAAATTGATAACAATAGCAGCAGCAAAAGTTAGTATGTGAGGGAATGCTAACGTGCTTCTATTAATTAAACATGAAAGATAAAAGTTTAATTGTTTTTTTTGAGCAATTGTTTCAATTTATTTTGATTTGTTACAATAAAATCCAAATCCAATTTCAATAGATAAATTTAAACTTACAAAACAAAAAATTTAACGTTTCGTTTAAAAATATTTTTTATATTAGTTATTGTTTTTAATTAAAACTTTGTTAAAATTTAAATTTTATTTTAAACTTAAGTTATCTTTAAATTTAACAGTAAAACTTACAATCGATGCATACATGACAACAAATAACCTTTTACTTTTTAAAATTAAAATATTAAAAATAGTGAAAAATAATTAAATAAATAAACAGTTAGTCAAGTTTAGTTTTTTTCACATTAGTGTTTTTTTATTGTTAGTGTCTAGCGTTTTGAGAATCGTTTAGAATATTCAGACAGCTTTACTAGATGCATAATGGGCAGTTATATTTGGATTATGGCAGAAAAGGATCACATGATGCCGATTTCAGAAACGATTAGATTTTAGCAGATATAGTCAGTGCAATATGGTTTTGATAGAGAGTAATGGGCACATCAATGGAAATCGCCATAATTATAATCGTTTGTCATAATGGTAACACAATGCGGCAATTACCGCGAGAGCTGTACATCGACTGAAACGTCGACATTGCCAACGTGGCTGCGAAAAACACAAAAAATAACAAGCAAAAAGAAATGGTCAGAACAAGGAAAACGCTAAAGAAAATCATAAGTAGAATTGTTTTTGGTAGTGGTCGTTGCTGGTGGCAAAAGGAATTGGCATACTATGATTTGCTTATTAATGATGTAATTAGAACTGTCCGGCTAAAAAAAGAAAGAGGAGGTGATATGACCAGCGTTCTCGATTGCCGCCATTGATTGGCGCCCACTGGCAGTTCAGTGGCAAATACCCTGGTGCTTCGTTTGACCACTAAACGATGGCACCAGAATGCTCAGACATTCTCAACTACTGTCTTGCAATAAATACAAATACTGCTTTTGCATTCGCAAACAGAGAACACGAGGCAAACAATCTCATCCGCCGTATTGAAGGGTGCAGCAGTGGCCAGCAAAGAAGTAATAGTAGTCATGCTGGCAATGGTCGTAGTGTAGTTCGAAGCCAGTGAAATGGAATCATTAAGAAAAGATGACACTTGAGACAGGCGTTGGGCGCCACTCGACTGCCGCCGCCTCACTGCTGCTGCTGATGTCTCAGCCTAGCAATCACTTCTTCACAGCCCGCCAATTGATTTTTGCTCCTTTCTTCTATCACTTGAATGGACGACAAACTTGCAAGACAGTAAAAGCTAGGCACTTTGCCAGGCAGACAGCTAACCAGGCCCCCGTACTCTACTTCATTGTGTCACGCTGCTAATAATTATCGGTTCACATTATGAGAATCATTATAACTAGCTATTGTTGACTTGAGACTTTCTTTTCTTTGAAGCAGCGTTTTTTCTCAATAACACACCATTTCACTCAAGCACACCCTAAAGCTCACTTGAACTTGCGATTAATTCTTTGGCCCAAAAAGCAAGTTTACCGCTGTTAAGTTTTGAATTTTTGCTGAGAAAACTTTTTTTGCTGATACTTTGAAGAGTATATTTTGATGTGGTCAGTGTCTGGTGGTCACTGTCATTAGAATGATTCAAGTGCTGTCAGTAGACATTAACGTTTGTGAATCATTATCATCCACTTGTGTGCTTCATTGCTAATCCTCCAAATAGTATTAATAATAATGGTTCTTGCCTTCATTGTTTAATTAAAGCAATTTTTATTTATTTAATGATTTTCACACATTTATTTCTAGACAATTGTTTTTTGTTTTGTATGCCATGACCATAAACTTTTAGATGGTAAGCAGTAATTAACGCACACAATGACGTCGTTTGTATGCGTTTTGTTGTTTGCAGTACTAAAACTTACCACAATGATTTGCTTATTATTTGAATTTTGAACCCGTTGATAGTCTAGTTTACTGTAGTTAACATTTATCACTCTAATATACACAATGTAGATTTTTTATTAGTGCAAAATAAAAAACATTTTTACATTCAATACTACGTAAAATCAGGTCAACAGCTATGAGCTAAAATGTACAATGTTTGTTTGACATATCAATAATTTAGCAGAATTCTTTAGTTGAAAAATCATTCACACATTTTTTTCTAAAAAAGAATCAGTAATTTTACTGGTGTTGGCATTTTGGCGATTGCGTAAAAAAATATGTGGCCTTACGCAAAATGGTTATCGATTAATCGATTGAATTAAAACAGCACCGTAATCGAGCAGTCGTGCACATTGTGGCATCCGATTCCGATGGCCAATCAATCGAACAGTGCTCATTGCTAGACACAACGCTCAATCACTGATTTACTATTGTAAAACATGCATTGCCAATTCTAACTTTGTTGCATTTTGTTGTTTTTTCTGTTTTCATGATGATTTGGGCAAAGTTAAAGTAATGAAAATTATTTTTAAACCTACATGAAACCTTATTTGTTGAACTTTTAAAAACTTTTTTGTTTTTTTTAAATGTTTCACATAGTTTAAATGCAAATAAATCGTAAAGTTGTATTCAATTGTTCTCATTTGATTTTTTGGTCAATTATTGATTACCGGAAAATGAATTTAAGGTGGGAGGTAAATGAGAATGCAACCAAATGTTTTTGTAGAAAGGCAGTTTACTCAATCTAGTAGCATTTGTCTCCAATCTTTGAATCATTGGCAAGCTATGCGCACTCATTAGACCTTCTATGCAATTGTTTTCAGTTGATTACTTATTCATTATGTTTCTCAATACACTACTTTGATACTACGCGGGATTATTTATTGCGTTTTTCATTAATTTCAATATACATTTTAGTATATTTGTGCTGGTGTGGTTGATAAAATAATTATTTACCAAATGGTTATGTTTTTTTTGTTGTTCATTAGTTTGTTTTGCCAAAATACAGAAAATTCAAAACAAAAACAGCAAAATTTTCACTTTAAAAAAATTTTGTTTAATCTGAAAGCAGATAAATAAAATTTTATTTAGGGTAAAATTTGAGATAAATCAAAATGTTGCGCTGTCAGTTAGTTTAATGTTTTTATACTTAAAAATCTAAAAAATCAAATTGACACTTTTTAAAAAGTTTAAAATTTGAATCCAAGCAAAAGTGTCTTAATTAAATTGAAACATTTGACATAATGAAATTACTTGGTGTCAATTATTATATGTTAGAGTTGGCCACAATATGCGCATCAATTTGAACATTGAAAGCAACTAATTACTTTCAGCAGTTGTCAAGCGGTGATGTGTGTGTGTGCGGTGTCAGGTTTTTCAGTCTTTACTGACACGCTAGTGCATTGAGTTTCTACTTTGTACAGTAGAGCAAAATAGGTTTTAATTAAGTTGAAAACTTTACAGTCCAATCAGATAGCAGTAGGCCGGCGCCTGGTGCCAGTGCACTTTTTGCCGACACACACTCACATTCACTTCCTCAGACCCAAACACAAACACGTCTTTTTTGCTGAAGAACAGCACCATTTCTAATTACATTACCACGCGTACACGCTTTATTTAATTTTTGCTAGTTGCGTCCTGGCAATTAACAATTTTCTTGTGCCATCTTTACTTTTACTTTTTTCTTCTGCCGCATCTTTGTCCAAGGCTAAATTTCATTAAACAAACTGCCCGCACGCTTCACTAGTAACGTGCTATGCCACAAGAGAAAGTTTTAATTGAGAAAAAGTATAAAAATGAAGTAAAAGTGTAATGAAAAACGGGGCTCAAATGGCAAGTGGAACTGCACTGAAAAACGTATACAATAAAAAACTATAATTTTGTTAACTTAATTTTGTTTGTTTGTTTGTACAAATATTTTTAAGTTTTTTATTTTTGAAGTATTTGCTTCTTTTTGCACTTTTTACAACTCTCTATCAGTATATAAAAGGCTACCAAACGTGCACTGAAAGGCTAATTAATCGACTTCTAACTTCTCTGCTTGACTTTTTTAATATTTTTAAAATTTTCTTTGTTAAGTTTTTAACTTTGTTAAAATGTTTGCATTAGTCTAAATTAAAACATTTAAAAAATTTTGTTTTAAAAAAGTGCAAAATTTAACTTTATATTTTTATTTATTTTAAATATAACTATTTGATTTGAATTTGTTTAAAATATTCAGTTTATTCAATAAAATGTAAATTTTTAAAATTAATAAAATAAATTATTATTTAATATACGTTTGAGATTTGTGCCAATTATTTTAAAATTTAAAAAAATAATGCAATTAATCATTAAAAACAAAATTGTTTTTATCAACAAATTTTGTTTTAATTATTGCATAAAATATTTTTTTTGTTACAGTTTTTTAGTTAAATGTTTTGTAAAGTACGTTTAATAAAAAAATTTATAATTTTTTAACAAAAATAGTTTTTGAAAATATTAATTTTAAGATTTAAAAAAATGTATACTTAAAATTTTTAATTAATTGTAACTAGTTTCAAATTGATTTAAAATGCAATTTGCATTTTAACAGTTGCTTTAATTACATTTTTAATATAAACTTTTATAATAGTTTTTAATCATTGTATTCTTTTGATAAGAAAAGTCACTAATTAAAACAAATTTTTTGATTGAATGACTGACTAGCTGAGTGATTTTGACTGGGCAAATGAGTCCATAGTTGTTAGTGTATAGAGTGATAAGGTTTACCTTACTGCGCTAGTGAGTTGATGTAATTAATTGACTGTGGCCAATTCGTCACTTGCCCACGAGATATGCCAGTCTTCCTGTCAGTCAGTCGCATCACTCACAGCAGCAACAGCCACTGACACATCAACTGTTGACAGTTGTTGTTGTTCTAGTGGACTTATAACTGCCAATACATAGAATGCTGTTTGGATGTATGTTTCAAATTCAAACGACATAAAAGGCTATCTTTGTTGCAGCCGCTCAAGTCAGCGGTTCTGGTTCAAAATGACAATTTGGTCCGGAACCAGTTTGGACAGTTTGTTTCACGAGCCTGTCATCGGCCACACTGGCCACTATCAGTTTGCAAACCATAAAATACTTTCTTGTCAGTTCAGTTGTCATAATTTATGGCAAAAGCGTATGGTCCCATCAACACATAGAGACAATTTCATTCTTTCTTTTGTTCAATTTTTAATTTTTTAAACCTCTTTTTTTCTTGTTTTTTTATTTTGATGTGTTTATCTAAAAAATTGATAATTTGTTATTAATTGACATTTTTTACTGAATTGTATATTATTATTTTTGTTTAATGAGTTTTCAAAACAAATCTTATATTTAAGTTGTAGTATTTACGTTGTTTCGATTTTTAACTCGTTGTTTCTACTCTGAACTTTGTTTTCTCTACCAATGGCAAGCTAGTAGCTCTCACAAAACTGTTCTATTAGCAAATCTCACTTTAATTATCTTCTATATCGATAGCACAAAAAAGACAAAAATTAGTTTTATTTCTAGTGTTATCGCAATCAATCGATACCAGTTCTTTACGATCAATCCACGCTATAATTCACCGTTGTTTTTGGCCATCTAATTGCCAGTTTTGTCTTTCAGTTCTTTTTGTTTTGTCTTCTCTTTACTTTGTTTCTTTGTCCACTGTTTCTAATTACTACTCCACTTTGTGCGCATCAGTTTTGCTAAAGCCCATTTGCTCACAAAAAGGCAAGTTTTTTGTTTGCCTATGTTTGATGTTTCAAAAAGCCTTCCCTCTTCATTTTGATTGTCACTGCCACACTCGTTTCGTTTTGTTTTATTTCTCCGACTTTGCAGTGTGTAAGTGTAAGTGTGTCGGAGAAAGGTTGGCAGTTTTCTACCCTCCTCCGCACCAGTCTAAATGTCAATTTGGCGTGATGACAAGCACTCAAATTGGCTGTTTACTTGGGCATTGGCTCTTTTTCTTTCCCCTTCTCTCTCTCTCTCTCTCTCTCTCTCTCTCTCTCTCTCTCTCTCTCTCTTTCTCTCTTTCTCTTTCTCCGACTGTCTTTTTGCCTGTCCAACTGTCCAACTGCTCGTCCATTTGTCAGCACTTACAATGGTTACCAGTTTGCAGACCAGCACGCGGCAGACTTATGGCAGCAACGCATTGTGTGTGTGTGTGCTTGAGCATCAATCAAATTGCCGTACAAATTAATAACCGACCAAACGTGTGTTTTCACTGCCTGCATTGAGGATGGTAATTAAGTGTTTGCAAAAAAAGCATCAGCGACAGTGTCTACCTCGCCCTGGCAAATGTTGTCTGATGTCTGATGTGCCACTGCCAATTGCCCAGAGTAGTAAAGAGTCTAAGAAAGAGAGCACAACGAGGAAGTGCACCTCAGCAGCAGCAATATCATTTTGGTAAATCAGTAAATAAGTCAATTATTAATTATGCATCACACTATCCTGCCGCCACAACTGAGCATTCTGTTTGATTGATTGCTAAAGCCTGGTGCCGCATCGCTCCTTCAATCGGTAATTAATTGTATGCTAATGGCTTGGCGCTAAGATAGCATTGGACAAAATGTCTTTTCCTATTGCTACTGCTGCTGTTGAAAACCTTACTCACTCACTCACTCAGGACACAACCAGTGATGACGCCGTCCTCAAGTAGATCGGCAGTAGCAACACTCAAGAAATTGCCTAAAACTGCTCCGTTGAGATAAAACTAACGATGAAATTCTATCCGTTTCTGTTGTTGTTACTGTTTCTGTGCCCTCAAGTAAGGGCAGGACTTTAGACTTCAACGGCGCGGTCACTGGCAAATTGATGTGCAGTTTTCCAGGCAGAGAGACATTCAGTAAGTGAGTCAGTCTACACAAATGTCTTCCCTTTTTTCCCTTCGCTGGCTCCTGCCAAATGATGATGGTGATGGTGATGATGATGATGACGATGACGATGACGATTGCACAGTGCGTCAAATGTGAAGGTGAAGAAACACTGGTTAGTGTAAATTAAGTTAATTAATGTGACCAGGCTCTACCTGGCTCACCGGCGTCGACGACGACTTCGCTGCAAGTGCACAACTGCATCTGAAGATGCCTATTAGGGGATCTACTTTTTCTTCTCCTTTCTCCGATTGTTTTTCCTGATAGCAGTGATGAATGGAGACGGACAGGAATGAGTGTGGCTGCTGCTGCCTGTTGCTTCAGCGACTACGATGCCGCAACCTTA
The DNA here is from genome assembly GCA_024499935.1 of Tyrophagus putrescentiae. NCBI lineage: Eukaryota > Metazoa > Arthropoda > Arachnida > Sarcoptiformes > Acaridae > Tyrophagus > Tyrophagus putrescentiae. Next base: position 5,267,531 of record JAMZRA010000001.1, on the reverse strand, counting down.
GACCTCTTCAATCGGCAAGTAAATATTTAGTCAGTCTGATTGCTGCCATATTTACTGGCAATCAAGTAGACCTGATGGCACCAACGTCATCACCAGCATTGCCACCAGCATCAGCAGCAGCGGCCGCATCAACATTAGCAGACAGTAAGTAGTAATTATCTCGCTTCATTCTACCTTCCTCTACTTTCCTTTTTTCTGCAAATTGCTGCCAACGTTTGCTTAATTTAATTTTTTTTTCTCCCACTCTCTTATTTCAACTGTTTGTTGTCTTCCATCACTCTCCTCTATCCTCATTACTGCAAAAGAATTGCTTTTTAATTTTTAATTTAGCCAATTACGAGAGGTAAAAAGTAAGGTAGTGTTAGGATACTACTTTTACTTGTTTTGAAGTTTTCTCATCGTGGTGGCTCTAGAGCAAGGGACAACTATCAGGGCTCATTTCAATGCTAGTACTTGATAAGAACGACAAACGAGCCATTTGAATGTGATATCTGCACGCCAATTAGGAGAGCGATCGTTGACGTTGAGTTCGATCTTTTTCGCTTCACTCTTATCTGCAATCAAATTCCTCATTCCCCTGCTGCTCTTTTTTTACAGCAGGACAACGTCAAAACAACTTATTTGGCAGTGGTTGACAAATAAACAAAATAGAATCTGACAGTTTTATGCTTGCAAACAGAAGTAGAAAGTATAAACAAAACAAATTTTTAATGACGTAACATAAATAAGAAGTTTTGCTCGGATTTACAACAGCTTAACTGTGTCACACTTTAATATTTTAAAAAATATCTTATCAACAAAGTCATCAAAAAGGATATTTTTTGCTCATTAAAATTTTCATTTAGATTGTTATTTAGATAATAACAGCATATTTTAAAAGTATTATTTTAAACCCTTTTTATTATTTGTGCTGTTTATCTTGACTGAATTTTTGTTTATTTTTTCAAGTTCACTTTATTAATTTTTATCTATTTTGGTATTATATTTCTTTAAGGACTTTGAAAAAACACTAAAAATTTAAACTTGTTAAATTTTTTACTCTGCTGCAGCTAGTTTCTATTTTTCGGACTTGTATATTTTTACTATTTAGAGTTAGTTTATTGTATTCATAACTGGATAAATGACTCAAAAATTGGCTTTCACTAGGAAACTAAACCGAAGTTTGTGCCCAACTGTTTTGGTTTTTCCTTGATGCAGTCATTATGAGGTGCCTAAAAGATGGTTCCTGCTTTGTAACTCCCCTATCTGTCATCTGTCGTGTTTTTATAGCTTTTGCTAATATTCAAGTGGGAGTGTCAAAAAGTGGCAATGATGTTGGATAAAAGAAAAAGAGGGAGACAGAGTGTCGCCAAGTAGCAAATTGCCAAATTACCCTCAAGAGGTGTGACTGAGAAAAAAGAAAAAAGTGTGTGAAACAGCCCAAAGTATGCTAGTGGATGTATTTAAATTAGAGTGAAAGTAGGTGAGAAAAGTGCGATTCGCTTGGTGAGAAGTGCGTGTCGTGCAGGCGAGGAAAGAGAGAATAGAGAGAAAGAGGAGGCAGTAATTGCGTGCAAATATGCAAATGCAACCAACAACAGCAGCAGCTAAACAAGGGGCTCTCTTTGATTCGTGCGCCAGGCAAAAAGCCAGCTCAAAGAAGACCGACAGCAAATTGACTTTACACTTATTACCACAGTTGTTGCCGTTGCTGAAACTGCTGAGGCCCTTTTCTTCTTAGACAGCACTCTGAGCGGCACACTTTTGGCTCCTTTTCTCCTCATCTCAACTTTACTCTGCCACTCTGGGGCCATTCTTTGCCTTTGATACAATTTCCCCTGTGCGCTAAGTTATGCAAAATGAGTGTTGCAACAACGTCGATGTGTAACGTTGATGTTACAGGCACAGCTGAGTGACTGGCACATTGACTGAGGTGGAGGCACCTTGCCTCATTGATGCACCAGACGAGCACGAGCTTTGTCTTGTGAGCATGGGCCAATTGAATTTACATACTCTAATGGCAACTTGTTTGCTCCTTGTACCTAAAAGTAATTGAATTCTAGTTCTTAAACTGTCGATTGTGCTGCCCTTCACTTTAACCCTTCAATCGAGACGAATAAAGGCGGCTAAAAATCTTAGGTAGTAGTGCTGCTGTAACGGTTCGTTTTGGAGCTGTCCATGTGGGCTAATAATTAAGTGAGTCAGCCAATTTGTTGAACGGTTTCTATTATTTAGATCAAGACAGTGCGCCATCAAACCAGAGAATGATCGCCGCCAAAATGATTTGACACATTTTTTCTCCGCTTTTCAGTTTCCTTTTTTCATTGTCTTCCTCTGCTCGTTTTGCTTTTTGCTCTTTTTCTAATTATTTGCATCGATCGATGCAAATTGAGATTCATTCTCGGTTTGCCACTTGTGTGCGGCGGCTGCTCTTCTGGTCAATTGTGACTCAGACGCGCAAGCGACAGCGCCCTGCCCCGACTGTCTGGCCGCTTTTTTCTGCTACTGCTGTCTGAGCAATGAAGTCATTTTCAGTCGGCACTGACGAATGTTTATCGACCACAACAAATTGCTTTTGCATCGATCGAAATGGAGTGGAAAAAAGACGCTGGAAAAAAGTGAAGTGAAAAGAGTGAAAAGGAAAAAAGTAGATAAGTAGTAGTAGTCCTACTGATTCAGTTCTGGTCGCACAGACCGACATTGAAGGCTGGTGGAGCAGCACTTGATCAAAACTGCGACGACTATGGCCGTGGCCACACTGTTATCAATGGACAGTATCAACAGCGATCACTTCTTAACTGACTCCCCTTTCATTAGATCGATCAATCGATTGAATACATAAACAGACATTATCATCAAGAGAGAGAGAGAGAGAGAGAGAGAGAGCAAATTCACACTTCCCCTCCTCTTTTGCTTTTCTCATTATTTTAAGGGAAACTAATTTAAATTTCAAACTTTAATTGCTTCACTCAAACACACAATCGATTCACTGGACCACAAATGTTCACAGCATTTCTCTTTGCACTTTTTCACTAAGACTACATTTTGATGTCCTAACACGGTACAGCCATTAAAGGCTGGTCAAAGTCGATGCAAAAAACAGTTAATATGAATGTCAATTGAACTAAATGATTGATGGAAAAGTGTCACTTTATTATCGTTATCGATTTTTTAATATTGCTACATTTTTATCAAATTATTTTGTAGCTTCTTTTTATTTATATTAAAAAAACTTTGTTTTGTTGACAAGCATTTTTATAATATATTTTTTTGTAAAAAAGTTTAAAATTTACTTTTAAAAACTTTATTATTATTATAATTAGTTTTCAAATTTAAATTTTGAGTTTTTATTTGTATTTTAATTTTTCTTTGTTTAGAAAACTTAAACTGAGGATAATTTTTTTAAAAACAGTTTATTTGAAAATAAATAAAAACAAATTGAGAGAAACTGTCGTTTGTTATTCGCAAGATTGATGACTTGTAATTTTTATTTTTTATTTTGTAACAAAACAAAAAAGATTACTAAATGTTTTTTAAATAAAAAAGTTGTCTAGACAGTCAATGTTTTGTATGACATTGATAATTTTGTTTACCACTTCTGTTTGAATTGCCGTTTAAAAATGCTATAAAAATGTTGTTGAGTTTAAAAGTTTACTAGTCTAGACGCTATCTATTACTAAACCAGTCAACACATAAAAGTTTTTTAACAAGTAAACTGTTTGTATAATTATAATTATTGTTTGTTATGTTTTGTCAATAAATCTTACTAATTATTCCCTTTTTCTGCTTTTCCAGGTACGTGACCGTTATATTTTATCTTGGTTTGCCGTTGCATTTTTATACCCTAACTGAAACAAACGCAAAAATGGACAAAATCAAGTGGGCAAGTGGCTCTGCTATACAATGCTAATGCTGCAATAGTTTTTACATTTTTGATGTAGTTAACAAAAAAAGATTGTTTTTTACTTTGTATGTTTTTTTGCTGCCGCATCTTCAATCTCATTGCGCTAATTTGCTGCAACCATCATGTTGATCGCCTTTGCCCCTTTCTCATTCTTTCTTTATTTTTGTGGTGGCAAAGCAGTAGTGCGAAATAAATGTGGCAAAATCGGCAACTAACAAACTGGCGCAAACGAACGTGAAACAAGTAAAGAGACATTTTACGATTTGTTCTCTTTCTCCCCCTTGCACTGACTGGTGTCTGTGTATCGATAGTGACATAATTTATGGCAGTAGATAATTCTCTTGAGCTTGCGCATTACTGTGTCAGAAGATTAGGACGCACTGATAAGAAACTGAATTTCAACAAGAACACTGGCAGAAGTGCTTTTTTGGGCGAGTGCTTTGTTTTCTAAGCATCTGTGCTTCACTGAGGCTGCGGCAACAGCAAATCTCCTATTCATTTGACGATTTTACGGTTTTTTGGTCGTATTAGGAAATCGCATACAAGGTGACACTTTGTAGTTAACTTCCCTCTCGGTCCTTAAAAAAATAGTATTGCGAGATAGTAAGTATTTGAAAAATGCCATGTGGAAAACTGTTTCAGTGTTCAGTGAAGTTTATTGCTCTGTTCTTTTATGGCTTTGTTTGCAAATTAAATTGACTCGCTTCAGCAAGCTGATTGACTACTTGTCTTGAAGAAGAAAAAGTGGCTTTCTTGCTCGCTGGTCATCTTTGGTCCGTTTGATGTCAGTGCTGTTTACCTGATACTGCTTCTAATGCGTTTCGCACTAATTTCTTTTAGCTTTTTTTTTGCATTCACCTTTACTGCCCACTGGCGCGAAAATGTGCCACTTTGTATATCAAAGTGATGCCAGCGCATTCACTCACTCACATACATTAAAACTTTGTGGTTTTAGTGTTTCTTGGCCAATCTCTCAGACTCCCCCTCCCTCTCTTTCTTCTTTATTTTCTCAATTCACACACACTCACTCACCTCATCGAGAGACAACTAGCTTTGTTTGGGCAAAACTAAAGTTACCAGAGGCGCAATAAAATGTACGTTTTTTGCGTTGTCGGACAAAATTCCTACTCCTTTTCACGGAGTGTCCCTGCGTCTAATTTGGAGTTTAATTAGCTAGATTGCTTTGTCAAAAGTTGTTGCCTGCAGTTGTTGAAAATTGACTCGCCAGCAGTTAGACGACTGAAGAGCGCGGCACTGCTGCTGCTGCTTTTCGCTGACCTGAGCAAAGCAATCAACTAATTGATATATCGACCATTGTCTCGACAAGGTTCTAGCAAGCGCCACCTCTACGAGGACCAATTTGCGGTGAGATGCTGAAGAAGAAAAGCAGAAAACATGTAGGGACACAGAAAGAAACGGCGTTTCTTCTTTTTGCTAGCAGCCAAATAGGAGTTGATTATGAAGTCATTCAGTCGATTGCAATCTGGCTGCAGTCATAAAAGGCATCAATGCCCTGAGAACATGAAAATAGTACTTTTTTACTTACTCAGGTTGTTTGATTATTGAAAATACAAAATACTCATCGATTGAATTTTTATTTTTAAAAACACATTTTGATAAATTGACGTGTTTTGTAAATGTGCTATTTTTAAATTTTAAACTAAAAATGTATTGAAACTCTTTTAGATTACAATTAATTTTATAGTTATAAATGTATTTTGACAGTATTATTTATTTTTTTAGTTTTTTAAAATAGTTTGCGTTTTCAACATTTCAAACAATCTATTTTTAAAAAATTAAAACTTTTTTAATTATGTCAAAGTAGTTTCAAAGTTAAATGACAGTGGTTAACATTAAAAATGTTTCTAAGTATAATATTGTTAGTCAGGTAGCAATATTATTAGAAACTAATTGAAAACAACAAAAAGAACATTTAACATGAGAATCTTTGGCAACTCGTTGCAAACTTACACATGTCTAATTGCGTTTTTTGCAGCCATAATAAGTTGTAGTTTACTATACCATTTATCATTGCTGTCATTAAAAGTACAAAGTAGAAGTGCTGCATGATACTTCTCTGTGAACTGTACAGTCGTTTCTGCGTTGCATTTCTGTTTTTGAGTAGGAGCATCGCATCCCTCAGTTGTGGCCATTTTGGCAGCACATTTCAATTTGCCCTTTTCCCTGTCGCCCTCTGCTGATTACCGCTCTGTCGTTGTCGCGCCAATGAACTGCCAGTTGACGCTGACTGCACCGGTAGACGCAAATTAATCAAGATCAATTTGCGCACTCGATTGTGTCTCTGCCTCATCACACTTCCAGCCATCTCCCTCTCTCTTTTACTGCAACTAATGATGGCGCCCGGCGTCTTCTCCTCAGCTTTCAATGGAGTAGCCGGTGAGTGGAAGTGTAGAGCAGTGCACTACTCACTGACTGAATGACTCGTCTGCATTCGTCTTCGTCTACTGCAGCCCTCTGCATTGCGACAACGACATTCCACAGCTCAATCTGAGGGCACACATCAGTTGAGTGATTGATCAAATGGCCGGCGGACACATGGTCGCATCCTCTCGCGAATGGAACTGCCACTGCACCGTCATCACATTGCTGCACTTCATCTCATATTGTCTTTAATTTGTCATGCCAATTACCTGGCTTGCGTCCTCAACTGCTTTTTTGTTTCTTCCTCTTCTCCCCATTTTCTTCTCTCACCTCTAATTGCTTCATCAATCCATCTATTTAGCCGCAAAGCCTCTATTTGCTAACGTCTGCACTTCTTCACCGTCACTTCTGCCCAGTTGCTTGCACGTCGTCGGCACTTATTGGCTCTCACTGTCGGTCGCTGTAGCTTCACTCCTTACTGCTGTCATCTTTTTTCCTTTTCAGTCATTCCAACCCTTACTTTAAACTTCAAACGGCAATTTTTTTAACCAAAACTATCTTTATAGTTATCTGCTACTATCTTTTTAACTGCAATTAATTTGCATTTTCGTTTTTGCTCATTAAGTATTTATTTCTTTGTAAATTTACCTGATTTATCCCTCTCAATTTTAAGTCATTTGAGAGTAATTAAAAGCAAAAATGCAAATGTCATTTCATTTGCCAATATCATATTATGACTTTTTCCTTTTTTATTGTTTTATTATTTAAATTAATGTTAAATTTTTAGTTGTTTTAATGCAGCATTTATTCTAATGCAAAACAAATACATTCATTAGATTTAATATTTTAAAATATTAAAATTTTTTAAACTGTTCAAATAAATTTTTTTAACTGCAATATTTTTATTTTTAAAAAATCAATTTGAAAGTATTGCCTTTTTAAATAAATAAATATCTAAAAACGCATTTTCAACTGTCAAAGATAGGACACATTTAGAATTACTGATTGATAATTTAAATAATTTTTTAAAAATGTCAAACTATCTAGACTGTGTTTGTGCACAGTTGTGGTAATGTCAAAACAAAATCAAATTGCCATTCTCAGGCGCCGTCTTTACCAAACAGTAGAGGGCAGAAAAACGGTGTTGTGCGGAGTCAAAAATCAAATTTGTACAGTAGCAGCCGCGGTTGCAATTGCAAGCAAGATCCACTGAGGCCATTAATAGAGACACAATCCGTGCAGTTGCTCATGTGCATTATTATATCTATGCATAACTGACTGCTCCAAACCGTGCGCAATTCCGCAGTTCACTCAGCCATTCTTCGTTCTGGTCATTATACTCCATTTCCCTTTTTCTCACTGCATCATACAGTTTTTTGCTGGCCGTACAGTAAATTGGCTCTGGAACAAATGCACAACAACGTTTACTTTTTTTCATGCACTCAGCCCATTTAATCGCATCTGACCAGCACTGTCACAGCATGACAGAAATAAATGAGATTTTTTTAAATATCGTTGCAACCAGATGGAAAGTAGAAGCAGTGATACACTGTGAGGGGCAAAGGACTTTTTTAGTAGTCAAGTGCAGTCGTTGACACAGTGTTCAGTGCATATTTGCTTAATTGTGGTTATTATTTGGTCAACTGCGCTGCTACACTAGCTTTAGTTTGGCTTCCACTAAATAAAAAAACCCCGTTCCACCATTTTTTTTGCTTCAAATTGTTGTGTTTTCTAGACAATATTAAAAATTCATAACTCACAAAACAAGAGCTGTACTTGATTCTTCTTTTTTTGCTGTTGCCGCTGTCCAAGCGTTTGATATTTTGCATAAATCGTCTGGTTTTTTTTCAGTGCAACTCGATCTCCTTCTTGTAACTCGATTTGCTCATCTGAGCCTTAGTCAATGGAATCAGCAGTTTGCAATGATTCCCGTTTTTCTCTTTTTTCGTTTTATCTTTTCCTGACATCACCAGAAACGCCGTTCAGTGTGGGGCATTAATTCGAGTTGACATATTCCGGCGGCCATTTGTCTGGTTCACTTTGCACAATGTGTCCAGTTATTATCCACTTTGACGACTGGCGGCGTCAAGCCTGTCTGCCACTATCCGCTTGTGAATACTAATCAATAATGCATCAATAATGGCTTGCTCTCTATTTTTCCTTTCCCCTGGCCATTGCTTGAGCTTCTGCCTTTTGATGGCAATCCATTTACCCCTCGGCCATTTGCCCCTGCCCATCGCAGGCACATCGCTCCATTTCCTCCTTTTCTATTCTATTTCAAAACACAATTCTATTGTCCAAAACGATTGTAGCCGGCAATGCTAGTTTGTGCATGCTGAGCTGCACCCAAATACCATTAGGACATCAGTAGAAAACTGGCTGTGAAAAGAGGTAACCAACGCTTTCCTGAATATGGGTTTTGAACTGTTTTTATTTTTGTCGTAAAATTAATTTGTTTAGTAATTGAGTTAGCTGCTCATTTAGCACATATTTAAAAGCCAATTATTATACTTAAGGGGGGACACCGCGCACTTTTTGACTGTTTTTTCGAATTTTGATTTTGGGGTGGCTATGATGTTCATGAAAGATGTACTTAATAAGGATTGTTAAGAATTTAATGTAAAACAGTTTTGTGTTGATACTATGGTTCTCCGATGACTGAGCCGCCATCAGCAACGATCTAAGTTTTCTGAACACAACGGTAACCACATCGGTATCATAGGAAGGTGGCATGGCTTGATTGAAGGTGCCAAATGAAAGATAACGAAAAAATCTAAAACTTGATCGTCTTCGATTAATTTTTAAAGGTCTCAGTTTTTCTTGAACGATTTTTGATTTAAAATTTTGGATGAAAAAAGCATGAAAACTTGAAAAAATGAAAAAAGTTAAACTTTAAAATTAATTTAAAAAACAAGTAAGGCTAAATCAGCAAATCGAAGACGATCAAAATCTAGATTTTTTTGTTACCTTTCATTTGGCAAGTTCAATCAAGCCATGCCACCTTTCTATGATACCGATGTGGGTACCGTTGTGTTTAAAGATCTTGGTGAAAAAAGCTATTGACATGAAAGAGAAACTAAAAATTCGAAAATATTTTGTGCCTTTGCGTTGTCCCCCCTTAACAACGTGAATAATTATAAATTTTGTAGTTGCTATTGTTGATACTTTTTTTAGGCAAATTTGTTTATTCTTGCTTTTAGATTCTATTTCAGTGCACTGCAACTGAGTACCAACAATTTTTTTAAAAATGTTTATTTATTTTGTTTTAATGAATGGCATTTCTTGTCACTTTTTTTCTCTTTCTCTTCTTTTGGGGTCACAGCTATGGTCACTGGTAGTAGTAGGCCTGATCGCAAAAGACATCAAATTCCGCTTGCTGTCATCAGCTGCTTTCAGTGCTGCAGGGGTCAAGAGAAGTTGCACTAATGTAAAGCCAAATGGAAGAAATGGCAGCAGTAGTAAGAGCATCAGCATCAGCCTGAGCATTCTGTTTGAAAAAAAAGAAAAGATGGTATCATCGATAGCTGCTAATGGCAATTTACTAGCAGCAAAATGCTACTGCAGTAGAGAGAGAGTGTTGGCATGCAGGCAGTAACCAATGGACGGGCAACAAATGATTGCCCGTTAATCTTAATGGCTATATTCATTTGCAATCTGCCATTATTAATAGGAAATCTATCGTGAAAATGTCCATTTCACACTACTGACAGTGCCAATTACAGCACGGCTAATCGATGCTTTCCAAACTTAGTAAGTGTATGCAAAGTAGCAATTTGCCATCATTTTCTAGGTCCATTTGCTGCTTCTTGTTTTTACGGGTTTTGATCGTCCTATCAGTTTTTTAAACCCATTGTCAGCAGTCATTTGTTTTTTAAATATTTTACTAGTTTTCAAACATTTAATAAAATGCTTAAAATTTAAAATTAATTTACATGTAGTTTTAAACGCACCAAACTTTAAAATGAACAACTATATTTAACTTTAAAAATAGTTAAAATTTTTTGCAAAATTATTAAATGGTATTTTATGCTTTTAAATAAACATTTTATTAAAAAATTGTATAATAACGTAAAAAATAAAAATTAAGTTTAGTCAGATTGAGAACTTCTTTAGAACATCTTTATTTTTGTTGTTTTTTATTTTGTACACATAAAAAACTTTTAATTTTTACACAAACATAAAAAATTGTTATAATTTTATCTGTTGATAGTGTGTGCCTGCGCTGTGTATATCTTTTGACTTTTTGCAGATGATATATGCAAATTTATTTTAATTTTTTAGTTTTATTTTTGGTGCCAGTGCTTTGTGCAGATTTGAGACTTGTATTTTTCAAATATTCAAATCTAAATTAGGGCTCACAGTGTGCTAAGAATTTGAAAAATTGTAAAAAGCAGAAAAATGTCGAGATTTGCCGGGAAAAGAGAAACAGAGTATTTTAGTGAGAAGCAAAGTGAGGGAAATGTGTGTGGTGTGGTGTGCCGTGTTGTGCTTGTGAAGAATTGCGATAGAAAGTGTAAAAGCATAAGCAATCTCAAGTTACAATGCTCTAATTAATCATTTTGAATGGCGCGCAGAGATGGGTTCTGCTGTGCTGGTTGAGATGGCATCAGTGGGCGCACAGTGAACACTGAGCCCAGGACATGGCAATGCACTGTCACACAACAAACAGCCAGTGAGACGAGTCAATTTACGAGAATGCCTTCCTTACTGGTGAAAACAATGTGCTCAGTGTGTAAGACCATCATCAAGAAGAGGCAGAATTAAATCGGTGACAAGGCGGCAATGCAGGCGCCCACTGCATGAGTACAATCAGTTTGAGTACGGGAAGAGAGAAAGAGAGAAATGAGACTAGGAGAGTAAATTAAACGCTAATTATTGACGATGCGATAATGTCGCTGATTAGGAAAAACAGTGGGAAGGAAAAAGAAAGGAAAGGACAAAACGAAGAAAAAGGGAGAGTAGAGACATTTTTAGATGAGAAAATAGCCCGCATCGATTCGGTGGTGGGTAATGAAAGTAAGAGTAAAAAAGGGGACAGTGCAGTCTTGAGGTCTGCGTGAGTAATGAGTGCCGCTTGATTAATATATTCACAAGCAGGATACACACAGCCGGGCACCAGCAGCACAGTAGCAGGCAGAGTGACGATTCGAGAAATTGCACAAACACAGAAGGAGAATGGCGGAGAGATGAGCAGGAGGAGGAAGAGGAGGAAGAAGAAAAAGAGAAAAGATCTTCCGCTGCCATTTGCATCGGCTTGTTTGTTTGTCGCAGTTCGTCGCGTACTGAAAACGTACTGTGTTCACTTTGGGTGTCCCGGCAAATAAGCCGTTTAATAGCTCGCGCTGTGTCAACGCGACGATACGCTCTACAGAAGCAAGTGGTGATGTCACCAAAAATGGGAAAACAGGAGAAAATGAGCGGAGAACTGGGCAAAAAGAAACGGTGCAGGGTGAATAAAAGAGAGAGAGAGAGAGAGAGCAAAAGGAAAAGTACAGACACGCAACATTTGCACAAATGAAAGTTAATGATTCGGCAAGTTTTCCCTAACTTTCGACTTACATGCTCGTAAACGGCACTCACTGTTCCATTCATTCATTTATTCTTTTCTTTTTCTTATCGCAACCACTTTGCTTTTTAGTTTTACTGTAGTAATAATGAACAGTGTATATAAAGTCACTTTACAATTTGATTAGTGCACTAGAAACAATCTATTTTAAGCATAAATACTAATTTGAAAAAATATGAAAATTATCTCGTTGTGCAAGTAGTTAGCTGTAAAACAGATCATTGAAACATTGAATTCTTTAAGTTCTATCTGTTTGTTTTGTAGTGAATTAATGTAAGGAAATAGATGTTTGTGTGCCAATTGTGGGAGTGTAGTAGGCAAATGAAGCAAAATTTTGTGTTTGCACATCACCATTCACAGAGAAATGTGATACTTGTGGGAGTTGACGCACTGGTGATGACAGAAAGAACTAGAAACATCGGAGAAAGACAGAAGACATTTCTGTTTTCTAGAGAAAAAATGTGTTTGCCTATTTGTTTGTCAGTTCTCAATAATGTACTTCTTTGTTGATAAATTAGATTTGCCACAAAGTGAAATGATTTTGACAATTCCTGCTAAACAGTAAATATATGTTTGCTGTGTATATTCATACGTGGGCAACATTCAGTCATTCAGTCATTCAACCAGTCGGCGTGCACACTTTGGCAAATAAAAAAACTTTTTGCACTGCATTGCCAATGTAAATTCAAATGTGCTGAATGTTTTCACAAGCTAACTGGAAAAAATTGCTGCAGTGAAAGCAAGATTTAGCAATGAAAACTTGTTTCACTTTTTTTATTATCTACTAGCACGAATTTCTAGATCTCTCCAATCCCGGATATTCGCTCTCTCGTTTAAGTTTGTCTCAACTCCACGTAGTGCCATCACTTCTGTTTCCTCTCATTCACTGCTTTTTTAGTTGAATCCCAGTGAAAAGGCGAGTTTTAATTTCATTAATGGAGAAAAATGTCATCCACAGTGAGCAAGTTTGTTGTTTGCTTTGTAGTGTGGCGTTGTCCCCCCCCCCCGCTTGTCATGCCTAGTGCGACTCGTGAATCGGCCAGGCACAAACACACCAAACAGTGGTAGTGTCAACAAGGACACGAGCACCGATAACAACAAGCAGGAGGGAGAGTGAGGCGGGGTGGATCACAGCAGCACCTTGGATTTAATTTTATCAATTTAAAACGGCGGATATAGAAGTGGCAGAAAGGAGACAAACAGCAGGCAGAGATTTATCTTATTGAGAGCACAACAACAGAAGCATCTCCCTTGTGGCTGCGTCTAAACTTTTTTTTTCATCGAACGGAAGTGCTTCGATCAATTTTGGCTGCCAGCAGCCAGCCAGTATTGCTGCAATTTCCTTGGCCCTATCCAAAGTGCACTTATTGACGATGCTGCCTGCTGCTTCTGAGCCAATGTACCCAATGTGAACTCAACTCAATTTGATATTTGATGAGTAGTGGCTTTGTTTTACTAAAAAATGCAATTAACAAAGGCAGTTGCACAAGTATTGAGATAGTTTTCACTGATTATCATTTTTGTTTACACATGAGATAGGCTGAACAAGTCATTTTCGTGACAAAAACAGTAAAAAGTTGAAAATAGGCTACCTGTAACAAAAAATAGTCTTGTGTCTTGTAAACATCATTAACTCTTTACCTGGTGCCCATTCATATTCTTTCCAACTGCTTAATGTTTTTCTAATTATCATTTAATTTATTTGTTTTGACTAATTAAGAAAAGCGCACTTGAGAACTATTTAACCGCACCTGATTTTAAAGGCAACATTTAACTGGTCTCTTTTTAAGTGTAGTTCAAAAAGATTGTGTTTGTAGTTTTTATTTGAATACAGCTAATATAGCCATTTACAATAGCAATGTACATTCTTTACATTGCCAGTGTAAATTAGAATGTCACAAAAAACTTAAAATGTTTTTAAACAAAGAATAAACTTTTTTTTCTAACATTAATAAACTTTAAATTAAAATTCTTTGGTATTTCTGTTTTATTTCAACTACCGTTGTCAACGAGTTTTTAAACTAACTTTTTGACGAGCATTCTCTCTGCATTACCTTTTCTCTACTTTGATTGATAACGTAAAGCCAATGATCAAACTCACATAACAACGATAAGTGACGAAGCATTCGACTTGCCCACCACAACAGCAGGGTTGTTCTATCAGTTTTTGCCGCAGCTATTCAACAAATCACCAAATACTTCTTCGGTTAGATCCCTTATTGAAACTAAATGAATTGCAGACAGATTGAACAAATATGAAAGCTGCCAAGTAGAGCTAATTCAGTGACATTAAACGTGGCGACATTCATTGGACTGAACTAGCAAGAGAAGGAAACTTGATTCACAGATTGCCTTTATCGCATGGCAGTCACGTGTCTGGCCAATGGAACATTTTCTCCACTCCCCCAGCAGACATTTTATTTTGACATGAGCTTTTGCACACTTCTTCTCGGTGATTCCAAATAAGACGACATTAAAATTGATTTAAAAAAACTGCAATTTAACTAAAAAACGGATTTTAAAAATATTTTAAATTAAAGTTTTAAATATCTTTTTATAAGTTCAGTTTTAGACAGTAAGAAAAAGATGTTTCAAAAAGTTTTTCAGTCAAACCGCAACATTATAACGAGTAAATAATCAAAAACAGTAACAGGAAACTTCACTTAGCCTAGCATCTACACTGTAGAATTTTAAAAGTAGTAGTTTTCACTAAACCTTGCTCAGCTCGATTGAATGTTTTGGACACTTCACAACATAGTAGTGTTGTGAATTGAAATGCAAATTTGCAGTTGCACCCGAACAGTTAAATTTAAAGTAAATTTTCATTTTTATTTTAAATTTTAAACTCACTCGTTTTACCACTGTTTGCGTTGTGAGCTGATGCATCTTCTATTTGACTTTTTGTGCTCAATTTGAAATTGGTACATTGGAAAACTGACGCACGCAACTTGAAGTCAAATTAACATTTGCTTTAGCGCCAAAAAACAGTCAAAATCTGCTTCCGTTCCTGTTAATTTAATTTTTATCATCAACCAGTTCGGGGAACGCTATTTTATGACTTTCAATGTTAGTACTCGTTTCAAAAAGTAATACTTATATTTCATTAATAATTATGATGCTAGTAAAAAAACAAACGGTCATCTATTAATATTTTGTTATTTAAATGCGTTTGTCTGTTTTGTGTTTCTCTTATCAGTTTTACTTTTGAAACAAAACAATAACCCGTTGCAAAATTGAACGAGTGTTTGTTGTCTGATTATCTTTAGCCGTTTCAATTTACTTTGCGCTCCATTTATTTTAGCATTTGTTTAAAATTGTCTTTTTCATTAGTCACCCTCACTAATGTTTTCTTTTTTTCTCCCCTTTTAGGTATGTCCATCTTCTCGCCATCTGTCTTCGTTAATTATTTAATTGTTTAATTGCCACAAATTGGCCACTGAATGAGCGTTGTTTCAAACAAATTTGTTTTTTTGGTAACTATAGTGACAAATGCCTACAAAAGCTTTTGTTTCAATACAGTTTACTTATTCTAATTTAATTGTTTTTGCCTTTTATCATTCTTTGAAGTTACTTTAAAAAAACTTTAAACATTAATTAGTTTAAATGTTTAATGAAAAAGCTTTAACTAGTGCATTTCACGTTTATAAAGTAGCTTTTGTTTTTAATGTAAAATCGTCTTAAAGTTGTAAAAAGTTTAACTTTGTTTTGCGTAATTAGTTAATTGAAATGGCGTTTTGTTTAAACATCAAGTATATTAAATGCTAAAAAAATTTTAACTTTTATTTAGATACAAGCTAAACTTTAAAACTAACACTTTTTTGTATAATACTAGTCTTTTGATTAATAATTTAGCAAAGTCAATAATTAAAACTGCAGTCACAGCCTATCTACTTCCAATGGACATTTGTCTGCATTACATTGATGGCAGCACTAAATGGACAGAGAAAAAGACTGAAGCTCACCCAGTGAACGAGTCATTACTTGTCAATTCATTATCGTGTTTTGCTTTTGTTTGCTTTTAGTGCTGTTTCCATTACCGTTCTGTTTATGGGCAACATTAAACCTTTGGGCTGAATAGCACATGTATATGCTGAGGTGCCTTATGGTTCTACTGCTTTGCCATGTTAACCTTTCACCACTGCAACAACCCTGACCACTGAAGCATGACCTTGTTAGCAGAGAGACGGCAGTGTTTGCCATCTATTTGCCATCTAATATTTTCTGCTGAACTGCTGTTTATGGCTGCCTTAATTACAAACTGAGTCAATCTGGTGCACGAGTCAGTAGCGTGGTGTATCACTTTTCATCGCTGAGGCCATTACATTGTGAACAAAGTAGCCCAGTGAGTCATATTTGTACCAGCAAATTCAGCTTCAATATATGAACAGTAATAGAATTTTTATTGGCTCTCATTTAGTGATCCTAGTTACACGGGGTTTTCCCTTTGATCCGAACGGAATTCAATGACGGATATTGCAGCTTATGCAAGTAAGCCACCGCTACTGCTGATTTTGTTTTTTGGTAGTGACATCTAAAGGTCGTTGTGCGGTTTTAATTATGATAACAGTATAAAACTAAAATGTTTCAGCCAGAAAACAATCTATAACGGAGCTGTCATGAGCTGTTATCTTCTCTGTACTGTCTCTTTCCCTCAATTGGAACGTAATTAGTGCCTAGTTGACTGAGTTTTTTGGCTATTCAATGCACTGCTAAAGCGTGACGCATAGCCGTTTGAAACCGTGATGCACCGCACTTCCACAACGGAACGGTTTTTTGTTTTGTCTTTTGCTAGCTGTTGTTTTGTTGCTGGTCGTTCACTCTTTTTTTGCTTGATACCTTGTCTCCTTCTCTTGTGCATGTCTCCGTGTTTGCGAGCAATTTGTTGTTGTCCCGGAAAAGGAGGGCCCACAGAGAGAGAAGAGAGAGAGAGAGAGAGAGAGAGAGAGAGAGAGAGAGAGAGAGAGAGAGAGAGAGAGAGAGAGAGATGAGCAACACCAGGGAGCAGCCAAATCAGCAGCAGCAGCACCACGAATGCATCATCAGGCAACGGCAACAACAGCAAAAGCAAGTGCAACACCAGAACCACCACCACCATCAACAGCCTTTATCTTGGAAGCACTTTGTGTGTGTATCTGCCTCGTTGTGGTATCACCATTGCCGCCCGGCAAAGCAGTCAAATTCAATAACCGATTAGTCGGTGGTGCTATTATTTGTATTATTAGCTTGCTGTATTAGTGCGGTGCATTGATGAGACAACATTGATGGTGATGGTGCCGGGACAGAGAAAGAGAAATAGGCAGCCACGGTAATGACTACTCGCTATTGGCATTAGCATTATTATCGGACATACACAGAGGACAGCAGCGCCCGTCTGCCTGCCTAGGCCCATCACCGCCGTGCAGTACCCGTCCTTTGGCAGTCTTCTCCTTCAGTCTGCCTAATGCTCCTCTATTTGTTTATTTAATTTGCCTCCTTCACCGTACACTCATCCCCTCTGTTCACTATCTCTACCAGCCCGAATTATCCTCCATTGGTTAATTCAATTGTAATTGCGCACATGCAACGGCAGAGACCTTTGATCTGACGGTGCGATCAGCAGCACCAGCGTACAGCAGAGCCTGCCGCCGCCACCACTGCCGGTGAGCAGCAGCAAACAGTCTCTCAACCAGCCCATTACTGTTTCCACTACTAGCCTATTCGGTTCTCCATTCTGTACCCTTCATTACTGCCACATAACACACACTCACAGTGGGTTTATCATTAGCTGGCGTCTCTCTATTGAGACTAGCCTGTAATAGTTAGCAATCTTATTAGTAGTAAAACTAGCCGAATAACAAGCGCGCACACACACTCACTCGCTCGCTGGGGTACCCAGCACTGGTCACTAATGGTTACCTTATTAACTGCCCACAAGTGCACTACTTCCACTCATTGCTCTGCTGCAACTCTGCTGTTCCACCAAAAAGAGCCATCCGTTCAAGGGCAGCCGCCAGCCAGTTTGATCTGTTTTTAATTAATTTTCACTGGCGCACTCCATCTCTATCTACCGCCTGTCTGACTGTCTGTCAGACTTTGGCAACCCAAATTGATAACCCCCTTTTTTTCTAGTTCAGTCAACTATTGCCCAATTCACGTGTATATAATATGGTTTAGTGCACTTTCACTTTCTATTTTTTGTACTGAAACTTCTTATCTACAACTACACTGAAACAATAGTGAAACAGTAGTGTCAGTGAACGTTTGAAATTCCAGTTTCAACCCAATTCTGTTTTCAAACAAAACTTTTCGATAACTGAACTTTTGAAATTTTTTGTTTCGTTTTAGATAGGTTTTAGGTTTGTTTTTCATTATTTATTAATGACCCAACTGCCAGTTTGAGTTATATTTTTAATATTTTAAAAAAGTTTTTTTGTCAAGGTGCACGATTGTGCTCTGGTTATGCCAAAAACAAAAAAAATGCCTCCCTTTTCTACCGTTACGGTAAATTGGTTTAATTGTGAGCATGTAATGGTGGTGTGCTCTTGCACGGTAAAGTTAATGTTATGCGTTTATTATTTTATTATTGTCTTTCCAATGAATAGCGTTCATACTGTGCTGTTTTATGTTCCGTTCTTCTTCTTTGTGTTGCTCTTTCATGTCGATGTGTTAGCGCTGGTGGATATCAGCTAGAAAGCATACATCAGACCGAATGGATGGCAGAAAGACTGGCTTGAGAGCAGCTTTGACGTGTTCAGTGTTTGGCAGTGCAACAGTGATCAGGCACACAGCAAGATACAGCACCGCCGACCCTGGTGACTAGCAACAACAGCCTATGGTGACTAGGGAGACTAGGGCAAAGTAGAAAAATGGCCAGTGGACAATGGCCACGGTGTTGTGTTCACCGGCGCCACCGGTCCCCGGTGACTAATTTGTCAGTGCATGTTAACCCGTTCGGCTTTTGGACTCATCTCGCGAATGCCAGATGACTTACCAGCGTGGCCGTTATTTGGGTTGCCAGGCACAAAGCAGGCTAACAAACAAGCACTGGCAGTGCACATGCAATAAATTACCATTGCTACAATTGGCAACCTCACTTTCACTGTTGCAGTAGCCGTGTGGTCACTGTGCCATGTAATTGATCGGCCAGCGGACAGCAGCTACCGCTCAGCACTTGGCACAAAGCCGATTGACCCATTCAATTGCCTATTATCCAATTACTTGTCCATTTTTTCATTATCTCACACTGAATGGCCACGATGAGTTGAACACACTTTTTTCTACTTTAGGTTTCAGCCAAACCACTGCGCCCTTCACTTGAATGGCCTGCTTTGGCTGCAGTCGATGATTAGGTGACGATGATTGACCACTGCCTAACAAGAGCCCACATTAATAACCGTCAACGAGCTGCAATTACAAATAAAAATACTCCTTGTCCTTTTGACAGCAGTTGCTAGTGATACAGTTGTGACAGTCCAAGCTGAAGCACTCTTGCGTTTTCAGAATAAAATCAGCTAAAATCTGGCTGAAATTGAGTTTGAAAAATCACTTTTTCATTTTTCTAGTGTTTAGAGTGTTTGTTTTGCTTTTTCAATCTAGGCTCTTATCAGTAATTAAACATTTTATTAATGTAGGCAACCTTTTGTAAGAATAGTGATCTACTAAATTAAATAAAGTACAGACAGTCTTTCACATAGCATTTATTAATGGATTTTTAGTGCCTGGCACCTGCAATAGAAAAGCAATGCTGGCTTTTCCCTTTTCAAGCAAAGCCACAATTTGGTTAGTTTTGACAGTGAATCAAAATCAAATTAGTGAGTGCTCGTGCTGAGCGGTTAACTAAATCTCAGTCCATGAATCATCCCTTTTCCTTGGTCACCATTGGTCCTTTGGTGCGCTTCTTGTCTCGTGCGGCATCTCTGTTTGGTTCTGGATAAAAACATCTGATTTGCCATGAGAGAATCTGCTTGTTTTGAAAATGCAACTTTTATTCTTATCAGCACACTATCACATACTCACCCTGTTCTCAATTTGCCAAATGAGAGTCGCATTTTTGTCGATCAAGAATCTTCTCATTTGCTAAAAGGGGAGACAAATATTGAGTTTTTCAATTAAGTAAATTAGTGTTTAATCATTTTGAAACTGTTTGTAAGTTTGAATCAAACGCAAAAAACAGTTACTTTGTAACCAACGTGAACTTTGTTAGCTTGTTCTTGTTAGCATGCGCATCAGAGATGAGCCAACATGAATGCAAATGGCCGCCAACTAAGTCAACTGAAAGCAATTAATTGGACTTGGGCTAGTGTTGTGCTGCTGATCCGCCACCTCCCCTTTCTCTCATCCCCCTCGCCTCCGCTTCCTTTTTCTGACAACCTAACCAGTAGAAAGAATTAGTTTTGCTTGCCAGTCAGAGTTTGTCAGTCAGTGATCACGTCCAGTCCATTTGTCTCTACGCGTCTTTCTCTCATTGTTTGCATTCAATTTGACGGGTCACCGGGTGCACGGTCAACAAATGAAAATTACAATTCTTCTCACTGTAGGCAGACTGACTGACTAGCTGCTGCTGTGCAAACACCAAAGGCTTTAAATTGAATTAAACACTCATTCAGTCTTCAAAGAAAAAGTACAGCAGTCCACTTACACTCAATTAGAGCACTCGGCTGTACTTTATACACTGACCTTTGACATTGCACTTGACAATGCTAATCAGACCCCACACTACTGCGCGATTTGGCTCGACTCCACAATACTAGGCTCCACTTGCTCACTTGCCGGTGATTAATTTGATTTGCTACTGTCGCAGACAACTGCAGAAAAAGGCAAAAGAAAAACAAAAGCTACGTCACTTCAGCATCACTTGAATTTGTTAAATGAATTACGGCTTTTGATTCAATTAACTTGATTAGTGCGAACAGTGGCAGTTTATTGCTCGCGCACACACGCACACACTTTAAATTGAGATCTCAAAGTTTCAAGGCGTTTACAACATAAAAAATGGCTTTAAATTCAATCTACAAAGTGTCAGAATGGACACAAATTGTATTACTTTTATTGATGTATTTTGTTCATTACTCCCATCGTTACAACAGCTACTTTCTTTACTTAATAACTCCTCAGTTAAAAAAAATAAAAACACATTTGTTGGGTGAACTGCTCATCTGGTGGGTCTCTGTTTCTGTCAAGTTCATTTGCCGTGTGTCACTTCTGCTCGTGTGCGCGAATTAATTGTGACATTGGCCATTTATTTTTCTAGCTCACTTGCACCCATGCCCCCTCTTTTGTTGCCGATAATCTGCTACGATCGATCTAAGACGATTGCTTGCGTTTTTCTACTCTTTTTTGTCTTTCATTCTCAAACTCTGTTTTGTATGTTTGAATGGTATCAAGCCTACTACTTTACTCAACTTTACTGACTGTCTCAATTGTAAAGCAGGCAGCGACACCAGCCATTATCCTTTCAACTGCAGCACTACATTGCGCATTGTTCAGACACAGTGATAGAGTGCCAGTTTACTGTTTGTACAAGAGAGCAAATGTGAGAGTATTTTCCAAAACAGTTTGCCCCCTTTGCTTCTCTAGTTGCTACAGACTTTTTTTGAAGAAACGGTCATGAACCCGGGCTATGAGCACCCAAAGTTTCCAAAAAACCAGTCAATAGAAAGCAGTGGGCCTAATCACTTTACTTCTCTGCCAGTGAGTCGACCATGGTGAATGCAAGACAAATTGATCCTTCATTGACAAGAGAACCGAGATTTTTTCCCTGTTTGATTAAGTCCAAATGCAGGCAGCAACCATGCAGCAGTGCTACCAGTCAAGTGATCTTGTTGCTAATTTAAATGCACACTAGCACAGGCACACATTTTCTGAGAACCTGCACTCTGGAAAGCATCTTAAAGCTGAGCAGATCAACTTCTCGGCTTCTCAATTGTTGAATTGGACTTACTGAGCGCACAATTAACTTATCCAATTGGCCATTTATTTAAATTTGATCCAAGTCAAGTGACTGCGGTAATTAACTTGCAACGGCACGCTTTATTCCTTCTTTCCTGCTCTGGTTGCTTTACTTACTGGAGCAGACTTTCCATTTTGACTTAAAGTGCTGCATTAGACAGACGGCATTTTCATTATTATTTGCTTGTTTACTTTTACTTAGCAGACAAACAATGAAAGTGGTTCTAAATCTGTTCTACAGTAACATCTGCATCGTAGTGTTTTCCACTACTGATAAAATCTCTCTTAGAGGATTGTTGATTAAAAACTTGCAGATCTACTCAATGCTTGAAACACAGAATTCATCATTTGCAGGTGATGGCTGTGATAAAAATACTTCAAACCTAGATCGTCACACCCAAAAAACAAAAAATTTAAACAGAACAGCACTTCTAAAAATAACACAACTAACGATCTTTTAATAGAATTGCCAAAAACAAATGATCAAAATTGTTCACGCAATGTGTAAAAAGAAAGTCTCTTAGCGGATTGAGTCAATTTGTGAGTTAGTTTGCTGAGGCTACTACTCTCGGACAAAGGGGCGCCGCCACCACGGTCGTCATCAAACTGGTCGCGCCAATCGAAGCCTCTGTGTTTGCCTGGTGTGGACCAGTCTGTGGCCAGTCATAAATTGTACTTGCCGCCAAATTAGGCGACCCTTTTTCGTTTTTTTCCGTTTTTTCATTCCTCTCTCACTCATTGCCTCCTCATCCACTGGCTCCACCAAAGTCAGTGGACTTTGGTCACATTGACAAATATTAATAGTGACTGCGTCTGACCAGCGCGGAGATGGATGGCGGTTATTAATTGCCAACTATCGTGCCCTAGCACTGGAACTAGCGCTAGCAATGCACATACTTTGGCGTTACTACTGTGAGAAAGTAGTAAAGCAGCAAGTGAAGCACTTTGAGTTGCAGCATATGTCCAATTAGTGCACTGTGCCTGGATTTATGATCCAGCAGAACGGCTGAGCCACAGGATGCAGTGCCAACTGACCACATCACAACCACAAATCCACAACCAATTGAACTAGGCAGGCTTTCTAATGCGGTGATGTGTTTTTGTGGTGACCAGTAGCTGTTCTTTCCATCGTTTCCAGTAGTTGTAACTCTCAGTTCATTGACTTATTTTCAAGAGTTAAATAATTGTATACCTTATTTATTATTTGTCAAAGTTAATTAAGTGCCAAGTAGAGTTCTGGTTTTAAAACTATTTTAAATGTTTTGTTTGAGCAATTAAAATAATAAAAAGTTGTGTTGTAAATTTAAAAATAATTGTTTTTAAACACTATAAAAATGTGTGGTCAATAGTAAAATAATTTTTAGCATAAAAGTGTTGTAAATGATGTAAAAAATTCAATAGACAAAGATGAAAACCTATCCTAAATGTCATTTCATTTTGGTCTTGCTTCACTGCAGCACATTGTCTTGCAAGACAAAGAGGAGTGCTGATCACTGCCAAAACAACGACATTGAAAGGCATTTTTGTCAAATTAGCAAATTGCAATATTTCAACAATGGCGTCGTTTCATTTTACTTTAAATCGATCAGTGCCACATACAGCACTGACCAGTAGTGTACTTTGCGCCAACGTCAGCGTCAATCACTATTTGCAGCGTTCCACATGGATACACTGCTCTCTTGTGAGCAACTAGACCACCAATTAGGGCCATCTTTTTGCTTACATGCAAAGAATGAGGCAATGAATGCTTTACTCTAATGAAATCCCTGTTCACTGACCATCCGACTAATTACTCGGCTCATGAGCATGTCAGGAGATTGTGGAACATCACATTGTCATTGGTTAACTTTTTTTCAAACTTTGATTTAACAAAATCTAAAATAATTTTTAGCATAGACAGACAACTTTTAAATAATACAATACCAACGTTTGACAAAATTTTTTAACATTTACAACCATTGATTAATATTTTAGTTTATTGAATATTTAAGCAAATTTTGTAATCACATTTATTTATCACATATTTATTTTTATTTACGCATAGCGTTTTTTGTATAAATAAATAAATAATTTTAACACAAAGTTGTTTTAGTTTTATAAATTCTTTAAAAAATCAATTTTTAAACTTATTAAAGTTTTTTAAAAAATTTATTTTAATTTTAAAAAATTTTGTTTTTTTAAATCTCTAGTGAGTCAAATTATTAATACTTAAAAAATTTACTGTTAGATAAGACAGAAAATTTACCACGCCACAAATTGCAAAATTTAGCAAATTAATGTTTTGTAATGTAAGCAAATTTAAGCCAATTTTTTCATTTGTTTTTTGCAACAGTACAACTTTTGTTCATTCACCATCAAATGAACCATTTTGATTGCTTTGTCTGACTTTCTTAGTGCAGAGATGCAGGGCATTCTGCACAGCTCACTGAGACTGCTATCTTGATTAATCTTACTGTTAATCTGTCGGTCTGCTTTCTGTTCACTCAACTATTGGCTGTTCAGTGTTCAGTGGATAGAATACCAGAGTGAAAGTTTGCTTCATTCTTTGCTGCTGTTGTTGCTTTTTTTCTGGTCGATGCGTGTATTTTCTCTTGCCAGTAGACAGTGAGGGAGCATTTACACCTTCACAACTCTTTGTGCACCTTCCTCTCTTAATCTTTGCTCTCGTTTGCATAATTTGCATAATAAATCGTCCGAGAGCGCTTTCGTATTTCTGTTTTTGGTTGCAAACACACACAAACTTGCCTTAAAGCAGCTATGTCGATTTGATGTTGCCTCTTTGCAATACAATTTTGGGTTTATATTAATAATTTTTTCTCTCTCTCTCTCTCAGGCTAAAACACACAGACACTCATTTTTCTTGTTATCTGACTGGCTTTACACCTCAGCAAGTACATACACTTTCATTTAAGAGTCGCACTGAATTTCACTTTCACAATTTCCGTTTTTTCATTTTCTTTTTCATCATCATCTACCACTACTTTTCCTTTTTCTTCACCAGCTAACCGATATATCTTGCCGCTGAGTGGTTGGTGGCTTAAGCCGCGACCATAAGTCACTGAGAGCACCATTAGTTTGCTCGGGCTCGTGTGGAGTGGCAGTGCCTTCAAAAAGCAGAGCAGTGTGTGTGTGTGTGTGTGTGTGTGTGCAGTCAAATCACAAACCCACTAGCGGCAATAATGCTAATCCCTATTTTGCATCTTATCGTTTGCATCCTTTTAATCATTCGATTATGCACTCAGGAGAAAACGTGTGAGCCAGAGTGTATGTGGTGTGTGGCAGTGAGCCAGTGCAAAGTAGTGCGGCTGCTTTACTGGTCCTAGTTGCTCAAGGAAGCAACAAAAAAGAAAGAAAGCAGTCTCACTGGCAATGATGGTGGTAATATTTAAATTTAAAATTACTTTAGGCTTTTTTACTTTTTATTCCTGCCAAACTGGGAAACACCTTTTGGTAGTGCACGCTGCCGCTGTTTTTCACTTGGGTTTCTATTCGGCAATTGTAAAATAGTGAGAATGGCGATCGCAAAGTCAATTTTTAACTTTATTCAAATTAGCTTCCCTCCCTGCAAATGCCGAGCAGCGATGCACTCAATTGCCGGTTGCCAGCCTTGCTACTCAATTGCTCACTATAAACTGTTACTGAAAAAAGAAAAAACTTTTTATTTTAAAATATCTGGCCGGCAACTTATTTCACAATCAATATTGCTCAACAACATTCTTTATTGTTATCAAAACCATTTTTCACTTTTTCTTGTGCGTTTATTTTAATTATTGTCAACGCATTTGTCAATGAAATAAAAATCATTTACATTTCTGCAATAAAACAGATTTACTAGTCTGTTTACTTTTTTCATTTTATCAGTAATGACGATTGCTAATGGTATTGTAAAAGTTGTCTGTAAATGATGAGAAATGTTTTTTGAATTTTAGTAAACAGTTTTGAATATTATTTTTGTATTTACATTTTTTGATAAATAACAGTTAAAAATGGTTTTTGGGTAAACGTTCAATGACTTTTAAAATATATTTTTATTTTAAAAACCCAAATACTCTTCAAAAAACGAAAAATATTTTTTTGTGTTAATCTGTGATTGGAAAAGATAAGCTTTAGTTTGGTCGAATAGCAAAAATAATTGCCAATAGAAAGTGTTTTTAACTTTGATTACACTACAAAAAGGTGAGAGGATAAAGACTGATGCCAATTTGCCAGTTTTTTTTAAAGTGACAAGTTTGTTCTGAGATTTCCGACCACGCTGGTCGGCAGACACTAGGGCTGCTTTCCTTGAAACTGCCATGTGGGCCTAATACAGCTGAGTATGATCGCGTGTCTGTTTGCCAGTGTGAATTGTGTGCGTGTGTGTGTGTGAGTGTGGGTGACTGCAATGTTGCCTGCAAGCTGACTGATCGATGGCACTGCATGCAAATGCCAGTCTGATGCTTGCATCAGTGGCACGAGCTGAGGACAGTGGCAGCAGGCACATCGAAGACACTCCTGGGGCCACTCAGTCTTGCCGCCACGTTGCCGAGACCAGTAATCGACCCAGTCTAAACTGGCAGACAGAGAAAAGTGCAGTAGTCAGTAGTACAGAGTGACAGTGATCAGTACAGCAGTTGACGCGTTCAAATGGAACCGTTCGATTATATTGTGGCGGACTCATTTCTGGTTGATATTGAGCATTTCATAAGCTTATCGCCTATTTTTATCATGGTGGTTTGCAGAACAAAACGAGTCTCAGTAATGTCGCACTCAATTCTAATCAAGCGGTATAGTTGGTTTTTAGTCAGCACTCTCACCACATTGTTGAACGACCACTCTGTTGTAGTCAATTGGCAATCGATCTGATGATTGATCAGCTTACCACGCAAACTTGTTTGCAGTGACTAAGCTGTGTTATGCAAGCATACAATTACTTTGCCGCCCGGCACATTTTGCATTTTAACTTATTTTAACTTAAACTATTTTTAGGATTATCTAAAAATTGCAAACCTGCCTTTTGTCACTTGACATTTTATATTTGACAGTAAAAAGCATAAAATAGTTTATTTTTGTCATAATCAGTTTAATTAGTAAAGATGTGATATTTAAAAAATTTGATTTATTATCATTTTTAAATTTTATGTGTTTTTAGCAAACAATTAGTTTATTTTAAAATGTTTAAAACAATCTAGTATAAACCTTTGAATATCACTAAGACGATAAATAATTACCAAATGATTTTTTAATTAATGATTTTTTCAAATTTTAAGTTTCTAAAATTTGTGGGCTTATAATATTTTATTCTTTATTTTGTTTGAGCCGTTTTGCCAAATGTAAAATTAATGATTAACGTTTTGCTAATGAGTTGCTTAATTATTGATTTGTTTTTTGAACAAAGACGTTGGCAGTGTTTGGTGTTTCAAATAAGCCGACACACGACTGGTCCAATTTGTAGATAATGCAAAAGTTGAATGTGTCAAACCACTGGGTCCAAGAGAGAAAAGGGGCTGCCAGCTGCGACTATGGCACAAGACCCAGAGGACATACACACAATCGCACCTTTTCACCACGTGACCAACACAGGCAAACAAAAGAATGAGGGGGAGAAAGTATGTCATTTCCAGTGACCTATTTGTAATCCGACTATGTGTCCATTGTATTCACCAAATTCAGACAACAATTAATTGTTTTTAAAAAAATTTATAAAATGTTTAGTTTATTTTTAAATTTACTTTATGGATCATTTGATTTTGCATTTGTTTAAACTTATTTTTTAAGTGTTGCAATAAATTTTAACTTTATTCTTAAGGTTTTTAAGTAATGGGTAATAAAAATCAGATCAAACCGACTAAGCGTCGACCACTTGTCTAGAACAGTTTTGAAGCTGATAATTGCCAGAATAGTAGATAAACTAAATAAAAAATGTTTGAATGCAAGTGCTTGTGTCAATGTTTGCTTTGCATCTTAGACTTTTTTTGCCGTTTTGTTCACCGTTTAATAATCGCTATTATTACACTTACTAATCGTTGTCAGTTATTTTTTACATTTGCTTCATTTTCTTTTTTTTGCATACACAATTAATTTGTTTTATATCTTTTAAAAATTTTTCTGCAAGCACAAAAACTTGCTTACAATCTGCTTACAAACTGCTTACTTTTTATGTTATTACACTATTTAATTGTTTTACAATTTTAGTATTTTTTTATCATATATATATACTAGCATTGAAGTTGGTGTAGGCGTTTTGCCAAAAAAAAACTTCCTCCGGAATTACTGAGAATTTAATTTCAAAAGAGAAAACTTGTTTCAAAAGTTACTACTTTTTTGCCATTTTATGAACTGTTTATTTTAGTTTGGTAAGTTAGAATAACATTGTTTGTTTTTATACTGTTAAATGACAACTTTAGTACATCTGAAAAAACTTGATTGTGTGGTATAGATTTTATTATAAAGGGAATATTTACACAAATTGCATCATTGCTGTGGTTAAAATTTCTTCAAATGTTTTATAATAATTTACTCTTTTGAAAAATTTTAACAGTGTAGAATTTATTCAAAATAAAATATTTAACACAGTTGTCTAACAACATAATTTTTTTGTTGAAACAAATTTTATCAATAACTATTATAACAAAACTAATTTAATATTTTTTTTATTTACAGGTTGGTGAAACTTTATTTCTCTTTTATGAAATAAACACAATCTTTCTGCCTTATTGGCTCAATTCGCCTTTACTCAAGTTTGTTTGTTTTAGCTAATTGCTTTTAGTAATGCAAGTATGCACAGTGTGTCATTTTTACGTAATGCGAAATACCTAGCTGATACCGGTGTTGGTAGAACAAAACTTTGCAATGATAAAACTAAAAAAATATAAATTGAAACCTGAAACAAGAGATTGTAAACTGACAGAAAAAACTCGCCCAAATCGGTATTTGCCAATGACATTGCCTGTGTATTGGTCTGTGTGATGCATTATTGATGCGGTCTTTCAACTCAACACCGTACGGGGTCCCAAATTGGATTAGGGAACAACGAAACGAGATTGAGGCTCTTTGGCTCGCGCAAAAGCGTTGCGTGCGCCCTCGCCGGCGTGGTTATTTTGTTTTTGCTTCAGTCAGAGTTAGGGTAGTGCTTTATCCCTGCAGTAATTAGCAGTGTGTGCTGTAGCCGGCACTAGTTTGTAGCACTTTGGCGTGAGGGCAATTGAAGTGAATGAGCACGAGTTTGGTTCCAGCAACCCCTCGTCTGCTGCAGTGCCCAACTGAGACTGTCGCAGCAAATGTTCACTCACGAGACTGACTCTGCCACACCTACTGCGCTGTGTTCTGCTGCATGCCCATCGTTTGTCATCACGAGTCATTGTGAGTGATTACCAAACTGCAAACACCGAACCATAGTGTCAATTTTTGTGCAAATGAAAGCGGCAACTGCGCTCAAATGTGTAACACATTGACAGGCAATGCTCATTTAGAAGGGAACGAAGGCGAGCAGGGAGAAGTGAATCCGATCAGTGTCCCGTGTTTTGTTTGTCTATTTCTAATGTCACATTTGTAGTACTTCAGAGCTACGACTGATACACTCTGGCCACAATTGACTTTGCGTCAAGTCCCTTGCGTGTACACTCAATTACACACAGGCTCATTCACTGAAACGCGCGTCACCATTGGAGAGCCCACTAGGTTTTTTACCTTTCACTGCTAGCTGCCATGAAACGCAAGCCATTTTGTCGTATGATCATTCAGAGTGAGTCGATCCATCTAATCATTGTGATTGGTGAATTATAGCCTCTTTCCATTTTTTGTTTTAATATTAATAATCATTGTTGAGAAGTTTGAGTTGAGCGAAACCATTCTGGTGGTGGTTGTGGCGGTGACCGAGGGTCAGAGTTTGGCAGAGTGCTAAGACTAAAGTAAAATGCGATTTTTGTTTGGCTAAATTAATCTAATCTAATAAGCTTTTGTTGCCAAGTAGAAATTAACCGTAAGGAATGTGCAAGTCAATGTGCTTTGTAAGCATCACGCAATGAGTAGAAGAGGGGTAGGGGAGCCAGTATGAGGAAGGGAGTGCAAATCAAATGGCATTGCTGCAATGTCCAAGTCACGCTTCCGTTGAGCATATTCGGACTGACGCACACTGCACTGCACCGTTGAGATCTGGTCACAAGTGGACACTGTCGGCACCACCAATGCAATTTTTGCCCAAGGCCCTTCTTCTACTATTAACAGCAGCCACCCGCATTCTCTGTGAGCCGGACATTAGAAAGACAAAACAAACGACAAAAAACCTTTTAAGAGGGAAAAGCAGTGGACATTATCAGAGCAGAGTGATTGGGTACACGGCTGCTTTTTGTTTGAAACCACACATTTTGGCGAAAAATATCACGTGATTGTAGAGAATTTTGCCAAAAATGCCAAATAGCATATTTCTAAAATGAAAAATGACGCAAAATTATTTTGGTCATTAAACTACTTTCAAACTATTATGGTACACTCAGTAGTTTGTTTTCTTTGTTTTGATAATTTTTTTATCTCAAAAATTCAGACAACCAATGTCCCGCATTAGAGATCAATTTGTAAAATGTGAACATTCAATTTTCAATTCTCAACCTTCTTTGCCCTTTTGTTTTTGCCAGCATTGTATTTTTATTTACATTTGGCTCTTTGCATCTCTCAAGTGTGTTTGGGATTCCCAAAATGTTTTGCTTACTGAGCACAAATTGCATTATTTTCTGATACCACTTTCACTTCGATTCCTCTTCTTGGCTTCGATGTCACTCTCTTTTCCTTTTTCTCTGGCCCCCAGCAGAATGGCACATGCACACACACGCACAAAAGACGACAATGGTCCCTAATGGTCACTAACAAGCCAAAAGGTTGCCTCTGAAGAACAAGCAATAAAAACTGCAATTCTAATTGAATTGTATCTCTGTGAATTGGCGTCAATTCAACAGTGCATTTGTAAAATATGTTTCACTGCCCATCATCTGTATGGTGGTGGTTCACAAGGAAGCTTGTTCGAGTCATCAGCCTCAACGAGTGCTGGGAAACAGCTTTCCAAATAGGACAGGACCTTTTTGAGGTTGGACTTTTGCTGGAGTTGAAAAAAGAAGAACAGTTTGAATGAGAAGGCCGTTTGCAATTCATTAAGCCAACAACAGTAGCAGCAGCAGCAGCATCATTGCAAATTAGTGATTTGCTCAGCAGCACATGGTAGCTTTTGGACTTGGTAGTGCAGTGCACCAGTGGCCCAACTGGTCATTTTTCTGCGTGGGCTCTAAATTATAAATGAACAGCAATTCTGATGCTAGGCCGCTTTCTTTTCTCTTCTTTTCTTTCTCATTTTTAGTGTTCTTGTTTTGTACTGACTGTCTGCTTGGAGGGTCAATTACAAATTGGTATCCAAAAGCAGAATCGGCCAGCAAACAATGCTCTTGCTCTCCCAGTGGCTTCTTCGCTTCACGAGTTTGTGTGGCGCGCGGCGATAACTCATCCGCCAATTACGCGGTACCACTGTGTCCCTTGTGTCATTAACTGTCATTCAGTAGTTAGAACTTGCTGCCAGTGCATTTGTTCATTTTTCTAGTATTTTCATTTGCTCAAAAACTGCACCAAAAGGAGAATGTAGTCTTGGGCACTTTACTGCATCAAAACCCAAAGTTTATTTTGACTTCTTTTATCTCAACTTTATATCAAATCACCTTTTTGTCATTTTTTATTTGTTTATTTTAAATGTTTTTTATTATTTACACACGTTTACATTTTTGCTAATTATCTTTAAAAAATTAATTTTGTTTTAAAAGTAAACAACATAAAACTGAATGGTTTTTTATTAAACTAAAAATTTCTATGTAAATCACAAAAACACAAAACACAAAAAAAATTTTTTTTAAATTTACTTTTGCGTTAACCTCAATATAATAGCAATAAATATGCATTTGATTGTAAAAAGTTTTTGATTAATTTGACTTGGTCACGACAAGTCATCAAATGTTTTTTACATTTTATTTTACCAAATTGCATACAAATGTTTGAATAAGTCACATGTTAAGCTTGCAAGTTTTATGTGTATCCTATGTTTTATGATTGCCAAACTACAATACATTTTTTTCAATTTGAACATAAACCTAAAATTTTTTTAAATAAGTGTTAAAGAATGTCAAAAATTAAAGTCAAATAAATTATCAAAATTTTTATTTTGACAACTGAAATTTCAAATGGCTAAGTTTTAGTTTTGATCAGGTGTAATTGTTTTGAATGAGTAAATGGTCTTCCTAATTAGTACATTTCCTGTTTGCTCATCTTTGTGCTAAAGAGAAAAGTTTATTTGTTTATATCTTTATTCGTCCAGTAGAAAAACTGCTAATTTGGGCAATCTATTGACAAAACTATTCACACTTTATTTGCATTTTCTTTTTATTCAAACAAAACTTTGCTTGCACCTTACTGTTTGTTTTGGTTTCACTTGAATTTTTTTATTTTTACATAATGACCAATTTTTGTTTTTCAAAGATATTTTTACCAATAATTTACAAACTTCTTAATAGTATTTCCAGTATATTTTATTCAAGGTTACAATTTTTTACAAATAAATTATTTTTAGTTTATTTAAAATTGTAATTTATATTAGATTTTGTTAAAAATGTGCAAATATTTATCAAATGTTTGCATATTTTTTTAAATTTTTTTAGTTTAAGCTTTATAAAGTTTATTTTTAGTAAAAACAAAAAAAATTAAAAAAAGTTTTAAAATATACGCAGTTATTTTGTTAAATTTTTAACACGCGACTAAAACAAAAATTTTGAATAAATTGAAAACTGTTAATATTTTTTTAATAATAATCATTTGTCAAACAAAAAATTAATTTTATTTACAATAAATTATTGTTTTAAATAACTTTTGGGCGTTAAAAATTGATATTTTTGAAAAGTAATTTCAAAATCAATTTTTATTCAATTTTTCTATTTGTCACTTTCTAATTAGTTGACACTACCTGTAATTTAATAGCAATTGAATATTAAAGCAATCATCATTTTTATTTGCAAGTGCACTTGTATTGGAAAATGCAAATGCACTGAAATAAGAAAGAATGGTCAATGATGTTGGGCGTTGAATTTCTAATTTCAGTGCACTTTATTACACGTTTGATTTAATTTACAAACACAAAGGTACTTGATTATCTGTCACTGCTAGGTCATTTATAATATGACTAGCAAGTAAAATTACAATAAAACTTCACGAGACTGAGTCGCCATCTAGATTTCTGGTTTCAAAATAAAAAAATTATATAGAGTTTTTCTACAAAATTTTTTTATATAAACATTTACAATACAAAAAATGCATTCACAAGTTTAATTAAAAAATAATTTTTTAAATTTTTATTTTGTTTAAATGTTTATTTTAACTGATTAATGAATTATTTTTTACAAGTTTTAAATATTGAAATAATTTAATTAGATGTGACAATGATTTTGCAATTTTGTAAGTTTTTGTGTTTGAGCAAATATACACAAAACCTTTACTAATGGCTTATTATTTTATTTTGAGCTTTTTCTTTAATTTTTTTAGTAATTTTAATTGTATTTTTGCACTAATAAGCTGTTTTGACATGCATATTTTTTGCAATAAAGTTTTAAGTTTTTAACAAAAAAATTTAGTTTGCAAATTAAACTTGACATCTGTTTTGTTTGCACTACTAAGTGCTTTTTGTGCTTTTTTGGCAAATTCAGCAAACTTTTTTCTCAAATATTACCTCTGCGTACACAATTTTTAGTCAGTTTTTGCTATTGCATCAAGTTTAAATTTGATACTTACTAATGTTTTGTGGTTTTTATTTTAACTTTTTTCAAAAACTTTGATTCTCAATTTATCATATTCAACCATAACATTTTTGCCAAATGCTAAAACAAAATGATATATTTTTGCTAAAAAAGACATTTGTTCTAAATGACCTTTTTAGTGTCACAGTTCACAATGCAATTTTTTATATTGTCATCAATTTTCATATATTTTTAACTTTTGTTTTTGTTTTCATTTTGTTATTTTAAAATCTTAATGCAAATACCATGTTTGTTAATTTTTTCATTTGTTTCAATTTTGATCACATTTACTCTATATGTAATAACAGATAAAAATACATTTTAAATTTAAAAACGTATTTTTAAATTAATTAAAAATTTAATTTTTTTTAATTTTAATCAATTTTAAAAAAATTAAACTAAAAATTTTTTTAGTAAATTAATTTAAAATTTTTTTTTAAATTTACATTAAATCTAATGCGTATTTTTTAAAATTTTAAATTATTTAAAATTAAGTGTGCTATCAAAAATGTTAAAATATGTAGTTTTATTATAAATCTAAACAGTTAAGTTAAACATAAAAATTGAAAACTAATTAGCAATATTTTCAATAAACGAGTGCACAAGTGTCATTTGTTTTTACTAACTATTTAAAAAATTTGAAATTTTTTAGTTTGTACGCTTTTCTTTTTTACGCCATTTTTATTGTTAGCAGATTGAAAGTCGTTTGTTTTGAATTTTTTAGAAACAGTATAATACAGTTTTGATCATAATCTACTGTTAAACATTTGAAGTGATCACGCGTTTTCGTTATGCTTGACTTTTTTTATCTGTTGGTAAATAGCGTAATTTTTAAATCAACAAAAAAATTGTTTATGTGTTAGATATAATTCAAAAAATTGCCATATTAAATTGAGTTTTAAAATTTTAGTTTGATTATTTTTTGAATATTTTAAATTTTTAAAGTTGTGATTGTTTTAATAACAAACTTTGTTTTTGTAATAACAAAATTTAGTTTTTAAATTACTATTGTTTTAAATTGAATTTATTTGTTTAATTAGACGAGGTTATTAAATAAATTACTGTTTTTATTTTTTAATGTTGTTACTCAAATAAAATTTTATTGCACATTTTTAGGTTTTTAAGGAACTACACAAAAACGTGTATACAAATATTAATAACCGAATACAAATATTATTAGCCGACAATAAGAATAACGCAGTAGATAGAACACTGCTGACTGTTTTGTTTTTTGGGTGTCTTTCCTAATCAACAGCTGAAAAGTACAGTGTGTTGGCTAATTCCAATGGTGCTTTTCTGTTGTTGCAATCACAGCCGCTTTCACAGGCGTTAATGTAATGTGAGAATAATTAACTGTGACACTCGTTAATGAACGTAATGAATGAGCAAATAGTCTCACAGTCTGTAAAGTGACGCACTGTTTCCGCACGGAAAAACAGTAAGTTGCCAGCTTGCTACATAGCCAATTTTCAGCTTTGTTAAACTGTTAAAAGTTAATTTAAAAAAATTTAAATTGAAACATGTTTAAATTTAAAAAATACTCAATGATTTATTCAAATTTTAATTTTCATTTTAACTTTACTCAACAATTTTTAACAATCTCAGCTTTTTTCAAACTGACGTTAACTCACACAAAACATTTTCAATTGTTTTTCTCTTTTAGTTTTAAAAAAGTATATAATTTAAGCTTATTAATACAATAAAATTGAATTTGTAAGTGTTTTAGTAGTGCAGTGGCAGATTATTGACTACTTTGTCGCCCATGTCTAGTGAAATTGCTTCTCTGAAGTTGTGTAAAGAAAGTTCTGGGCCTCCTTTTTCTGGCAGTAATGGTACCGACTAATCCACTCATTAATAGACTCAGTTGACATAAGTCGACGTGTATGGCAGCTCAGATTTGAATGGGCATACAAAGAGAAAAGGGTTTACGACAATGGAACACTGTGCATTTTGCAAAAAATGGCTGTTGTCTTAGATGTCTGCACTGCAGTGCATCTTTTCTTTCCTCTCATTTTGCTGTCTTTTCTTTTGTCCGCATCGATCTAATCAGCATTACAAATCGAGTCTTCGTTTAATTTACTTTGCACTACAAATTCCTCTTTGTGTGTCAGTGTGATAAGATAAGAACAAAGTGCTGCCACACAAACCGAGAAATCGTTCGGCAAAAACCGGTCCGTTTTTGGCAAAGTTTTTAGTCTTCTCTTTCAAGGAAAAGTTCCACAAGCCCACTTACTAATTAACACTATATTCTACTTTTGATGTTACTCTGCACATTTTCAGGCTCTATCTAATTACATCTTATCTGCGCTCTGTTTATTCGCATGCAATAAATTGGCGTTCAAGTTTACTTTGCCGATATAATATATTTTTTGCTGTACTACCTTCTGCTGTCTTGCCAATTTTGTTCTTTTATGCTCTTTCTCTCTCTCTCTGGCCTATTGTCTTCAATTGAATTAAAGCCAATCTACAACTCTATTTATCGTTGTCTTGTTTTCTTGTTGTTTCCTTTTGTCTTTTAAAAACAGAATATAAAACGCTGATTTAGTGTTCTCCGCCAATAAATCATGAAATTGTGAAAGCCTCTAAAAGAATAGGGACTTTTCTGCCATTCCACAACAAGTGTGTTCAATGAGATTGTATGATTCTTGCGTACATTTATCTCAAAATACATATAGATTAAGGTGATGTAAAAGCAAAATGAAGTTAAACTTTAATTACTAAAATTGTAGGGTTAAAATTAGTTAAAATTGGTTAAAACCATTAGAATGACAAAACAAACATTTTAACAATTGTTTTGTATATTCTTATCACATTTTTTCGAGATATTTACCACAGAAAGTTAGATTAAGTTTTAACTTCATTTTGCTTTTTACATCACCTTAATCTGATATGTAGTTTTTGAGATAAATGTACCGCAAGAATCATAACAATCCTCATTGAAACACATGCTTTGTGGAAGGGCGCAGGGAAGCCCTCATTTCTTTCTGGAGTGTGGCCTTAACAAAGTGCCAGTCGCCATCTGGAGTTAGGCGTTTGATTAAAACAGCTAAAATGTATAAATGCTGCTGAACTTTTTGAGTTTTCAATTTGTGGTTTTTGTAATTTAAATACATGAAAAACATTGAGAGTTAAAATTGCATAATTTAAAAACGCAACATAAATTTATGTTTGCTAGTGTGTATTAAATATAGCCTGCCTAAAAAATAAATTTAAAAAATAAATTCATAGCAACATCACGAGATTTACATCGCGTGGATCTGCTCACAAAAAATACATAGTTGAATAAGCAAAATGCACAGTCAAATGATAACAATTAAAAATTAATGATCTGTAACAAAGGACAAATACAAATGGTCTGATAATAAAAACGCAGAACGATTTAAAATGGCCAAAATAAATAAAGTGAATGTTTTAGTGTTTTGAAAAAAGGAAAAACGGCAAACATCTGGATGGACTGGTCGTTATACTTGAGGTAGTGCGCCAGTGTCTGTGAACCGGAACCTAAGCCAGCGTTCGATCGCAAGCCAAATGATGGGCGCCACATCATTGGTTTAGGTCATAAACAGTCTCTCATTTTCCTTTTCCTTCTTCCCTAATCTCATATCGATTTGAGCAATATGTTTAATGTTTGTGTCGGTGTTGGCAATTAATTTCCTCGCATTGCTAAATCACTTGTAACGTGGCCCATTTTAAAAGAAGTGTGCAACACAGAAACACAACAAACAACAATGCCGAAACTAAAACAGAGCATCAGAAAAAGTGAGAGAGGCCCGAGAGAGTGGGCATTCATCACTGCACTGAGGGGTAATTAAAATCATTTATCTCTAGCGACTCGTTCATTGGCGACTGGTTGCAGTGAGCAGCGCATTTGTGCCAAGTCAATCGCACTCGCCTTTGAGACAAATGTTTACCCACTTTTACCCTCTCTCACTTTTTCCTACTCAACCAGTCCGTCTCCACTTTATGTCCAATTCTCCAGGGTCTCATTTGGTCTCAATCGCCGTCACTGTCTGCAAATGCCAGCACTTTTTTCCCTTGCTGCTTGCGGCTCCTTATACTTTTAAATAAATCCGAGCTGCAAAACTACTACCAAATTTCTAACGCAAAAAAACAGATTATAATTTATATTTAGTTTAAAAATAATATAAAATGATCCAGTACTGATAACGATTTGATTTGTTTTTTTAACTCAACCGCTGATGTTCATTTCAATAAACAACATTTTTTATACACTTATTATACACTTCCCACGACAAATTCACAAAAATACTGCACTGCAGTGATTTTTTATACAACCAACAAGCTAACCAAAATAACAAGAAGTAAAAATTAAAGTGACAACAACAATAAAAGTGAACAAATAGTTTACTGGTGTTTGTGCTATCTAACTTCCCTAAAAAAATGATGTTTCTCCATTTCTCCGAACGCACTTTTTTGCTTCTATAAATTACATCGTTCAAGATTTTGAGAAACGGTTTTCACACAACAAACAAGCTAAATGGCATCTTTCAAATGATACCAAACTTGAGGTGATTCGAACACCGGGTGCATTTTTAAGATCATAAATTCGAACTTTCCGAATAAGTTCTATACGATTTGTTTTGACTCAAAAAAACACACCGTGCAAGTTATCAAGATGCGGTTTTTGCCTGAATACTAAGCTAACGGATCTCTATTTACTGGCGTAAAACTTAGCAAGATTCAACCTTTCAAAGTAATTATTATGACCAGTTCAAAATTTCATATATTAATTCTATATGATTTTTTGTGTTTACATTTATGATTCTATAATTTACATCGTTCAAGATTTAAAAACTCAGTTTTATTTAAAAACAATGTAAAGTAGTGCCTATATAATGGTATTGAGCTGGGGTTAATTTGACTAACACAAGTAATTATTTTGATCAGTTACAGATTTTATAAAAATTTTTATATTAATTTCATATGATTTTTTGCATTTACATTTATGATTCTATAAATTACATCTTTTATGATATCTAAACACTGTTTTATTTAAAAGCAATGCTAACTACCACCCATCAATTGGTTTTAAGTTTAGGTTGATTTGACTTACAAAAGTAATTATTAGAGCCGGTTAAAATTTTTGTGATATTTCCTATATAAATTCTATATGATTTTTTTGTGTTTTCATTTTTCATGATATTAGGAAGCAGTTTAGTTTAAAAACAACAAAACGATAGTTAGTATTTATCTAACCATCCAAATAAACCCCAAATGTTGAAGGCTGGTGTCATTTGGTTGATCGGCACCGACGGCTCGGGGCACAACGAGCTTGCGAGTTGTGTCCCGAGCCGTCGGTTGATGCCGATCAACCAAATGACACCAGTCAATGCTTAAAAATTTGGAAAAATTAGAGGGTGCGTGGCGCGAAGCGACACTAACACCCTTGTTATCATTGAAAATTTGTCATTGTGTCATCTTTTAGTCAGTTATAAAAGAGTGATCGCAGTAATGACACCGTTTTTCTAAAAAAACCCCGATTTTTACAAATTGTACACCGTTAGAAAGGTTTAATTCTGCTGATATACGGAAAAATTTTTCCAAATGGGCCCGCCAAACCGTTCCTAAAATAATCCGGCACAAAGTTGACCAAAATATGCAGTTTAGCTGTGCAACACAACACAGCTGCTTAAGGGGGGACACCGCGCACTTTTTTACTGCTTTTTTGAATTTTGATTTCAGGGTGGCTATGATGTTCATGAAAAATGTACTTAACTTCGCTAGATGGTGTAAGCAGCGACAAGTGAAACATATTCAAGGTACAGTTGGGGCCCGATTTTTTTTAGAACGCCTTGGCGGACAAGATCGGGACAATTTTTCTGTACATCAGCGGAATTAAACCTTTCTAACGGTGTGCAATTTGTAAAAATCGGAATTTTTGGAAAATCGGGGTCAGAGCCTATGGGCATTTTTGATCACTCTTTGTTGGTTTTTTTAGTTTTTTTACATGTTTCAACTAACATATTATTTTTGTAAACTAATTAAATATTTGTCAAGTTTAAATTGTAAGTTTATCAAATGCATTTTTGATATTGAAAATATAAACTAGTAAATCAGATTTATTTAACAAAACAATAAAAATATTTTAATAGCCATTATTTTTTTATTTTGTTTGTTTTTTTGCAAATCTAATTAAGTAAAACTTAATAATATTAAATAAATTTTGTTTTATACAAGGTTTGCATTTTTAAAATTAATTGGTGAACATTTGGCATATGTTTTATCTTGTGTTTGAGCTTATAATTTTTTATAATCAAAAGTAATGAGTGTTTAAATAGTAATTTCTAATTTACAAGGATTTTACAATTACATTAAGTAAATAATCAATATCATTGTTTAAAAAATAATAATACTTTTAAATTACTATACTTTTTAGCATTATATTTTTGTGTTTAAAATTAACAAAAAAAATTGTTTTAAAATATTTATTTAAGTTATTTTGTTAATGCAAAGTTAAAAATAAAATATGCAACGCATAATTTTTATTTTAAAAAGTTAAATTTTGTGTTTAATTTAAAATTAATTGTTTATTAATTAAATTTTAATGATTGATTTTGCAAACGAACAAATTTTAGACAAAAACTAATTTACTTTTTCGTTTTTGACACATGGTGCATAGTTTATAGCATTCAAAAACCAGCTTGTTTTAATTACTTTTTAATAAGCAAATTGTTTCAAACACTTTTTTTAATTTTTTACTTTTTACACATTACTTTTCTGATGATTTGTTTTTTCATTGTTTTAGTTTGTGTTTAATTTGTTATTCATTTTAAAACAAAACGTTTTTAATTGACAAATGCTTTTAAAAATGCCTTTCTAATTGAATTCTTTATACTTGCTGCCTTTTTCTTTCAACAATTTTTTTATTTATTTATTGCACATTTTTTTAGTTGTAGTCCCAGTTTAGTACAAATCTTCAACCGGTTGTTCTTGGCCAGATAGATCACATTCTGTAAAACAAAGATGAGCAATCAAACCAATTCAATAAACCAATCGTTTCTTGTTTTGTTTAATAATTAATAATTGCAATCAATTACTGAACTACCAGTAGTTCACTATCATTAGTAGTATGATACTAATGAAAAGAAAATGCCTCAAGTCTGTATTTTTTTCTTTTTGTTTTGACAATCTAAAAATCATTTATTTATTTGCATTTTTGACAAATTCTTAGGAATGCATTAATAGCCAGTCTTTCTTGTACTGTTGCTAGTGGCAATGGAACGCTAATGAATACCTCACAGTAATCAACGTTTTAATTGCACAACTAATTGTCATCTGCTATTTGATTTTGTTCAAAATTAATGCTAACATCATATAAAAGATTTTTGTATTTTTTTATCATTAAATTTGTGTTTTAATATTTCTGTTGTTTTTTGTTATTTGTCCAATTAACAACAATAAATATAATTTTTTACAAATGTTTATTATTTCCACAATATTAGTATAAAATATTATTAAAAAAACTAAAAAAGTTTAAAAATTATAAATTAAATGATTTAAAAAAGTATTTAGTTTACCAAAATTGAAAATTTTTCCAACATTAATATTGCTATTCAATTTTAATTTAAAATTTACTTTTTATAAAGCTTTAAAAAATTTTAAAACAACTTTCAAAATTATAACCTTTTTAGAGCTTGAATAAATATTCCTGTGCAGCTGTACAAAATAAAACAAAAATTTTTTAATTTTTTGTTATAGTTCATTGAGTACAAACAATTTGGAGAAAATTCAATTGCTTGGCACACACACTAGTACACAAACAAGCCAATCTTAGTTGTTGGCAATCATTAGAAATGTCAAACAAAAAGTCACTGTGTCTAAACTACTTGATAAACAATCAAAACTTGCAATGTTGGTGTTGCAACCACAAGTAGACACTTGTTTTTTGCCGTATTTAGTGTGTCAGTAATTAGAATATTAATTGAGCAATCAAAATGTCTGCACTGTTTTCTCTTTTTTTCATTTTCTGTCAACAAACCAAACACAACAACACTGACCAATACCATTTAGTTGACAGCAATTTTGTTTATTAATTTGCGGAAATATTCGAATTCCTTTTGCAAACTGACATTTTGTTTTTTGCGGTTGTTTGTCAAGTAGTTTTTATTGAAAATCATATAAATAATTAACCAAAAAATAAAAATGTTTTTGCATTTTTATTTTTATTTTAATAAATTTTAATTTAATTGTTTATTGCTATGTTTCAACAATAGAGAAAAACAGTAAAGTAAAAGCGCATTATAATTTAAATTGATAAAAACTTTTTTGTTTAAATAATGACATTTAAACAATTTATTTTATTAATATAAACAAGGGTGTGAGTGTCGCTTCGCGCCACGCACTCTTTAGT
The DNA here is from genome assembly GCA_024499935.1 of Tyrophagus putrescentiae. Taxonomy (NCBI): domain Eukaryota; kingdom Metazoa; phylum Arthropoda; class Arachnida; order Sarcoptiformes; family Acaridae; genus Tyrophagus; species Tyrophagus putrescentiae. The sequence continues at coordinate 5,225,610 of JAMZRA010000001.1, read as the reverse complement.
TTTTCCAAATTTTTAAGCATTGACTGGTGTCATTTGGTTGATCGGCATCGACAGACGGCTCGGGACACAACTCGCAAGCTCGTTGTGCCCCGAGCCGTCGGTGCCGATCAACCAAATGACACCAGCCTTCAACATTTAGGGTTTATTTGGATGGTTAGATAGATACTAATTATCGTTTCGTTGTTTTTAAACTAAACCGCCTCCTAATATCATGAAAAATGCAAACACAAAAAAATCATATGGAATTTATATAGGAAATATCACAAAAATTTTAACCGGCTCTAATAATTACTTTTGTAAGTCAAATCAACCTAAACTTAAAACCAATTGATGGGTGGTAGTTAGCATTGCTTTCAAATAAAACAGTTTTTAGATACCATGAAAGATGTAATTTATAGAATCATAAATGTAAATGCAAAAAATCATATGGAATTAATATATGAAATTTTGAGCTGGCCATAATAATTACTTTGAAAGGTTGAATCTTGCTAAGTTTTACGCCAGTAAATAGATATCCGTTAGCTTAGTATTCAGGCAAAAACCGCATCTTGATAACTTGTACGGTGTGTTTTTTAGAGTCAAAACAAATCGTATAGAACTTATTCGGAAAGTTCGAATTTATGATCTTAAAAATGCACCCGGTGTTTGAATCACCTCAAATTTGGTATCATTTGAAAGATGCCATTTACTTGTTTTCGTTAGAAACCGTTTCTCGTATCTTAACCGTGTGTATTGTGAACGCAAATAAGTTGCTGCTCGGAAACATGAAAACATCATTTTTTTAGGTACGATTAGATTTGAATTACAAATTTAATTTAGTGCCAATTAAATGTTGACAAAAGTCCATTTATATACTTCTGTTTTCAGCATCTTAATTTGCAGCAAACTGGGGCAAATGGAAAATGTTGCTGCATGCGCTAAACAAACCAGGCACAATGTTTGAGAAAAACACTACATTTGCTTGATTTATTGAATTAAGCTTATTTAATTTGGCTATTGCATTTGGGGTTTTTTATTTATGCACGTTTTTATCTACCCCGTTTTTAGTGTCATTGGCCTGATCTGCTTTGTTGTTTTTTTCCTTTTTTGATTAACTGTTAACAAAACTCATTTTTTTTGCTTTTAACAACGTACTGTCTGAGTTCAATCAATTACGCTATTTAGCATAAATGACATTAAGTGATATCTTGTTCTTTTTAGTCCTTTCAAGACCGTGTCCATGTGAACGCATTACGTGGTCTCGTGCAACACATAAACCATTGAAGTTACTCAGTGTGCACGACTCAGGTCACTCGCCAAAAAGGCCTCATTCAATTTTCAAATTGTCCACATTTTGATAGTGAAAAATTGAATTTTTTTTTTACATTTCTGTGCAAACATAACGCGTCAGAATCAGCGAATGTGCTTATTACATGTAAATTTTATAGTTCACGATGCACGAATAATTATAAGATAAAGACATGTGATGCTCAAAAGGACTGGATTTTTTCCTCGACTGCAACTGCTCTAAGGTTAACTTCAGTTGGCATTTGGTTTTTGCTCGTCGTTTGATCACGTCTTTACACCGTCGACCGTTGTTTACCGTTCAGCGCCACATAGTTTTGTTTTTTGCCGTTCACTTTTATAACACTTCAAGTCATTGTTACTGATGAGCTTGCGTGAGTTGTTATGCGATTGAATTTGCCTCTAAAGGTAAGACTACAGCATCAGTACGGAAGGTGGGTTCTGAAGGTTCACTGCCATTCCACGGCCATTCCGCTGCACCGAAACTGCATCTAGGTGCATCTAGTTGTGACTTTTTGTTCCAGTTGGAGAAAAGCAATCACTGTCAATATATCACTGATACTTCTTTTGACAACAATGATCAATTGCAGTTATGCTTCAGTGATGCCACGCTCACTCCCGCTCATACGCCGCACTTTGACTACTGTTGTACACCTCTTTATTATTTTTTGCTGTTCAGCCTATTTTCAAAACAAAAAATCACACTTTTACATTTTTTTGTTTAAATTTTTTACGCAAAAAACCTCAGTCAATTTGCGTTTTAAAATTGTATAATTGATCTATTGCATTTTAAGCAGTCAAAAAGTCAAATCAGCAAATAAAGCAATTTGTTTGTAGTCAAGGAGACGATTTTCCTCTTACTGCCATTTTCTGTTAACATTCATTAGGCAGTTTTTTGCATCAGGTGCTGGTATTGATTTACCCCACTGTACAAAAAAGGCAAAGATGGTTGTCGGTGTTTTCTCTATCTTTCCTTTTTTTCTTTTTTTTGTCGTCGATCAATCGGTGGCAATCGATGTCACTTTATAATTCACACCACTTGGCATTGAGAGCTGGCATACACTTTATTTGCACAAACTCTCTCTCTCTCTCTCTCTCTCGATGTTTTCCTACACAACGATTGTGTTCACCCTCAACTGGCCCTCCCAGCTGTCTTCATTTGAATAGAGCAGAAGACTAAAACGAATAGTTGAAAGAAAGGAGGAAGGGGGGTGATGGCAGAGAAAGCAGAGATCGTTTGAATATTGACGGCAATATCACACTTTGCTTTGGCCTCGGTGACCCCCTCCTCCTCCTCTTTCTTCTACACAAACACACTTCAACTCTATTCCGGTGGCACTGGAGGTGGTGGTTGTGGTGGTAGACCCATTTGGGAGTTGGGTAAACAAATTGAGATTGACTTTTTAAATTATTATTGCTATTACTACTTATTTATTAATATTAATGACTCTGTCCTGTTCACTATCTGCCGTTTTGTCTTTTTGGTCTCTGTCTGAAACTGGCACTATCTCTTTATCTTAGCAGCAGTGAAGCACTACGCACTTCTACACTGTACCACTCTGTAGTAGTCGACTGTTTGACTCGGCCTCAACGTGTGTGTCCGGAGCTACGGTGCTGCGGCGGCAGATGAAATTCGATCAAAGAAAAAAGCCCAGCCAAACACAAACAACAAAAATGCAAAGTGCAGCTTCTGGTTTGTGCTGCTGCTGCTGGTTCGTATGGTTAGCAGTTTGGCCAGAAACGGAAAGGAAAGGAAAGAAAAGGAAACAGTGGCAGCAGCAGCAGCAGCAGCAGTGGCAGCAAACAAACGAACGGAACGAATCAATAGCCAAATGGCTGATGTAATGCTACTGATGTTGCTGCTGCTGTTGCTGATGCTGCTGTTCATGCAGTGCACATTACCGGGCCGACACAGGGCGACACAGGCCACTTGTGTGTTGGTCGGGGTCGGTGGTGGTGGTGGTGGTGCCTGGTGGTTCGTTTCTGGCAAATGGTTATCTCGCCTGTCTGTCTACTTTACTTGGTCTTGTTGTGACTGCGAATACATTTGCCCTGGTCTGTGCACAGTGATGATCGCGCGACAAGCTTTCTGCGGGCACTGAGAGTACTTCCACATTCATGCATTTAGTGCCACTGTGAAAATGCCTGCCCCTGCACACACCACACACCACACTCACATTCACTGCACTCGTCATCTTCTCCATTGGATAACTCGTTGCGACAAGTGCGAGCAAACAAGAAACAAATGTTCCACCTCAATCTCGATAAAGAGAGCAGTCATCGTTCGGCGGGGAATGCTGCCGAACTACGCCAGTCACAAGAGAAGAGAGAGAGAAGAGAGAGAGAGAGAGAGAGAGAGAGAGAGAGAGAGAGAGAGAGAGAGAGAGAGAGAGAAGCGGTCATACTTGCACTTTGCTCTCTGCGTTGAGAAGGACAATTTAGCTTAATTGAGAGAAGGGGCAAGTTGACTGTGCCCGATATTGTAGGATGGTTGCTGCTGCTGCAGATGTTGGTGCCATACCCGCCGACAGATGCAATTGGCGAATTGGCAGTGACAAGTGTGCATGTCTGTGTGTGTGTGTGTATGTGAGCCTACTTTCCACTTTCCACCTCTGCTGCTGAACTAGTTTGCCCGAGTCCACTTTTGTCAGTAGTCGCAGCAGTTGTCTCACTTTCCTGACACAAACTTTATCCATCTTCCGATTGGAGTAGAGGGGCAATCGATCGCAGTCGGCCGAGCAGTGGGTGCACCAAGCACCAGACTGCCTCTTCCTCTATTCCGCCATCCGCTACTGTGTGTATGCTTAGAAGAGACAAGTGCATTTCAGCACCTCCTTCTTTTTTGTTTATTTGTCTTTAAACAATTAGCTAAATTTTGAAGCCAATTTGTCTTTTTTCTTCCTTTTCTCCTTCTCCTCTTACTGTAAGTCAACCGAAGTTGCAGGGTTCAACAATTCAACTGCATCAGCTAATTTCTGCAGCAGTCTATTTATATATTCATAGCTTTGCACATGTCGACAACAGCGGTCAGAGGTCATTTGACGTGGTTAGGCAGTCCTTGAAGCAGAAGATGCTGCCACTGCTCACCAGTTGCAGTGTGCCCTGTGGTTGGTCTTCTTTCTTTTCCCTCCCCTTCCCTGCATCCTGCGACACTATTGCCGCCGTCGTGTTGTAATTTATTTGGCCTTTATTCGTTTTAGCACATTGTAGTTCCCATCTAAACATGTTGAATGTTCTGCAGAGAAACAGTAGTTCCCGTTCTCTTCAGTGGCTGTTGAATCTGCCGCTGCTAATCGGTGTGTGCTCCAATGTGTCTGTGTTTATTTACACATCATTGGCACTCTCACTGACACTGACGGTGACTCCGGCGAAGGGTGGCAGAAGGCAGAGAGCAGAAGGCCGAGAATCAGCGGCGAGCATCCTCCCAGTGTGCTCTGCTCCCGTACTGCTGATTAGTCATTATACAGCAGTCATTACTGAGCTGTTGTTGCCGCTGCTACCGCCACTCAGCCAATAGCCTCTGGTAATGTTCACTCATTCACTCGCCACTTACCACTAGAGAATTTCTTTTTCTCTCTTTGCACTAACCACAAAGCTGCGTCTTTGCGGGTGACTGGCGCCCTGAGTGTGTGTGTGTGTGTTGACCGTACGGTATAACACGGAGTCCCGGACTTACGACGGTGTTTACCATTTTATAATTGCTTCTGCTTCGCAGCATGTAAATGATTTGCAGTGTCTGGCGACACTGTGAGGGGGCACTAGCACTCACTTTATTCTGACCTCGAGCCCACACAGTAAAGTTCTCTGCTCTCTGGTCACAGGCAAAACTGACTGGAAAAAGAGTGAGAGAGGGGGCGAAACTTTGTCGGGCGCCACACGACTGCCACGCGCCAGAGCACTGAGGCAAAGAGAATCGACGCCTTAGAAAGAATGCCCAGCATCAGCATCAGTAGAGGAAGCCGTCCTTGCTCATCTGGCCACCTAATTGCCATTCACAGTCACTGGTCACACAGCATTTCCGCGCGTGTGCTCCCTCCTCCTCCTAAGAGGAGCCGTCCTATGCGGGAGTCATGTGGGTAAATAAATAAAGCGTCGTCATTTCATTTTAAATCACCGAAAGACATTAACATTCACTTGAAATTGTATTTAGTTGAGAAGAGAGCACTGCTGAGGTTCTCATGGCCGACGCATCAGCAGCGTCAGCGACAGCGGCCCCAAACAGTGCTGACCTTCTCACTGTCTTTCTCTTCTGTGTTCTATCTTCTGACATCGCTCAGTACCCTCAGTACTACTTCTCACTTCTTAATGGTCTGACTCCTTTGAAAGTGAGTCGGCCCGTTGCGGGAGGGAATGAGTTACTGAGAAGAATCTCTCTCTCTCTTTTCAAATAGATCCTTTGTGTAGAGTTTGAATTGTAAATTGCCAAGCTAACGCCGATTAAGACGCACACACACTTCGTCAGTCAGATAGACAGACAGACAGAGAGAAGAATGACTGGTGGTAGTGTTAGTGCTGTTGCTGTTGCTGTTGGCGCTGTTGGTCATCAGGCCCAGTGCGATGAATGGCCATGGCCATGCATTAATCTGCAAATCTCGATGCGCTTCTGCTGAAGTGGCAGTCTGAGCTGCTGTGCTTTGCCTCGGCGGGTATCCTCGGGCTCGTCCCACCACCACCACCACCACACCACCATCCATTACGTGGCCCTGCACTCACACTTGCACTCATACATTCTGGCTGCCGCCTTTCTTGGACGTTTCCAGTCCATCGCACTGTCCATTCACTGATGCCTTCTTTAGTTTACGTTCTTCACCATCTCATTCTCACTGGCCGCTCTTTGTGGCGGTAGTGCCTTTCTAAAGCAGACAAAAAGTGGTTGCATCGCAAGCACACAGTGCCTGTTCACTCTTTCCTCGGAAATATCAGTGCACTAGTCTCCGGGTACGCGGCGCTCGAGGAACGATCTCAATTTGCAAGTTTCCACTGACAGGCAAATGGTACTCTTTCTCTCCGTTTGCTCCCCTGCTTACTGTTCAGTTTCACTTTAGTCGCGCACGCTGAGCTTCGTGTGTGTGTAAACTGCGCAGCATGTGGTCAGCTGGCTTGCCAGATGCTTTTAGCACTGGCGGCTTTTTTATAGTATACGACCACTAAATCTTGATGATCATCACCGCCGAGTGGTAGCTCATCTCCTTCACCACCACCACCATTGCCACCACTTCAACAGAAAACCGTTTCCTAATAAAGGCCTTTCTCCAATGATGTTGTTTGTGTGGCACTGGCTCTGATGATGATGGTGGTGATGACCTTCGCCCGACTGATCGTAACTTTGTGTTCCCTTTGCTTGGGGCCAATGAGCTTATTTTTTTCTGCCGCCTCGTTGCCGTTTCATTTTGGATCACACCAGCTCGTTCATCACTTTTCTCGGTAGACCTCGGCAGACTGACGGTGGTGGTGGTGGTGGTGGTGGTAGTGAGGACGGTTTAGTGGTTGCCATCGCCAACGACCAGTGAAGATCAGGACACCATCAACGAGAGTAATAAGCAGCAGCAGCAGCAGTTCCACTGTGCCTGTCATATAGCGCACCTCGGCCCAGTGAGCAGTCTGTTCTCTTCCCCCTTGATCCTCTGGCTGCAGTTTTCTTTTCCACATTATCGGCCATCGCTATGGCTGCAGTAGCTCACTCTCTTCACTGCCCACCAGCATAAGCGCTGTTCGCCACTCCTTGTCTGCCGTACTCTCTGTCTTTTTCTTTTTTCTTTGAACCCCTTTTTCCGTTCTCACACCTCAGAGAGCTCCGATACTTCGTAACTGGTGACACTCGCTCCATTGCGCTCAGGAACTTTCGCTGCTTCCACTTTGGCAGTAGGCTTGCACAGTTCAGACAGACAAGCAGGAAAGCACAGTCGGCCAGTTTCACTGGTTCACCTAATTCTCTAACTAACTCTCTTGCACTATCTCTGACACAGTAAACTGTCACTAAACTCTGACTCACTGATCTCTCCGTGCTCTGTGCTCTGTCCACCGAGTTCACCAGCACCAACAACACATTAGTTCGGTCACTTTATTAGTTGAGCAGTAATAATTTTATAATTGCTGTAACATCGCGCGTTGTACCACATTTTTTATGACGTTGTCAGCATGAGTGAAGCTTGGTTCAACAACAGTGGCACACTTTGGGAAAGAAGAAGAAGAAGCTACTGTTATCGGCGGTGTCTATCAGAGGACGTGTCAGTGTTGAACGAGTGCTGCTGCTGAGCTAGTTCTGGTGCAGCATTCCTCCACACACACACACACTTTGGCATTGCATTGTGGGGCAGCAGCAGCAGCAGCAGTTTCACCCAACTGCTGTCGTTGTGCAGCTGGCACACTGCTGGTGATCTTCGATTGACGGTTCACTGTCGACGAGGACGGTTACTTGTCTCTTCTTCTCTTTCTCCCTCTTCCTTTCTGTCGGTCTGTTTGTCTGTTTGTCTATTCTCTGTATGGCATAGGCTATTGAAGTGCTCTTGTCCTTTTTGGTGCCCCACAAGTCAGCCAATACTACCAACCACCACCACCACCACCACTACCACCGCCATCACCGGAGAGCACTACCGGAGAAGTAAACGAGCGCGAGAATGAGTAGCAATGTCGGAATTGCACTGGTCCAACTGGTAGCACAACTCTTACTGAGAGGTGGGCGATACTGCCACCGCCGTCGAAGCAGCAGCAGCAGCACCACCACCAATCGATATCAACAATAGCCAGTCATCATCATCATCAGCATAAGTGCAAGTCAACCGCCGACCACCACAGCAGCAGCTGCAGCAGCCAGGCAGTCTTGTCTTGTCGTCAGTGTCACTGCTCTTCGCTCCGTTGACTCGATCACAACCAACTTCCTCTTCTGCCTTCCTTTTCTTGACCCCCCTTTCCTTGGCGTCCATCTTCATTTGCACAAACAGTCACTACGGTGCCAACAATTCCCTCTCGGAGCTGAAGTGAACTGTCTCCTGGCTGCCGAATCGCCGCCAACACTTTGCTCTTCAGCTCTTTACTACTCACACAACAGCACTTCTCCTGGCAAACAGAAGATCGCCACATTCCGCGGCGCACATTCAATTGAAATTTGGCGGTATTCATTCATTCATTCAGTCAGTCAGTGGGACAGACATTGGCGTCGGCGGACAGCGGCTTGTGTGTGTGTGTGTGCGTATTTGTTGGTGCAGCAGTACTACAGAACTGTACAGAACAGCCGTCCCAAGGAAGCAGTCTCAGCGGCAGTTCCTCGAACACATTTCTTGGTGCGACAAACACCGTATCCGGCTCACTTACTTTCATCTTCCTTTTCATCTTCTTCTTCTTCAACTTCTTCTTTTTCACTGCCTCGTCGATCAGCAATTGCATTTTTTTCTTCTTTTTTGCAGCACCATTTCAATCGCCACTGATTGTCCGGGAAGATCGGCAAGGGAGGCGGAAGGAAAATAGAAAGGAAGAGTCTCGGTGTGCTCTTTGGTTTGTCGGCAGAGTTGTTGTTGCTGTTGCTTCATCGGCTTCATCATTGAATTGAGTGTGTTGTGTCTACGTTGATAGTACTACTGATAGCCATCACCATCACCGCAACCAGCACATGTGTGTGCAAGTGTGTTCCTCTTCAAGTGAGCCTTTAACGACCTCCTCTTCATTGCCGCAATAGTAAAGTGAAGAGCGACCACGCGCGCGAGGTGGCCTCTCTTACACTCATGCAGCTGAAAAAGAAAGAAAAAACAGCAACCACGTACACATTCACCACATTCAAAGTTAGCAACAACTGCCGACTGAATCGAAGAGGACTGCGATCACTAGCTCACTGCAACAACAAAATTGCAACACCAGGACAAGACGAGGAAAGCGCGGTCCAGCAGCGGTAGCAGCGGGCGGTGGTGCTGGTGGTGTGCTTGTTCGACTGAAAACGAACGAAACAGAGGAGGAGAGAAAGAGAAAGACATCATTGCCATAGTGCCCCCCATTTGAGCCACACTGCATCGGCGGCAGGAGCAGCAGCAGCAGCCGTTTCAGCTGCTGTCATTTCGTTGCTGGAACTCTAAGCTCGCTGTACCATCCACCGCTGACTCTCTTTCTCTTGTCCTCTTCCCTTAGCATCAGCATCGGCGACCCTCTGTGTTCGTGTTCAATTGCCTGCGCGCGCCAAACCGGCGCCTTGTTTGTAGCTCACTCACTCACTCTCCTGTACATCGTCTTTTCTTCTGTCTCATCTTGTTCCGCATAATTCCCAATCTTGTTCGCATTCTTCTTCCGGCGGTACAACAGCGACAGCAGCTTTCGGAGCCATTCGACACAGCAGTTGTCGCCTTTACGAGAGAGAAAGAAAGAAGCAAATCCTTGCTCAAATTCGGCCTCACTGGCAGCATCGCTAGTAGCGGCGGCTGCAGCATTACCATTGGAACCCTCCTCCCTCCCAACTGTCATTGCAATCCTCACCATTTGCAGCCATTATTATCTAATTTCTCTCCAACAACCTCATACAAGTTCCAATTGCAAGTTCCAAAAGGGATAATACATTGCAGCACTAAAGCACTGAACTACTAAAGCAGTGAGAAAAAGACGACAAAAAAATTGCGGTTGATGCTGGCGGCGGCTTCACCGAATTATGAGTGAATCACAGTGAGAATAGTTGAAAGACTCACTAAAAATAGAGAGAGAAAGAAACAGAATCAAAAACAGAAAAAGAGAAAGTAAAATGCTCCGCGGTACTACTATTACTAGCAGTGCTCATTGCCAGGCAAAAAATACTACATTTCAGTGCACACACTTCTCAATGAACGAATGGTCGTCGAATAGGACGGCAGCGAATTAAGAAAAGAAAGTGTGCAACCAGCACTACCAGAAGAAGAAGAAGACAGACTCTTTCTCGCTTTCTTTTCTTCGACCCGTCTATAGCTGCCGATCTGACTCTGCCGCTGTCTCTGTGTGTTGCAGCACTCGGGAGATGGAGTTTAGATAGAGCGCCACACACAGACAGAGAGTGGCACATAGAGAGACACCGAGTAGCAGCAGAAGAAGATGCGGCTGTGGTGATGGCAACGTCGTCGTCGTAGTCGGCAGCAGCAGCAACAACAGCAGACGCAGACACGCCGGCATTAGGGAAGAGAGAGGGCAACCCAAGCAGCCCAGCTTCATAAAGTTTCATTTGTGCTCCGTCACTCAGCTGGGAAGTATGTGTGCGGCCGCCGCCGAAAAGAGTGTCGGCTGTAGAACTCCGCCGAACTGACTCTCTCATTCTCTCTCTCATTCACTTCAAAAGTCTGTGGCGCCAAACGACGTTGACTCAATTGACTGTGCCGGTGCCTGTGTGAGTTCTACTAGTGCTCCACCATCATCGCCACACTTCTTCAGTGCAGTGCATCAAGTGAACTCGACTGAGCTAATTGGACGCAGTGGAGTGCAAATGAAGTAATAATCATCGACGACGTCAACGGCGACAGTGTGCAACTGAATACAGGGCCGAGCGGTATAGTGCCGTCCCCAACCCCCGCTTAACACACTGGACATCTTCTCGACGCCTACCACTGCGTCACTCTGCAGTGTACGATTAGACTCGACTTGATCCTTACTTACTGGTGCCTTCCCAACCCCCTTCCCCCTCCTCTTCTTTTCTACGTGTGATACGTGCCGCGTCATACATTTCGCTGATCTACACACAACCATCATCACCATCCCCACTTTCTACTACAACTGCCGTCTGTGTTTGATTATGCAGATGCTAATTGTCAGCGCAGTAGAAGACAAAGCCGACGACGACAACTGGAACAAATTCCGAACAATTGCGTTGTGGAAGTGAAGTTGTGTACCCCCTGCTTGCTGGAGAGCAATTTGAAAGGATTGTCAGTGCTTGTGTGAGTGCTGGAGCACATGGCCACCACATGCTGACACCACTTTGATTCCGCTACCACCACCACTTGTCACCATTGATCTCTGCTCACCACACACAGTGTCAAGTGTGGCCTCTTCAACAGGCCTACCAACCATCACCATCAGCGCTGACTGACAGACCACGAGGTGTCTTGTCACACTTTGCACATCTGCACACATCTCGCTCACTCTCATTCTTTCGCTCACTTTCATCTCATTTCATCTCATCTCATCTCGAGTGTTCTCAGTTCTAGTCAATTGAGAGTGCAACGACAGAGAAACGACAGGGGCAGTCCGTCGTTTCAGTGTCAGCACCAAAGAACAGAGAACAGAGGGTTGCAGGCCAATGCATCTTCTGTCAGCAGGCTAAATGAGCCAGGCATCAGCCAGCAGCAGCAGCTGCAACACAATCTTGTCTGTCTTCTGCTCGCCCATTCCTTGCGCATCCTTCTCCGGCTTCTTCTTTGGGTGTCTATGCAAATTGGCTCTAGCTGGCCACCATCTCACATCTCACTTTGTCCGACAGTTGGCATTACAAGTGCAGCAGTAGTACTACAACAGAGTTAGTGCTCCTCTGGCTTCCTTCTTCTCCTTCATCTTTTTTTCTGTCCGTTTGCTGTCATCCTAGAGCTCTGGAGCAGCTCTGGCCAACATTGCTGGGAAACACTAAAGAAACGCTAGCGCCTAAGAAAAAAGAGGAACAAGAGGAAGAAGAAGAGCGAAACAAATGCACCGACCACTGAGCCCGAGCACTAAACACGAATCTAATTGTCCGATTCGATTTGAATGCTTCAGCTGAATGCAGACGCTGACTTGCCCTTCTTTCTTCTCTTCCACTGTTCCTTTCTTCGTTCTCGTCAATTGCACAGTGCACTAGTGGCAGTGCTGAGACTCCAGGACTCGCAGGGGTACTACCAGCTCGGGACCAGGCCTGTGTTGATCCGTTTGCACCGGACTGGTGCACTCTACTGCAGCTTTTTCGTTTCTTTTCTTTTTCTGTTCATTTGCTGCTGAAAAGCCAAACAAACCTCAGAGCATTCACAGCCTATCAAGTGTCACTTGACTGGCTAGTCACAACAAGAGTGGCACGCAACAACAACAGTGACAGCAGCAGCAGCGACACTGTCGACAGGACAGTGAGTTGACAGGCCAAGAACAGCAACTCCAGAGTTGTGCTTTGAGAGAACCAGCAAATGTCAGTCTTCAGCACTGGCACTGGTCTCCTTTCTCCTTCTTCTTCCTTTCTCTATCTGTGACTGTGCTGGTTCTTGAAGTGCTGGTGCAGTGCTAATCAAAACATCGCCAGCCACAGTGGCTCACCACGACGCTGAGGCGCGCCTTTAAATTTAAATTCCGCCACCACCACTACCGCCACGACTACCACCACCACTATTATCACCACCGCTGCTGCTGGCACCAAATGGGTCGCCAAGTGAAAGTGAATGTGTGCTTTCGTTTCTCCTGAGCAATGAGGCGCTGATCTCTGGCCTCGTGAGATGTTCACACCAGCAGCAGCAGCAGCACCGTACAGCAGCAGCAGTACTCAAGTGACAATTTGTCTTCTGCGGCACGTCTGCGGACTAATGCGAAACCCGATCGAACCATTTGGCGGGAGAACATAGTTGTCCTCCTGCGTCGTCGTCCTCGCGTCGCCGTCCATCGGTTGCCTCTCATCGATCTGCATGACCAGCCATCGACAATACGAATTACGTCGCATTACGACGTCGAAGAGTAGGAAAGAACAGCAGTAGACGAAGAGGCAGCAGCAGCATCGGCCACGGCAGTGCCAGCAGTTCTTCACTGCTAATAGATCGCAGCATAAGTGCCAGCTCACTGCCACCCAATTAATCATCTGTCCTGGCATTGATCGTCGTACAGAAAGGAGAGAAAGAGCAGTGAAGTACCTCACAGCAGCAGCAGACATCTCACCACACAGTTCGGCTGCAAACACTCCACTTCGGCGGTCTGAAGTGTGCTGGTGGTACCCAAGTCTCAATTTGCAGTGAGCAAATTGTGCACCAATTAATGTTGTTCAGTGCCTTATAAATCAAATCATCTGTGCATATTTGGCAGCATACTTCGCTCGGTGGTCTGCATTCTGTCTCATTCTTCTCTGTCCTATTCTCTGTCTGTGTGATCACCAGAGTCGTCGTCATCATCATCATGAGGAAGCACACCACCGCACAGCAGCACTACCGCCGTGGGTAGTCATTGCTGTCATTGTGTGTACCGACAAATGCAAAAATTGTCTCACTAACTCACTCTCACTCTTTTTCTCGACCACCAGAAAGTGTTTGGTGTCAGTTGGTGGTAGTGTAGCTGGGTGTCTGAGTGGTGTCTACCCAGTAATGTATTCACTTTGTTCGCTGTCATTCATCTAATTTCGATAATTACCGCAGTGCCGTTCGTTTTTCTGTGTCCGCCGCTGGGCTCTCTCTCTCTCCCTCTCCCTCTCCTTTCCCTATTGTTTTTGTGAGTAAAGCCAGCAGAAACAACAGCAGCAGCACCATCACTACTTCCACACCAGCACCAGTTTCTCTGTGTGTGTTACATGTTTGCTGTGTTGTATTTTAATTAGTTTATATCTGTTCGTCCTCTCTTTCTTCCCTTCGTTCTTGCTCGCTTCATTGTGCGGTGTTGCTGGTGGTATATCCACTAATTGTTGACGATAACTATTTCCAAGTTGCCCACTGTTAGTTTTGATCTTCTTTTTCTACTATTTTCTTCTTCTTTCTCCTTCGTCCATACGTCCCCAACTGCTTCACACGAACATTAATTACCCACTGGCCTAGATCGACAGAATGGGCAAAGAAGTGGGGGCACATAACCAAACGAAGGCCCACCAATGAAGAAAGCGACAAAACGAAGAACAAATGTGCTGCCTTGCCGGCAAACGGACCGAAGCGTTCGAACACACTGTGTTTTTTGCTGCGACATAATTTGTCTTAATTGTAATTAATACACTGCAGCAGATCAAACTATGCTTCCTTCTTTGCTGTCGCTAGACCATTCTCCGTTTGTCCGTTTCAGTAGCGGCAGCAGCAGTGGCAAAAGTCTGCAGCCCAGTCAGTGGAAGACGTGCAGCAGCACTAATTGAATGAAGCACACACACACACACAGAACACAGTTTGTCAGAGTACCGATGGCAGTGTGCTGCTGTTGGCGCACTGAGACTTTGCACCGACAAGACAAGCGAGAAACCTCCTCACTTGCGACACGCAAAACTTTCGACACTGTCTTCCCTCCTGTTGTGCGGCGGCAGTCAGCCAGTCAGTCCAACTTTCATCTTTCGTGCAACTTTACCAAGCAAAGTGCAACCCGGTTGCAAACATTGCATCTTCATTCACTTTCTGTCTCTATTTGTCTTCATCATCAAACCCACATAATAAACAGCACCACCACTCGCTACTGTCCGCAACATCTCAAATTGATTAAACTTTAATTGACCTTAGCAACCTTAGTAGACATCAGTGCACTTTCACTCACTCCCTCACCCTTGCTCATCTTCATTCACTAAATTGTCACACACATTGGAATATATTGCCCATTATATCGTCCCTAAAACCATCAGTCATCTTCTGCGTCAAGACGACTCCTCTCCGCCGGCTGTTCATATCCGCGTGCAATTTGTCACATCATCTGAGCGGCAGCGGAGCAACTCATCTCCCCTTTCCCTCTTCTTCTTTCTCTTTCAGCACTATCAGTGCGTGTGAATGTGCTACCAGCTTGCGCCAATGTGCGCCTCAACGGCGGTAGCATCCTTCCCCACCAGCTCTTTCTTCTTCATCTTCCTCCTCTCCTCCCCTGTGCATTTAGTCATGCCGACGTAGTCATACATTTGACTTGTCACGTTTGAATGCGCCCTCACCGCCCGCCACTAGCGCCAGTACCACCGCTCACCACCGCCCACCACTTCGACGATGCGTTCCATATCACCTCGCATGTATCTCAAACGCCTGTCGTCGTTGGTGTCGTTGTGGCTGAGGTTGTGGCTGTACCTTCCCTTACTGT
This sequence comes from Tyrophagus putrescentiae, assembly GCA_024499935.1. NCBI lineage: Eukaryota > Metazoa > Arthropoda > Arachnida > Sarcoptiformes > Acaridae > Tyrophagus > Tyrophagus putrescentiae. The sequence goes on along the minus strand of JAMZRA010000001.1, from coordinate 5,210,427 downwards.
TGCTACTGATGATAGCAGTAGCAGAACCTTCTTCGCTCTTGCTACCTCACCAGAACAGCGACGGTGGCGGCGGCAACTTCTTCAGCAGCTACCAGCAGTCCTTCTCCCACACAGAGGCTAACGGCCGCCAAGAAGTTGTACCTGTTTCGGGCAGGAGCAGCAGCCGCTACCTCGCCTGCAAACGACTCGACAGCAATTAACTTTGCCGCCCTATCACCATCGCATCTGATCAGTCGAGGCATCAGCCTCCATCACTACTACGGCTCTAAATCGTCTCTTTCTTCAGCCTCCTCCTTCTCCTCCTCTTCTTCCTCATCATCATCTTTATCTGCAAGCATGCACCACCGTCCGAGCGGCAGTTCTCATCAACTGCAACCACAATTGCACAGTAAACTGTCACACGACATTGGCCGCATCAAGCGATCTAGAGCCATTCGAGATAGTGTTCAGGCACTGAATCAACTCTTTATTGAGAATGGAGATTACGGTACGAAATGCTCAGTTAACACACAGTCACTACCCATACCAGACCTCCCTTCATGAGGGACTTTAGTTCCTCACGTGTCTATCTATCTATGTGTTTGTGGCCTGTTTGCCTTCACACTTCGTTTTATCTCTACTGTCGTTTTCTTTTCTTTCTCATTATCTGGCCATTTTGATGCTTTCTCAGAAAGTTCTCGTACCCCAAGTTACTTTCAGTGAATGCACTTTTCTTGTCAGTTGAGCAAATGTTTTAAAAAAAACAGTGCTAAAATAACATTGCATGATTTTGAAACTTCACGCACTTTCATGCTAAATTATTTTAATTTTAAAAATTGTTTAAAGTATACAAAATAACTATAAAAGTATAATATTTAAAATGTAGGTTCAAAAAATCACAAACCATGTCAAACTAAAATTGCCTTTTTGCAATGATGTTTTTGAATTTAGGGTAATTCTGGTCTCTTTTTCATTTTGGTCAAATGTTTAAAATATGCAAATTGATGCAATTAAATTAAAATTTTAGTAAAAAAGCCCTGATCGAGGGTGACTTTTGCACAGTTTCCGGCACTGTTGCCGGCCAAAAGCGCTGTATATGCTGATCTATTAACGGATCAATGATTTGATGCGTTTTTACTCAATATTCAAATTATCATTTGGTAAAATACTTTTGCCTATCAAACCTTGTATGGACGAGATTACCCTGTTTTACTTACTTTTTGAGTAATTTAATTTTAAGCACATTTTTAAAGTCCACCTCAGTAGCATTGTCAGTGTTTATCGTTCAGTTGTGTTTTGCATTAATGAATATTCTTTTTTAGTTGTAATTATAGCTGTTTAGTGCTTTTATCATTTTTTTTCGTTTAACTTTTAAAAAATACATTGACTACTGTTTTGCTGGCACAACGGCCTAGAATTAATTTACAATTTACAAGTGTTCTAGCATGAACTTGCCACACTTTTCTGTAATCAGTCGACAAGTCCTCATTCTGTACTCAGTTTTGCTTTTAAATGTGCTGTAGATTTTGCACCGACACTGGTCTAGACGACGATTAGCGACACGCATGAGGCCAATCAATGGGCAATGCTTGCGACACAAATGGCTACCAATCAGCAAAATACACACACACATAAAGAACGAGACACGGACAGATACACACACAGAAACCGACCGACAAACAAACCAATTTTGAGAATCGCCGTATAATTGGTGTACACATTAATTCGTACATTAAGTCGTCTGTATCGGACGGCAGCAGCGGCGTCTTGCTGTACTCGTTTGGAAACAGGCAGTGCTGCGTTGCCTTCCTCTCCACATTTTCATTTTCATCTTTTTCCAGCAATTTTCGGTTCAGTTTTCGACAAGCCAGTCAGGCGCACACACATCTGCACTGCACTGAAGCACTGCCAAACTGGCAACACAGGCAGCCCACAGAGTCCTCCCCACTCCTTCTCTTGCGTTCTCATTCTCATTCTCTGTCTCTGGTTTTGCCTGGGTTCCTGCTTGCAAACGTTGCGCAAATGGCAAACAGATCGACGAGACATGGGGCGCCTAATTGCGAACATCGGTGGCACCAGCAGCCAAACGACATGATGTGCGCCCATTTTGAGGAGATGTCGAGCAGAGCCTAGAGAAAGAAAACGAGAAGAAAGAGAGAGAAAGTGGGAAAAAGCAAAATGAGAATGATGATCGATTTTTGGAAATGTGGCACAAGTGCTCCAGCCTTAGTCTATGTGTGCTGTTTCTTTTCTTTTCCTTTTTTCTGTCTTTCTTGTCCAACGTTTTTCTTCCAATAACCTTTTCTCTTTATTTTCATTTTCTATTTGCTTTCATTTCTTTCATTAGCAGCTCTTACAATTTCTCACCCTCTCCTTTTGCAGCTTCCAATGACTGTCAATTTAGTGTTTTCTTTTTTTAATCATAACTTGGCTGCTTATTTGTTTGCTAATTAATTAATTTATACTAATTTTAGTCAATTAGTTTGTCCTTATGCTGATCAATATGAGTGGCACATACAAAATGCCCGCATTTGTTTATATCTTTGTGACTGGTGCAAGCTGTTCTTAGAAAAACTTGCACCGAGAATGCAGGAGAAAACTTTTTTCATTGAACAGTTCGGCTTTTGCCTTTTCTAGTTTTGCAGCTGTACATTTCAAATCAATAGCAATTCATTGTAATTAAGACTATCAATATCAGATAATTACCATTTATTAGCCCATTTTCCAGAAAAAGATTAACCTTTAAATGAACTTTTCTAATTATTTTGTGTATTTTTCTCTTTTACAGAAATTCTCGGAACAGAAACGGGAGTTGCTGGTGGAAAGATTGCTCTTCCGTGCAACATCACGCCTTCATCACCAAATGATGCAGTGTCTTTAATACTTTGGTATAAGGACGAGTCCATGATTCCAATCTACAGGTACGTACAGCACAATTTAGTGGACCATTAGTTTTTATTATTTGAGCATACACAAACTAAAGTTTTTTAACAGAAAAAATGCTAAGGTGAATTTGTTAACCATTTGATTTATGAAATCTTAAGAGTAAAATGTAATATTATAAAACCAAATGGAATAATGTTTTAATGCTAAAATACTTGTCAATAGAAAGCGCAACTTTTGCTCAAACTGATTTTTGTACAAAAAGGCTAGCCGAACAAAAAATAAATAAGTCAACATTAAAGCTAGTTTGGGCACAAAAAGCATATGTCTGTTTGCATTTGGTGGCTGCAATAAATAGTGTTTACTGGTACGGCGCTGTCAAGGCAATCTGTGCTATTTCCAAGTGACTGCAAAACTAGGCGCGAAAAGCTTTCCGGGCTTTCCAATTCAATCACTGCCGATGAATTGAGGCTGAAATTGAAACTTTTATTTGTTTTAACCATTTTCTAACATGGATTTAATTTCATTCTTTCCTCGACAGTTGCACTTTTTTGATCAAAAAAGCTTTTGCCTTTCTTTTTCATTTGAAGTATTTGACAATTAAACATTTAAATTGTTTCTTTCTTTTAGCTGTCAGTTTTTTAAGTTTAAAGTTTTTTAAAACATTTTAAATATTTAATAAATTTTTTAAGCTATATAAACAATTTTTGCAGTAATTTTGTTAAAATGTAGCAGACAATGTAACAGCATCATTTAAAATAACAAAAAAATAAAGAGGGTCATTCGAACGTCTATTTTCTTAGTACATTAAATTTTTTAAAATCTTCAATATTACAGCACGATTTACACTAAAATAAGTTTAATGGAATCATCATCATTAGTGTGCAAAAGATTTTTTTCTAATCTAAACGGCAGTTTGAAGTGTCTTGTAATTTTTGAAATTAAACTTTATTAATTATTAAAATACATGTACCCTATTGCACTAACACGAGGAACCGCAAACCACAAAATTTGCTTTAACAATTTTTTAAAGTTTTTTCAAGCAATATATAATCTTTTAGATGGTACCACTATTTGACGTCAAAAAAATTTACTTGTGTAGTTAAAGAGGAATTTTATTTTAGAAAAAAACCGCAATGTATAACAATTTTAATGTAAAGCAGCAAAGCAAACATGCGACAAAGTAGTAAAAATTGAAGAGCCTGGTAAGTCTAGACCGTGTGTTTGAATGGAGACAGCGACATTTGCACAGGGCAAAAGACAAATATCTAAATTAAAATTTTTAAAATGTAGGCCACATTTAGGCAAATGTTAGTGAACCCAACTAGACATTGACGCCAAGTTGTGAACTGATAGAAAACGATGGAGCGTAATGAATGCTTGCAAGAGAAAACCGAGACTTTTTAAACGGCTTTTTTAAGAAAGTTTGAGTCTGTTCAAACATAAAAACAGTTAAACAAACTGTGCACTTGTCTGCATTTGAATTTTAAGTTTAATAAAAAAACAAGCACTGAATTTATCAAGATAAATTAACCATCACATTGTTTTTATCTGCAACTCCAATCCGACACCTTGCGCCACTAGGGAAGAGATTAATCGACAAACAGGTAGATTAGAAAAAAGCAGACGCAGTCGTTTTTTAAATCGTAGTCGTCGTAATCATGTCATCTTGCCCTCTCCGGCGCCTACCTTCTATCGCCGTCTGGCAATCTGTCTGACTGTGAAGGCGAGCATTAGTCACTGTCAATCAGGTGAAGCTTAAATTTCGAAAGACAAACCAAAGTAGTGCTCCAACTTATAGCGATTGCAAACTTAATCTTATTAATCTAATTGCCAAACGTTTAGAATGACTAACGAGCGAGAAAGAGTAAAAACGTCCAGACGGTGTGTGTTTGTGTGTATGTGTGAAAACTATACTTGTGTTTGCTTAGTTTTTCAAATTTTTGTTTTTTTTCTTTGGCAATGGTGCGCACGTTTGCTGCTGCACCGTTTCAATCTGCTGCTGTTGCTGCCTGGCACAGTACTCTAGCACTAGTTCAATCAATTATTTAGCCGTTTGCCCTGCAGTGAGGCCTCTTTGACGCGTCGATATTGCTCAATAGTAGAACGGTTTGTTAATTTTTTATACAATTTACATTTCAAATAAATAATTAATTCGGTTTTAAAGTAGATTGCTTCAGCTGATGTGCCGGGTTTGCTTTTTGCTAAAGTGAACACGCATTAAAAAGCATTTGAACCAGTTAGTGAAAAATAAATAAATAAATAAGAGCTGTTTGATTTAAAGCAATACTTGGAAGGTTTGCAAATAATTTATTCGTGTTGCAGAAATATCTCACGCGAATTGATGTTTACATTGGGCTGTTGCTGTTGCTGCTGCATGGGGAGAAAGAACAAAATTCTCAGTCACAAGTTGCTGTCTTCAATTTGGTTCTCCGGTCTCATCCATATTTATTTGCAACTTAGAAATTCGAAGTTTGAGATTTATTAGCACTTTTTGGTGCCTTTTTGAAAAAGTTTTCTAAAAGTAAAAAAGTTTTTTACAGATTGCTTTACTTTTAAATTCAGTTAATGTGAATTACAATTAATTGCAAAATAGCATTTAGCCATTTCAACGGCAACTCCAAAGCCACTTTTAGTAAAACAGGGGGTACTTACCAGTGATGAAGTAAAACTCAAATGTCATATTTGAAATTTTGAAGCTCACTGTTTTCCATTTGTCTAAACAGTTGCAGAGAGTTTTTGACAGACGTATTCAAATTGCATTAGACTAATTAATGAAAATAGTTACACTTTGTTGTCACATTTGATGCTTCAAAAGATAAATATTGTCAAAAATAGTTTAGTGGAAAGGATTGTAATTACATGTGATTAATATTTTTATAAATTATTTTGCATTTAAAAAGTTTTAAATTTATTTATACTTTTAATTAGTACATTTTGTTGTCTAAAATACAGGTGTTGTTGTAAATCTAAGATCTGGTTTTTTGTTAAAAAAGTTGCCAACAAATACTTTTTGTGAATAGTTAATTAAGACTCAATGTTACACTGTCTTTTTTGGTAAAGAAAAAAAACGAGAAAATGAGCAAGAAAAGGCAAATAGCTCAACTTGTGAAAGTGCTAATTTAGATGTAAAACACTGCCAAAGTAGAGCAAATTGAGATGAAGAAAAAGGAGATAAAAAGAGAATAGCTAATGTGATGAAACACAAAGAAGATAGGAAGTACACAATAATGAAGAAAAAACGAAAAGCAAACGAGGGTAAAGAAAACAAAAACTTTGTATTTTTTTGAAAGAAGAGTTATAGAGAAAAGAAGGTAAAGTTTACTCAATTAGTGAGTCAAGAGCGATGAGAGGGCAGTGAATGAATGGCTCATTAGCAGAGACGGCGACTGAAGGCGAGTGCTGTAATCTGAAAGCCCTTTCAGACGGCAATGTGTGACTGTTCGCCGCCTCTCTTCCCCTCCACTTGATCGATGGCCGGCTAATCTGCAAGTTTGATTTGCAGACGCCGCTTACAAGTGTGAGCATTTGCTCGCACTGACTGCCAGTTCACGCTATTCGCTTATTTACCTCACAATGAAGCGCCATCACTCACTGGCACTCCAGTGCACTAGGGCACCCAAAACACACATGCGGTACTAATAATTTGCGCCTTCCGTTGGGCTTTTATTTGCGTTTCGATCACTTTGTTCCCAGTTACCATTGTTCCGTTGAGTGAAAAGTTTTTTCTTTCATCTTTTCTTTTTTCGTTGCATTCCGTTTACCGCCTCGATTAATGATGTACTAATAGTGACGTTTACAATTTATTTGCATTTTATGCAGAGGTTTTTACTTTTGTTTAGTCAAGTTTACCATCATTACTATAGTAGCTACCAGTGCTAACTGTTTTTAATTTTTTTTTATTTTTCAATATGCAAAACGACTGTTCCAGTGGCCACGAGCGGCTAATTAATTTGTTTGTGAGTTATAGTAGTGCTTTTTTATCAACGTAGAAACTTACATCAGGCAGAATAATTTTGCATATAAGACTTGGCTAAATTGTTTATATTTCTATAATAAGGTTAAATAATTTATGGCAGTTTGGGTAAAACTGTGTGAGAAAGAAGAAATTGAGAGCTCTTTTTCCCTCATTCTCCCTCATTGAGTTATTCGTATTTTAATTAATTATATGCTCAAGGTAAGCTTGACGTTGTTGTTCTCTAGGTTCAATTATTAATTTGCTTGTTGTTTCTTTGCAAGGTCTACTACTACTTATTGAGAGAAACAGAGGCGAATATTCTCATATCGCCTTGGCTGTCGAACGCAGGCTGCTCTCTTCGACTTGAGTCTGTGCTGTCAGGTCTCTTTCACAAAAAAGCAATGGAAAGTTTGATATAATAGATTGCCATTCCATTGGCAATGGAATGGCCAGAGGTGATGATTTATTAATGGTCAGCCTCCGTAAATATATCTAACACTACTTACAGCAACTAATAGTACCACACTTGACTGGAGCCGTTGATACTCAGGGCAGCCCTTAGTTTGCCTCTAAAAGATTGCTCCATTATTGATTACCATTAGGCCAGTGGACTCATTGTCTGTCGCCTAACTCGCTCTTTCTAATACGTCCCCTTGCTCAACCGCCACCACCACCACCACTAGTACCTGTTCACTAACCATTTTCCTTCTTTTGTCTTCTTTCCTTCTTTACCCCAACAGTGTGGACGCTCGCAAAGGACAAAGTCTGGAGGCAGCACGCCGTGTGACGGACGAGAATCTGGCGTCGCGGTCCTTCATGGACACCAGTCTGAAGCCACTGGCTCGCCTCTTCATTGAGCTGATATCACCTGAAGACGCGGGCGAGTACGGCTGTCGGGTGGACTTTCGCAAGGAGCGCACTCGAAACTCAATCGTCTACGTCAAAGTCATCAGTAAGTAGTATTCTGCGCTTTTGCCCATTACTATTGTTATTGTTATTCGGAAGTGAATTTCCTTTGCCACTCAATTTAAAATAGCAGTAACTGCTGATGCTGTTACAGTAGTGCAGACCATTGCCATAGTAGTGCACAACAGGGAAAACTGTCGATTATTGAAATGGACAAGTGATGGTTTGTGAGAGAACAGGCGATAATTCGATGTGTCGATTGGTTTGTCGGAAAGACACACAGTGCTGGCAAACAGTGTCGCAAAATGATGCTTTTCTTAACTTGAGAAAAAAAGAGAAGGAAATGAAGGAAGGCATTGAGGAGGAGAAGGAAAGTGCAAACAGATCGGCAAGCACAATTCTTTGTGAGTGTCTGAGCACTTGTGATGAGGCCTGGAAAAAGTGGTGGTGGTGCGACTGCTGGCTGGTCCCACAGACCACACCAGTGCCCGTTTCCTCTGTCTCTACTGCCGACTCATATCGTTTGATTCATGCCTCGGCAAATGGCCACTTGAGAATTGGCGCCAATTCGGTGCCCGGCAATGCCCGCCGATTGTCACCATCGCAGGACTTTCCCACTTGGCAGTCTCCTTCTCAATTGATTCGATATCGACTGCCAGCTTTTCTGCAAATGTGTCCGTCGTTGTTCTCATCATCATTGATGCCGACACCTCTTCAATCGTATTATTACTCGTTTTATTATTAGGGCTAATTATTATTATTATAACTACCATCCTCAACGGTACCAATGGTTCTGATACACACACACACTAAAAAGTGTATCATCAACAAAAGTCATGCACTAACTGCCTGTTTGGGCAACAAAACAAAGAGACAGCAAATTAAACAGCATCGACATCGTTTTTATAGATTGTTGTCAGTAGCACTGATGGCGCCCAATTGCCCTGATGTGTGCGTGTGTGAGTGTGTTTGCAAGTGGATAAAGGAAGCGATAAAAAAGTGCAAAAGAAAATGAAGTCATATTTGAAGTAGTAGATGGCAATTCACTGGCTGACTTTACAATCACATCACAATTCTCCTTGTCTGCCACTGCTGCTGCTGCAGTGAAATTGTGCCCCATTGTGCACCCTCCTTCTGCGGCGGTGTATTGTCAAGTTGTGATCGTGCAGTAGAAATTAAAGTTGACAAAATATATAAGAGTGTGTTGTCAAAGCTGAGTGAAAGTTGCAGTGCTGTTCTAAGGGAGAAAAAGACGCCAACAAACAGACGGGAGCAACAATAACAGACAAATGTGGCCAGATTCGGGTGCTAGTGAAAGCAAACACACAAACACACACACAGGCACTCACTCGCTCAGTTCGGTAGCGGAAGTGACAAACGCCTCAGTGAAGAGAACCACCGAGCTGGAGACTGACTGCTTTCCTGCTTTTCTCGAGATGTGTGAATTGAAAATGAAAACTGATGTAACTTGGCACTGTGCACTGGCCAGAAGGAGAACTTGAATGAGCTGGGCAATAATAAAGTGAAATAAAGTGGGTATATAGGCGTTTGGTGAGGTGGTCAGGTCGACAACAATTCACTCCGGACGCCACACTCTCACACTCTCACTTTTCGCAGATGTACGCGCTCGTGTGTGATTAATGGCTATTACGCTGGCTGCCTCCGCAATGACCAATTTCTACGGCAGGGCAGTCTGGTGCACAGTTGCTTTTTCCAAAGTGTATATACACTTTTGATTTTACTGCAACCACCACCACTTGACTAAGTGTCTTAATTTTACAAGTCAAGTTTTTCCTCCCTTTTTAAAAAGAGCAATTGAATTGTTGTGGCAACAGTCACCAAATGAATGGCTTCAAATTAAATAGGACCTGAGAAAACTCGTGCCATTGTGCGTCGGCTAAATTGAATTTTTTATTTGTGCATCTTGTACATCTGAGAAAAGGAAGAAAGAGAGAGAGACAAGTCATTCAAACAGAAAAGGCCATTGGAAAATTGCATTTGGCAGAAAGGAGGAGGGTGACTTGGTAGACGACCACTTGATTTACGTCTTCCTTTCAGCCTTTCGCATGCACTGCTTCACATAAATAATTATCAGCTTAGATTACATCACCGATTGCAGCAAACACACAAGGGCGAGCTGAGCTGTCAGGCCGATGTATATCGATTTTTATTCTATAATTACACATCTTCTCAGCGTTTTCTCTCAGCTGCATTCTCCAATTGCTTAGCTGGTAAAATTGACAATGGCAAACTAATCAAAAAATTTTGACTTAATGTTCACTTTGCTAGTTCTTCTCTCTCTCTTCTCTCTCTCTCTCTCTCTCTCTCTCTCTCTCTTGCACTCAGCTAAAACATCCGACAACACAGGACAATTCAAATTGAAAGGAAACACCCAATGTCTGCCTGAAATTGGCTTTTTTGGCGGATGAGAAAAATTTTCCTAAAATTACAAAAATCGATTCTGCAGAGGAGCCAAGTTGACTGCAGACCAACTTGAGCAACTACACTTAATCGAAGGAAACAACTTACTTAATAGCAGACGCAAGAGAACAGACAGCTATGAGAATGAGAGTAAGAGAGTGAAAGTGAGTAAAGAAAACTGCTGCAATGGGACAATTGGCTGGGGTGCACTGTCTAATTATTATGGATTTGTTCAGTGTTCGCTTGGCCGGCAGGGTCAAACATCTAGGCTGAGCATCAGCCCGGCAAGTGACAACATAATGAATGGCTGCCATATTTGGCACAGACAAACTGGCAGGGACAGGAGGCCAGGCAGACGGCAGATGCACAGACCAGCCTAGTCTTCAGTTTCCGGGAAGTTTGTTCTGCGAACACTCTTGCTGATGCTGATGCTGATGCTGCTGTTGACTTTGTGTGTCCTTGCCGAGCACAGGGCGCCCAGAACTACCACCAGTCCTTTTCCACCGACCCCTGAGCATCACACTTGCACCAATTTGCAGCCTTTTCACTTTTTGTTTTTCTCCTACACTTTGGTGCCATTCATTACGCTCGTCAGCAAATTGGTCTAATCTAAACAAATTGGCAAACAAAATTCAAGTTTGCATAGTGTGCTGTTTGTATCTCGTCCTTCTTGACATCTGCCTTAATTGGATGATTGATTGATCTATTAATATCTATTGCTTTCCTGCATTACTATGATCAGCATTTTCTTTTTGCCCGTAATATCTAACCAAAATGTAACTATCTTTTTGAGTACAGTTAGACTAGTGTTTTTCTAATTAATTTGATTGGAAGTAAAAATTGAAGCCCAAAAACTTTGTTTCTCTGTTTTTTGTTTTGTCAATGTACTTTTGGTAGATAAACAAGTAATTAAAAATTGTGACAGATAGAGAAAACAACTGTAAATACAAAGTTTAGTTTTTGTATACTTTGAAAAAATGAAAGCAGGGCCTGTTTGACTAGTCTAATTAGACATTAATTGAAGTCAGTACCAAAAAAGGAGGCATTTATTTGGTGCTAGACAACTGTATTATTGTTTTTTTGTTGCATTAAATACAGAAAAAAACTAATAATGACGCAAAAACAATTAGGAAAAATTGAAATGTGATTGCTTTTCCAAACAATCTTTTTCGAATGTTCCGGAATATTCTATCAAAATACAGTTGAAGATGTGTGTGACAAAATAGGCGCGTTGCAGATGTGCTGTTGCAATTCCAATCAAGTTTCAAAGTAAACCTAGAGTCCAAGTTTTGGCCGTTTTATATTTGTCTGGCATCCAATTTCGCCGTATTCAACATTGTCCCTAATTTGTCGTTTATTTGATTTATACATGGCCTCAATGCACGTTTCCATTTCCTCTCGTGTCTGCCGTGAAAACTCTCTTCAGTGGTATTCTAGTGTTTCTGTCTGGGGAAAAAATTGAAATCGGAAACGATCGCCACGTCGTCTCTACCAATTACCAATTACCGCAATTAATTTCTCTTTTCAACAACCACAGCGAGTCAGTTTGTTTTCCCACTCAACTTCAACTCCTCTGCAACATATGATATATGTTTTGGCGGCAGTATTTCCTCACTCAGAAGTGGATTTTTCCGCCCGTATTTCACATGATTTTCATTTTTTGTCGTTTTTTTCTTTCCTCCAAACAGTTCCACCGGAGAAGCCTCAAATAACGGACACGAATGGCGAGCAGTTGCCGTCCGTCATCGGGCCGTACACCGAGGGCGACCGCCTGTCGCTGGTGTGCGAGGTGGAGGGCGGCAAGCCGACGCCTGCCGTCACCTGGTGGCGAGAGTCGGTCCTCCTCGATGACAGCTACGAGGCCATCAGCGGCCCGAAGAACGTCGTCCTCGTGCGCAACCAGCTGACCATTGGCGCACTGTCGAGGGACCACCAAATGGCCAGCTTCACGTGCCAAGCATCCAACAACAACCAGTCGCAGCCGCTCTCCACCACTGTCAGCATTGAACTATACTGTAAGTTTTTTGCTCACTTTTTTTTGGTTTTTATTAATTTCAACCCAGTAATCTCTACTGCTCTCTATGCTGTAATTCTTTTGTGTTTTTGTGAAGACAACATTTTTGGCTTTTTTTGCTGGAAAGAATGTTAGCATTGAAATGCTACAGCATTGTCAGAGTGGCACCTATACTTTATTTTAGCAGATGTATTTATCATGCCTAATGACAAGGGCCATATTTTTTGCTGTTAGCCAGTATGTGGCCGAGCACTGTGTAGCTGTTGTACGACAGCAAAGTACCATAGGATTTAGCTTCTTGAGCATTATTATTTTGGTCAGCACACAGTGTGCTCTGGTGTGGTCACCCGTACAGTGCAGTTTTCGATAGCAATCTTCTTTCTATGCTGTCGTATTTTTCTTTTATAAATTCTTGTTTTTGCTAGGTCACTTTGTTATTATTATTTTGGTTATTTGTTTGCACCACCAACTTGAGCCAAAAGTTTACTGAAACTTGTCACTGCACTTGAACCAAAAAAGAGAGCGAAGCAAAATTATATTTTAAATTTTTTAGGTTGTTCAGTTATAAAGTTTTTAAAACTTTTTTTAAAAATTAAATGGGCAACAAAAATATGCAGCGACTTAAAATTCTGGTCACATGCAATGCTCATTGATTTTCAAGTTTTAGTTTTACATATTTTTTTGTTGTTTTAAAATGTTGAATAAACAATATTATACAAGTGTAATTTATTCATAATTATAAAAATATTATTTTTTCTAGATAATAATATCAGTGAGCTCTTTACTTTTAATATTTCAAACGATGACATTTGTTAGTTCACAGTAAACAGACAGTGGAAACTGACAGTTTGTATCCAGTGCAGTAAAGTAGCAAAAAAGTGCTGCATCTGCGGCAGTTCATTTTGTCCGGCACTGATGTCACCGCACTAATCTACTGGACTATGAATTTATCACACGACTGTAATCCTTTTCACTTGCCATGCCATTTCGATCAATTGTACGCCTGCTTTGTTTTCTTTTCTTTTTTCCCTCCTTATTCTCTAGCCACTGGCCACTGGCCACCAATTTGGTATCGACAAAGCTCTCTACTTTTGGACACAGAAAGCAAACATAAGGCGGCCAAATTGTGTGCATGTGTGTTTTCTACAAGTTTTTGCGGCCAAAGTTTGCTTTTCATTTCTAAATTTAGACTTCCGTCAGCATTCTTCTGAAAAAACTAATATTGGCAAAATGTTAAATGACTATAGGAGGTGTATATTTACTTAAAGTTTTTCAATTGTAAAAATTAATATTTAAATTTTTTAAAACGACTTAAAATAATGAATTTGAGTAATTTATTTTGTTTGTTTGTTTTTAAAAATTGTTAAACTTGTTTAAAAACATGCTGTAATTTAATATTAGTTCAAAGTTCTAACTCATCAATGCAAGAAAAACTTTTAAATTAGTCAACCGGAAAGTTGTATTAAAAACTTGCAAAAAATTGTTTGTATGTTAACCAATTTATAAATGCAAACTACTACACATATTATATGCAAAGTTTGCATTCAGCTCATTACAACAAAATAAAATTTTAAAAATTTTTGTTTTGTTTTGTTTTTAAAAAATTTTAGACAACATTAATTAATAGGTTTTGATAAATAAAAAAATATTAAATTGAACTGTTATAATTTTTAAATATTTTTTAGTAGTTGTAAAATTCGGTAAAACAAACTTTTTTGTTCACTGCAAGTCCTTGTTTGTTAATGGTCGGTAATTATTTACGTCAATGCAACTGCGGCATTTGTTGTTTTAATTAAAATTAATGCATCCCTTCAGTAGGAACAGTGACCAAGCTGAAATGACAGTAAAACCTGCCTGTGAGCAAAAGCACACACAGACAAAACGAAAACACACATACAAATACACTGGGCCAAACTGGTCTCGTGTGTGTTTGAATTTACCGTTTGCAAATTTAGTGGGTACACCGTCAGCTTTTTTCATTCATTATCACTTGCAGTAATTTATTTATAAATTGCTCTCTATGTAAACACGCAATTCTAACTTGTTTTCTCAATCTTTCAGACAGCAAAACGACCTAGGCACAGAATATATTCTCTGTTGCATCCAAGTTTTCAATGTTAACAGTTGCTTTTTCTGGTACATTACGTACAAGGCCAATTTGCGTGTATAGGAGCTTTTTAGTGCTTCTCCACTTCCAAAATTGCAGTTGCTAGTGCTATAGTACTTTACTTTATTTACCAAATACACTTTTTAATGCTCTGCTTTTTAGGGAACTTTATAGCTGCAGTCAATACTTTGTATTATAATTTAACTTTTAATAAAAAGCAACTCAAAAGAACAAATGTAGAAAGCGAGTAAACGAAATTACGCTAATTTGTTTCAAAAAGTAAAACATCGAGCATTGAAGGAGAAAGCGAGCACAAGTTAGCCCGAACTGGCAACTTTGCACTGTTATTCTCAGCGTAGTAGTTCCGTTTCTGAAACGGCGTCAATGGCATGCAAATGTGGCCAGGAAAAGGGGAAAGGGGGTACTGGAGGCATTGCACTGCAGTTTGTTCTGTTTGCCATTGCTTGTTTGTTGTTCTTCTTTTCCATCGCCGTTTTCCGACTGCGTGATCGGCCATTGTCTACCCGACGATTTGCCTCTCTCTTTCCCTCTCTCAACAATTGTCAATGTTCGACTGATGCTCTGCCGTGAGAGTTGTCTTTTTCTCGTTCTCTCTTTTTCTCTCGCTGTTGGTGTCATATGCAAATCACTGAAAGACATTTCAATCTGTAGCAAACAGACTAACAACAATTGTCAGCATTCGTTTAAGCACTGGCAGTAGCAGCCAATTTCCTCGTCTGAGCAACCATTTACCAAATCTGAACGTACTGGCTAGAGGCAGACATTACCAGTCGATTCATAGACTGCTCACAATGTGACAGAAGAGAGACAACTTTGAATATAAATCTATGTAAAAGAAAATTTGTAAATTAAATTTTTTAAAGCGGTTCTATTGTGTTTTTTCAGTTTTTCAATTTGCCAAAAAATTGGCAAATTATTTTTACAATTTTTCATTTATTAACTTGAAAATTTTTGTTAAAATGCTTTCTTAGTTTTATAAAAATATTATTGCAAACCACAACTTGCTCAGTACAATTTCATTACGATTGCTAAATTTTCATGCAAAACAGCAACCAGAATCTTTAATTTCAACATTGGCATTTGTAGATAATCGGCTCATTTAAATATGGAAATTTAATTTGTGCAGTCACCAATGGCGTTGTGCTGGCACAATTTATGTTCCACAGCAGCTCAGTTTATGTATTGTCTGTGTGTGGCAGATGAAATGATATGGCAATCAAAATATATACTAGACTAGTCTAGATGGAAGATAGATAGAGGCGATCGCCAAACAGCTGAACACATCGTCAAACATGCTGCACCAGTGGTCGTTTTGTCGTGAATAAAAAGATAGCCTCGTTTAGAATGCTGCTGTTGATGCTGCTATGTTGTGTTGTGTTGTGTGTTGCCATTTTCATTGTTATCGATTTCTTTTTGCAATGAAACACGTCAAATCAAGTCAATCTCAAGTCGAGTAGAACAGGCCAATTTATTTCTATTCAAATTGCAGTCGCTTCTATTTTATTTCATTCAGCCATTTTTTCTGGTGCCATTTCATTTGCCGGCAGAGACTGGTGATGGCAGTGCCGCACTCTTTATTACAAACAAGGTCAGAGGCTACCCTGGAACAGTACTCACCGACACTGAATAGTCAATAAATAGCGAATTAGAGGAAACAATTTGTTACTCCTTTTGGGAGCCCTGCGATTGAAATGCACTGCTCGTACGTGTCGCTGCACTGACTGGCTTCTTTGCCTGCTGCCCGTGACGCCAATTGAATTTGAATTTCATATCTGCCTGCTGCTGAAGTAAATGGCCGCAATCAAAGTGCAGTTTGCTGGTACCTTTTGCTTCTTTGTGTGTGCAGAGATAAATCATGCTATTGGGACCAGACAGAGCAGGCCTTGGTTTAGAAAGGGGGAAAAATGAGCACCAGCACTGAGTCTGTGTTTGAAGGGGAGCATTTGCATGGCAGCCGAAGAGAAGCCTAGAAAAGGCTTGCGAAGCTAGATAGATAGGCCATTTAATATCGTCGTTTGTGTGCAGCCATTGTGACCACTAGACTTTAAATTCCCTTTTTTTCTATTACCCGATGGTATTACTGGGATCTCTGGTGTGAACACTTACGATGCGCCCTGACGATATGTGAAGACAAAGTGCAAAATGGGCCAAGTGACAGTTGATCCCCTCTTGAAGGCCTTTCTTTTTGGCGCAATGGGCAATTTGCATGTCACCAAATGCATCGCCGAACGATTACCCGACTGCTAGCCACATTTGCAGGCCAATTTTGTGGTTGGAGTTGAGTGAGAGAGGAAAAAGCTGATAAAGTCACCAATTTCAATTTGAGTAGAAAGCAAGTTTTTAACCAATTTTTTTCATTTTTCTCTAGTTCGTCCATTATCTGTGAAAATTGTCAGCGAGAAGAAGCCGTTGTCAGCAGAGAAGGTGTCCACCATTAGCTGCATCTCCTCTGGCTCTCACCCGCCGGCGGCCATCACCTGGTGGATGGGGGTGACCAGACTGAAGCACGCCGAGAGCAAAAGTCGCCTGACGGTAATACGACCATCAGTCGGCTGTCATTCACTGCCAACATTGACGACATCGGCAAGGAGGTGACCTGCCGTGCAGAGAACACTCACATCCCCTCATCTGCCATTGAGGACACCGTCAAGCTGGACATTAACTGTAAGTCTCTTTCTACTGATTCTCTACGTTTTTTATTCTTCTTGTTCACCCTAATTAGATTAAGCCTACTAGTACTGCTGTTAGTTTGCATTAATTACACTACAAAATAGGCGTTCAAATTGAGCCATAATGATGTAGGCGGTAGTTGCAAATGGACATTTGTGGCTTATCTCGAGACATTGGAAATACTACTGTCCGCTGATTGTACGCATTCTACTCAAAAAGAAAATGCGGATTTTAGTGTTTTTTATAACCGTTCAGTAAAGAAAAGTCCTCTTTTTTCTGTGTTTGTGGTAGTAGCATTTACGAGCAGAGAATGAAAAAGGTGATTTGCAAATTGAAACATAACATGCATAACAATTTATCTGCAGTCACATGAGAGCAAAACAATGCTCGGTGTGTGTGGTGTCGTGTGCTGTACAATCTCTCTGGTACAGTGACCCTTGGTACAGTCGGCGACCACCAATTGGTCACTCCACTACAATGGAGGCAGCTTTGCTCATTAGCCATTAGATGGTCATAATTAGCCAAATTAGATTGGCTTGCTCAATTTGACACACACAGAGAAGGAAAAAGAGACTAGGCATGTTATTAGCTGCTCCTTTAGCTAGCCTTCTCTTCTGCTCACCCTTCACTGAGTATTGTAGAAGTGTCCGAGTAGTGTCCGCAAAACCTACTAGGCGCAGTAAAAGTCGTCGAATTTACCACCATCATAATAATAAAGCCTGCAGTGCTGCTCTGTTCTCTTGGCCTTTGTTGACCACAAAGCGACTTAATTAATATAACTGGGCGCCTTTTGATGGCTGGTACCAGTGACGGCGCTGGGTGCCAATTCTAAGGGGCTATTGCAGGCCTAGTCTGCAGTTCAATATGTGAGGCACGTCGCTTTGCTTCACAGTTTTCTTCAAACTGAGTGACTGAACTGCCTGGCAGCCATTTCGTAGCAAGGCGGTACTCTCTTTCTATCATTCTCTTTTTCATTTTTCATTTTTCCTTTTTTCTCTTCACCGTTGCACTCTAATTATCTCACCAATTTAATTTGATTTTAATTTAAATTATTTATTTACTTTTACCGTTTCTCTTTCTCCTTCCATTTGTTTATCTATCTCAGTGCACTGAGGATTCTTTTGGCAGTGCTTTTCACTTTCTCTATACTGGGGCAGCGTTTGTTGACTGGGCACTTTGTTGCCATCTCAAAATTAAATTTGCCTCAAACGGCGTCAAAAGTAAAGATGATGCTACTTGTAAACAGACTGTTTGGGCTGCCTGCGTAGGCGAATTGTACAAAAACAAGTGCTGAAAGAGCAGGGTTTTAGAAAACATGTTGATAAATAAGTAACGAAGGCCACTAATTGATAAAGATGCCATTTGTCAAATGGGCTAACTGAAATTATCGAGTTATTGCCTGCCGTTTATAGAAGAAGGAAAAAGAAAGAGAATAAGAAAAGGGAAACAGAAGTAGCACTGGCAGTAGCAGATTTCAACCATTTAGAGGTCTCATTAGCGTCCATGACTGGCAGCTAATTCAATTTCTGCCAATTGCCATTCATGTGCCCGTCGATGCAGGCGATGGGGCCGATTCTGCTGGCGCAGTAGAAAACGACGAAGACGTTGATGATGACACGACGACGACGACGACTTGGTACGACCAACGACTACTTTAGGCTATTACAATAATTATGTAAGCCTACAGCTGCGGCAACAGCAGCAGCAGCTAAAGCTATAGCTAGTCCAATGCGCTAAGGAAATCTCATATCGACGTTTGAAATGACTTTCATATTTTGTGCCTTTTGGTACAAAAAGATTAAATTATACAAGCTTACTCACTTATGCCTCTTATTAGAGGTTGCAATGAGACTGAAAGATGAAATATACAGTGTATATTTCTTTTCTTCTTTCCTCTTTTCTTTTCCGCAAACAGCTTCGTCTTTGATGTGGCAGTCAGTGGCTCTCCTAATGGCATTCTAATGCACCCCAAAATAAAAACGCTCATTCACTTGTTCTCATTGTCTGATGCTCAAAGTATATCCCACCAGACCCAGATTCCTAGGGACCCTTTCAATATCAAAGCCTTCCCTTTCTCTCTCTCTCTCGTTCTTGCACTCTTCTCTACAGTTTATTCGATAATGCGGAATTAATTCTCAAACTGTAAATTTAAACGAGTAAATAACGCGTTTTGTGCATTAATAATGCAATAAATCACATTCAGTATCGTTGTCTTCTATCTTCTATCCAGGCATTTCTGCTTTCTCTGCTTTCCGTTTTTCCAGTTTCCATTTTGCCCAAAGATGTCGGCCAAATAAACAGTACAGAGTGGATCAAAAAAGAAAAAAACAGTAATAAAATATTCATGGATTATTTGACAACATTTCTTATTTATCAGTAAACCTGTATCAATTTATAAATATTGAATTCAATAATCAGCAAAAATCAGCAAAAAATTCTCACTTTGAACATTTGAACATCAATTTTAAAGCTTTTAATATTTTAAACATTAATTATTTTAACTTGTTTTTGTCTCAACATAATAAAAATGGTTAAAAACTGTTTTAATAATTTGTTTTATTTTTGTGCAATAAACAATGTGTAAAGAGAGCTTCTCAATGGTTGCCTGACTGCAGTGCATTAGGCTCCACATTGTACCACAGTAGGAGTGAGCAAAGCCCAACAAGACAGTAGTATTAGGTTAGCAGGGGAATGAACTGATGAGGGACCAGCAGTTATTGGTTGGCATCCTCGCAGAGAGACAATTGGCAGTGGCGCTTTTGAAGTCAGTTCCAAGTTGGAACTCTAGAAAAAGAAAGGAAAAGATTCTGGGCTGCTAGCAGCGACAGTGAGGGCTGTCGTTCTGATTGTCTTTATTGTTTCATAGCTCATTTAAGATGCATTAGACCTAATGTTCTAATCATTTCTACTCTCTTTTTCCACTTTCTTTTCCCGCGCGTCTCGCATTACTATTTTATACATCTTCCCTAGCAGCATCAGCAGCAGCTTTTCTCTCCGACCATTCTCATTTTCGCCATGTTCTTCCGAGTTGTGGCCGTTTTCTTTCTTTTTGCCATTCTTTTTTCCTTTCTTTTTCTCTTTTTTCATCTCTCGCCATCAATTTCTTGTCTATTTGTCAACATTTGTTGCCAATTTGACATTTGCCATGTCGAATGTCTCATTAATGACGCGATCTCAATCTTCCTATTTCTTCATTGTCTCACTTTCACTCTTTCTCTTTCTCTTCTACACTAGTGCCCACTTCATTGATTGTGATTTGGTAAATTGTGAAAATTAAACCCTAAAAAGACTTTGAATTGTTAACTTACTCTTTACTTTCTATTTTTGCCGAGCAAATCTACTTTTTCGAGTCATTGAATCTAAAGCACTCTACTGACTATGCTTACGATGGCAACATCATCACTGCAAAAAGGCGCTAGTTAAATGTCAAATGAGCCTTCATTTTATGCTCACTAATTAAATGGCATTCTGCAAGTTGATAGGCTTGCAAAATGGCCTTCTCATTTCACTTTCTTCTTAACAAAGACGCTTTTTCAGTCAGTTTTTGTTTACATTTGCAAAATAATAGTGGCACTATGCTACATTTTTTGCAGCTCATTTTCTAGCTAAGGAAAAAAATACAATCTGCAAATGTTTGGCGAGAAAATGAGTGCAATTCTCTAATTTATCTCACTTACTGTCTGGGTTCTTTCTTCTGTTTTTAGCGTTAATCTACTTGCAATATGCTAATTTATTGCCCGCCTAATCACTTACAAGCGGCTTTAGCACGAGGACGCCTTCATTTGCAGGGAAAGTGATTTGCCCTATTAGAGAGTCTGCCAGAGTGCGCATTTTTCATTTCTCCAATTGCTACAGTTCAATTGGAAAAAATGCTTTTTGCACATTTTAATGTACAATTGAACAGCATGATTTAGCATTCACAAACTTTGCGGCAACAGTCTCTCTAGTTGTTTATTGTTTGCCACCCAAATGGAAATATTTATAGACTTTTATTATGCAAACTAGCTGAATAAATGAATGAACGAATGACATTGTCTTTTGTGTGCTTGTCTCGTCTTATGTCTTCATCCGTACTTAACTCCTCTCTACTCTTTTTCTCCTCCTCCTTCTCCCTACCACACACACAGATGTACCGCAGATCACACTTCGGCTGGGCAGCAATTTGCGCCACTCGCACATTCAAGAAGGCAACGACGTCTACTTTGAGTGCATCATCCGCGCCTCGCCGTCTGTCACCGAAATAAGATGGCACTTTGAAGGTCGTGAGCTGCAGACAAACACTTCAGCCGGCGTCATCGTCAGCAATCAGTCGCTGGTGCTGCAGAAAGTGAAACGCAATCAACGGGGCCGCTACACTTGCTCGGCCACGAATGAGGAGGGCGAAGGGGAGAGCAACTCCATTCACTTGAGGGTCCAATTTGCACCCGTCTGCAAAGCAGGTACGTACTTGGCTAAGGTTTGAAAGGTTTCTCGACTTTTCAGTAGTAGGCGGAATGGTAACCGAGCAAACTGCACAGCAAAACCTGACCTAGTGTACTATTCCCAGTTTTTCAAGTTCCCATGTGACACTTTTTGGTGCAGCTTGCAAAAGGCAGAGCGCACGTAAGACAAAACCGCATCTCCTGTGTCAGTACAGTGTGTGGCGTTAATTAAATTATAATTTGAAAATTTAATTAAAAATTGATTAATGACAGTTAATTAAAATGATCAACTCAGCAAATTTCGCCGTCGAACGACGCGTGTAATTAGAGCCTCTTCTGTTGTGTGTGTGTGTCGGAAAGTTACTAGTTCCCCACAGTGCAGTGCCGTTCTGCAGCTGAGAAAGAAGCAAATTCACTTTAGTTTTAGCTTTCTTTGCACAGAAGACTGGGGAGTATTTTCAGAGAAGTAGTAGTGGTAGTAGCAGTTTCTTTCATCTTTAGCCAGAATTTCAAAGTCTGCAGGCTGCTGCTGGCAAAAAAAACTGTCATGAGAATTTATTCGAACAACGCGCTGAGTTTGCTCAGTGCTGTTGTTGTTGCAGCGGCGGCTGTTTTTGCTGTTAAGGCTTGCTCTAGCCGAGATGCGTCCTAAATAATAGCCCGCAAAAGCATCGATTGATCTTGCGACGCCTTCCGAACATCTAAACAGTAAACTTGGGTAGTATCAATAGAAGTAGTCACTGGGTGCTTCTGCCACTGTCACTGCCACTGGCTGCAGTTGTCTTCGATACCACTGGCCAGCCAATGAGATCATCAATTACCAATTGGAGGATTTTCAATTTGTTTCAATTGGCCCTTTTTATTATACCGCGGCCGGCGGTTTGCTCATTCTCTGAACACACTCCGCACTCTACTTTTTCCAAACTCCTCCATACTCGCTCCTTACGGTCGATAAATTTGTTTATATACGATTAATCGTCTGCCGCTTCTTCTTTTTCTCCTTCTTCTCCTCCTTTCTTCTTCAGGGCACACTGTTTCTGATCAATTATGGTTTGCTTTAATCGATTGCAGTGTCCTCTTATTTTCGTTTTCCCTCTCTCTCTCTCTCTCCTCCTCTCTCTCTCTCTCTCTCTCTCTCTCTCTCTCTCTCTCTCTCTCTCTGTTGTCCGTCGACAGCAGTGGGCATCGATCTACTGGTGATTGTCTGGAGGAGCTGTCCGAATGTTCGCAGACAAGCAGTGCTCACTCCACTCCACTCGAGTGCTTTGCACTGCTGCAATTCACCGAGCCAATCAATGGGGACAATTTTGCCATCATAGCCAATAGTCCACTGTCGATGGCACTTTGCTCTCTCCCTCCTTCTCATTCTCTTTTTGCTATCAAGAAATTGCCCGTGTTCACCCAGTGAAGAAGGTCCCACACACACTCACACACACACGCACAGACTAATCTGATATCGATAATATCTAGATAATCAAGCAAACATTTTCGCTGCATTGCTCCGCTGATGATTGAGTGCTCTCTGCTCTCGATGCTGCTAGTGGTGATGGTGCTGCCGTTGTTTCTCGGCTGACCACCACCACTGTAAGACCGAGCACTGGAACGTGCCTTCTAAATGAGATTCATAGCGGAGATTCCGTGCAGTGACGCGTGAATGTCCAAGTGGACGGCAAATGAGATCAAATGCCGGTCGCCGTGTCATAATCGCTCACCTCTTTAATTACATTTAGTCAGAATCTCTGGGATGCGTTTTTCTCGGGCTTCACTGCTTTTGATAATGCCTGATCACCACTGCCACAACCAGACTATGATTTTTGGGCTAGCAATTGGAGCTGAACAGCTATCTGTTTGTTTATTGATTTGTTTGCTTGATTTATTGACATTCCATTGCGAGATCAGACATTGTACAAAGAGTACTACTTAAACCATTGCGGCACTGTGCCACTTCTGATCTCCCTTAATTGATGTCTTTTGTTTGGCCTAGATTGCTAAGCAAATATTCCGTTTCTTTATTGAAACACTTTTTCACCCGACACTTTCTCCTTTGTTTATTGAATTGTGAATAACTCTACTATTTTTCCTTTTTCCCCACAGGTCAAAAGATCCTCTACGGTGCAGCTCGCTACGAGCAGGTGAGCGTCCTCTGCGAGGTGGAGGCCGACCCGCCGGAGGTGAACTTCAACTGGTCCTACAATGGCAGCGGCGAGGCGCACCACAAGGACGCCACGCTGCTCAACTTTGAGGGCAGCGGCACACTGTCCAGCATTGGCCGCTTCACGCCGCGAACCGAGTTCGACTACGGCACCGTCTTCTGCTGGGCGGCCAACAGCGTCGGTGCGCAGGTGAAGCCGTGTGCCTACTCCATCGTGGCCGCAGGGTCGCCCGACGCCGTGCGCAACTGCTCCATCCTCAACGTCACCGAGGACTCGATGAAGGTGGAGTGCGGCGAGGGCTACGACGGCGGCCTAAGGCAGCACTTTGTCCTCGAGGTCTTCGACACCACCTCGACGACGGCGTTGCGTGCCAATCTCAGCGCACCGACGCCTCACTTTAGCCTGAACCGGCTGCAGCCGGCGCGCTCCTACCTGCTGGTGGTCTACGCCGCCAATGCCAAGGGTCGCAGCAAGGAGATGGCCGTCACTGCGTACACACTCGCCATGCCTGAGAGCATGAATCGACTTGCAAAGGGTAAGAGTTTTTTATGTTTGGCTTTAAAATAGCTATTCATATTGGTCACCAGAGTCGAGTCTTTTTTGTGTGTGTTTAGCTCAATAAATGAGGGCAATATATCAATGCGGTACTAAACATGCATTCTCTGTACAATGTACATTCTCTCGTTTGACAGGAAACGTCTGGCAGCTCAACTTTAACCCGGTTCTAGTCGTCCTGATTGCTGTCGTCGCTGGTGTGGTGGTCATTGCGTTCTTCATTGTGCTCATTGTCCGGTGGAGGACAATGAAGCCACCGCTTCACCGATATCGAGGTACGTAAAGAAAAACGAAAAGAAAAGAAAGAACATAACAACACTGATAAACACACACACAGCAAACCACAAAGCGCTTCATCAGTCATTGAGACTTTTTTATATTGTGAGAAGGAGAATCATCTCTTTTTCTCACCCTGATTTTTCATTTCTCACTGTCATTAACTTGTCTAAACGACGACGACCACTTGCCACTTGCGATAACCAGAGCACTGAATCTTGCACAACAAGATTCTAGCTCGCCTGCTTTTTCTGCCTGTTTATTTATTGTTGTCACACTGAGTAACACTGATGCCGCCCAATTGATGGCCACGTTTGCAAGCGAGCAGAATATTCGGAAATTAGAATTTAAATTATGATTTTCTTTTAATTATAATATACCCGTTTGGCAGCGGAAATTGACTGAAACGAGCGTGATAGCGATAATGAGCCATCTGTGAAGGCCAGCAACATTTGGGGTGACAAGCAATGGCCGCCATTCCATTGGGCTTCCTTTACTTCTCAATGCAGAACTCTCAACGATAGTTAATCACTTATTAATTATTAAATTTACTCTCTAATGAATTTGCATGTTTCTTCTCTGTTGTTGCTGGCAAAGAAGAGGCTGGCGTTCACTGGGCGCACCGAGACCATTATTTCATTTATTTTCCATTCTTTTGCCACCGGTACATGTGCACGTCCCAGAGGAGTAGGGAAGACCTTTGTTTTTTAGTTGTACTGCCCTTGTAATTAGTCGAACATTTGCATCAGCAGCGTATGTTTAGAGTTCAGCTGTTATCGCTGCCAATTGCCAGAATCACCGAGTAAGAGGGCAGTGTGGCAAATAGCTTGCTGTTGTTGCTGTTGTTGCTGTTGCTGACTCTAAGTTGACCCCTTCCTAGCAAATGACAAATGCAGAAGAGTGCTTGTTGAAACAGAAGATCACTGCTTGACTTTACCAGCTGCACTATGCATTGTTAAGTTTCTAGAAATGAGCTAATTAAAGAGCCTTTTTACAAAAAAAACTTTATTTTTGATGAAAAATTTAAGATATTTCAATCAAACACTAAAATAATCTTCATTGTGTTTTTTATTTAGTTCAAACTACTCTTTTTCTTATAAAACTGATCTATATCATGCTAGATGGATAGTATCCATTTGACCAAACTTCACGCAATGTCTGCCCAAAACAATAGGGACGACTACTGGTTCTTCGGAAGTCAAACCACCAAGGGACCATTTGACCGTTAGTGTCATTTGGTTTGTTGGCTACTTTAATTAAACAAGCAATGCAACAACAACAGCAGCAGCAGTCATATTACAAGGCTTTTGCAGTTATTAAAGCACGTAAAGGCTATAATCGAGCGCGATTATTTATTGTCGAGGAAGAGGAAGAGGAATGCTGGTGGCATTGTTGAAAAAACTGCAAATTGAATGTGTTCTCTGGGAAAGTGTCCATTGGTGAGCAGGGGCGGTGGCTAACTCTAGTTGTTCCGACTTTACTTCAGTTCAGTCCAGTTTGGTCTGGCCTAGGTCAGTTTGCAGTGTGCCCATAACGATAACTATTAGCTAATGTTTCAAGCAATGGCCTTAATTGGGAGGCCAGTGATGCTTACTGTTAATTGACTGTGCGTGCAAGTGGCAGTTGACAGAGTGACTAATGTTTTATTAAAAAATTATATTACTATCATTCTTCTTGGGAACATCTTTGCTCAGTGAAGAGGGAGGAGGGCAGTGCCCAAGTTGTCATTCTCATTACAAGTGAACACAACAGCAGTGCGCCCGAGAAGCAGTTGCCAACAGTGTAGACAGAATAGACTGAAATGAGCAAGTGTTCTAGTGCTGTACCCCCTTGAAACTGTGCCCCTTTTGTGCTGTCGATTGTTGTTTGGCACTGCACAAGGACACTACTGCTGATGCTTTGTTCGTTCTGCTTCCTGCTTAATGGACTGACCGACTCGATAACGGCTGCTGCTTTCCACTTGCTCCTAATGATAGACACCAAGAAGGCCAGTATGACACTTTGACCACTGTCATTATCACACACACATACACAGCAATTGCAAGGAAAGTGAACAAGCATGGCGCCCTTTGCTGCTTCTTATCTGGCCGCAATTACACTTGGACAACCGATGTTTGGGTCACTTTTCAGCCTCGTTTTTCTTCTTTTTTTCTTCTAACGACCCTTTACATTACTGTTACATTTTAATTATCGCTCTAGCGTCAGTTACCAGTGTCTGTTATTGATTGGGTGATGCTGCTCTTGCTGGCTTGCAGTCTTCCTTACTCTGACTACTTTCCTTTTCTTCTTCTTCAGCACCAAACAATAGTAGTAGTCGCTGAGTAAGCAAGTAAGCAAGTGAAAGTGGAGCAATCACTGGCCGCTGGTCGACTGGTTAGAGAAACTGCTTCTGGAGAGCACTTTGGGAGAGCACTGATCTACTACTCTCAATTTTAAAGCACACTAGAGACCACTGTTCCCGTTTGGCTGTCCGTGTGGTCCGCAGTGATGATGTGTGTGCTAAGGAGGGCAACAACGGCAGGACCAGTGACCTAGCTGCACTCTAAATACCACTGACCTGTCCTGCTGACCTTGAACTGCTCTGCAGACCTTGCCCGGTCTCTCTCTCTCCCACACCTGTTGCACTGTGGCCAGCACAGACACAGTCAATGAGAAAGAGAGAGACAATCGCCTCCAGTGGAAGAGTAGTAGTGATCTATGTCAGGCGGGCAAAGGAGAGCACCGTTCTCCGTCTGCTGACCTAATATGCCTCCTCGCTGACCCAGTAAAACCGTTTTCTGTGCCATCGACACCGACGGTGACCTCCTTAGTTTACCTTTCAACGCCGACCATTCACCAAGTGGCCCTCACCTGTGCTCCTTTCCCTCTTTAGCTGACTTCACTGGACTCACTTTGAGCTACACTGCGCTATAAATTGCATCACTCTCATTTTCTTCTCTCTCATTGCTCTCCTTTGCGCTGTAGTACCTCAATTAGACTTGGTTTCTTACTTTCTCTTAACTCTAACTCTATTTTTCTATTTTCCACTAACCACTTTCTCTTTTTTTCTATTCTTCTTTTTTCTTTCCTATCTATCGCGTCTGCTACAATTCTGCTTTCCGCTCTCTCTCTCTCTCTTTCTTTCTTTTACCACCACAATACAAAAGGCAAAACATCAACTGATAGTGCCAACAACAACAACCACAGCAGTGCTGCGAATAACAGTAATGGCCAAGCAAACGGCGGCACTCCGATGAAGGAGAAGAAAATGAACACTTCGACCGGCAGTGCCGTCTTTCGCAAGGGCATGGTTGAAGAGATCTGTGATGTTTGCACTACGTGCACGCCTGGTGAGTCAGACGATGACCACATCACCAAGTGCAACTCGGACCTGGGACCAGGTAGCCATTCGGCCCCCGACTCCTTTAGTAGATTGCTTGAACTTTTTGTTTTTGTTTTGCTACTTTATTTGTAGTATGCCTTCTTTTAAGTACTGAAAGGAAATTGACCATTATTCTCACTTTTTGTTTTTCCACTCTCTCATTTACACATAGACATCTCACTGACGTCAAGTGAGGCAGCGACAAAGAACACCGATCTGACGGAGGAGAGCGACAAGCTGACCTCTCTGACGACCCCTTTGAACGGTGCTCCAGGCGGTGTGATGCCTGGCAACATCTACACCTCAACGCCACTCACCAATGGCTCCTCTAATAAGCACGTCACCTGGAGGCCAGAAACGCCTCCCTCACCGCCGCCAAATGTGTACACGGTAAGTGCGGACAACAAACAGGTTACCCACTAGCAAATCAACCCCTTTCTCACCAAACTTCACTTTTAACCCTTTTCACTAACACGCTGAACTTTGACTGACTCTCTTTTTCCACTTCTCTCTTTCTCTTCTTTCTTTCTTGCATCATCTAACTCGTCTTTTTCTGATCACTTCATGCTATCATCCTCTTCCTCCTATCTACTATCTCTCCCTCTGACCTTCCCTCATCGTTTGACACAATTGCAGCAGTATTCCAATGTCTCCTACGTTCCGGTGCCTACCTCTAATCTCGAGCCGCTGTCGTACCAGTACGTGGGCCACGACAGCAGCCACCAACTAGTGCCAAACATGACCACCATGGTCCCCTCATTGGGACCAGCCGGCGCCGGCAACCTGCCAATGTCCTACTCGCTGAGCACTGGCCTCGCAGGCACCGCCTACGACCCCAGTGCCTCAGCCATGGCCACTGGCTACCATGTGATAGGTGGTGGGCAATCGGGCACACCACTCCAGTACGGTACTCTCGGGGCACATCACCACCAGCAACAACAACAGCAGCACCTATTGCAGCAGCAACAGCAAGCCAGCCAAATGGGACCTCTGGGGTCGATGGGTGGTGGGATGATGGGCGGTGGAATGGCCATGGGCAGTCCCTACTCACCGTACGGCTCGTACGGTGGTGGTGGCAGTCCGGCAGCTGCTGGTGCCTTCAGCACACTGCAGCACCCTCGTCGGGTTCGTGTTCTGCCGCCTGCCACCAGCAATGGCAGCATGCAGTCCACGCCGCCGCCACAACTCGGCTCCCCAGCAACCACCCTCTCGATGACCTCCTCAGGGTCGGCCTCCCTGTCGACCAATGTGCAGCACCGGACGAGCACTGATCAGCTGAGCAGGTCGCCGATGACTGACGTGTAGGCACTGGACGGTGTAGTGCTGCTGTCACAAGCAATGGAACAAGCGACAGATCAAACAAACAACACACACACACCCTCAGACCCTCTACCGCCTCTATATTACCTTCCTTCCCCTACCTCGGTTGTGCCCTACAGTATCTCTTTCTCTCTCCATTACCTACAACTTCCCTGCTTTTCCTACCACCACTCTGATGTCTGGCACCTCTATCTCCTCATGTACAAAGACATCATCATTTCCCCCCCCCAGCAAGCCACTTTTCCCTCACCTTTTGCCCCCCTCCCGACTCTGGTCGCTAAGATGTATTTATTTTTTTCTATCTTCATTTTTCCCCCTTTTCTTTTTCATTGTAAATATCCTCATCTTCATCCTTCTTGATGGTGGTGAATTGATCACTGTGCATGATCTTTTACCATTAAAATGCTATTCTTTTTAAAATCAAAATCTACTATTAAACATTCTTTTTATTTATTGATCCCAAATAACTGCATTCCTTGCACTCATTTTTGTTTGCATTGGTCTATATCTGTTCTTTCAAGTTTAATCAAAAATGCATGCCACTTCTTTCATCCGTAACTCTACTAAACTGTAACGTAACATTTTAACTTTTTCACACTTGAAACTTTTGACTAATCTTTTGCTTTTTTGTTTATCAGCCAATGTTGCCCAGAGATGACCCGCTTGAATCTGGGTGCTGATACTAGCCGCTTCTAATCACCTGACTAATCATCAACTTTCTCACTCAAACTCCACCAAATGAACTCCTCCTGTACAGTTTCTTAACTCATTTGTAAATTGATTCATTTTTATTTACCAAAGCTTTCTGATATTTTGTGCCTTATAAAATAAAATAAAACACGACTTTTAATTAATCTGACTAGAAAACATCACCAACCATGTAAAGCGCTACATTTTGCAACTTTTGGTGCTGCTGTTACAAACCAACAGTTTCTGAGAAATCGGGCCCCAAAGTGGACGGTTTTTAAAACTGCATTTACGAATTTAAACAATAGTTGTCACACCACCTACCGGTAAATAAACTCACTACTATCACAGCCGCACAACGATGATGAAATCCAATGCCGACATCGACAAAACGATTTCCACCACTGTCAAATCTGGAAATCTTGTGGCTCCAATGAACTCTTCTCGCTTCATCAACCTAGACTTCACTGGCATACTGCTCTCAAAGGAGCTCAATGATAAGGATGGGGACACAGTTTTAACTTCCAACTCCGCCTTCTTCAAGCTCCTCACGTTGCTGCCCTTTGAAATGGACGAACAGCAACAGAACCGTTTGGCACAGTTTCCGACCACCTTTACTACTTACAATGTTTTCAAAGAGCCCGTTGACCAGATGAACCTGAAGCCCGATCAGCTGGCACACCGCCTTCAAGCGGACGCCTTCCCAGTGGGCCAGCGAGAGCTGAGCTGCCTGATTTCCGAGTGGGCCTTGGGCCACTTTTTGAAAGAGGCTAAGGATGAGAATGTTAAGTCTTCGTCCCGCCTGGTGATAATCACAGCCTACGGGTGCGTCAATGTGGCCTTTTTCGATCGGCTCCCGCTGCTTTCGGTGGTCAACTTTCGCAAGATTCACGTGAAACCTGATCCGTGGATCGTGAATCAGGGCAAGTGGCTGTGGCGGCTGCACGAGCCCTGGGATAAAGTCTGCTTCTGCAATGAGATGGACAATCGCTCGGAGTCGGGTGAGTTCATTTTGTTAGTGTTTTTAATGTTTTGTTAACCGATGATGCAATCAATTTCTTTTTAGCTAAAACCGTCTACAAAGCTGTTCGCAGATTGGTGAAGGGATTTGCTGATAAAGAGGAGAAGGAAGCAAAAGAAGCTAAAGAGAAGAAGGAAGCTAAAGAAAAGGATTTGGATAAGGAAAGGGCAGGGTCGTCTAGCAGCAGAAAACGCTCTTCGGATTGTTTTGGCGATGATGAAGACTTCAACAACAACCAAAACATTAAAATAGCTACCGCTTTCAGATTTACAATAGAAGATGAGTACTACTATAACCGCAAAGACTACGAGAAAGCAGACCGATACGAGACCAGTGGTCAAAATAACAACAATCAAAACGAAGATCAAACCAATGCCTTGGAAGCGATGCAGCGTTTCCTCTTGCCTGCTGAGCGAGGCAAAATGTTCTACCACGAGATCGATATCTACAGCAATGTCAATACTTGGAACAACTTCAAACTAGAATCAACCGGCAATAAGCTTCTCGCGGATGCCTGTGCTCTTAATGATGTGGTCATCGTAGAAGACGGGGGAAACGGAGATGATGAAGAGGCATTGCGCTACATTGAGAAGACTAGCAAAGTGTTCGTCTACCGTCGTCTTCCAACTGAGACACTTTTAGAGCAACACGGAAAGCCTTTCAACCATGGCTGTATCCTCGCTCTGAGTCAATCTCGACTGAGGGCCAACTCGCACATCGAAGCAGTGGGCAGCTTTGCCGAGGTGGCCGCCATCCTCGAGGGCGTGACCAAGGAGAGAGCTCGGGAGGGCCTCTTTTTTCGCATTGCTGCTCGAGTAGTCGATTTTGAGTTTCGAAGTGAAAAGCAGAAGCAAATTATCAGCTCAGATGAAACTGATGTAGACAAGGAGGTTGACAGCAAAGACTTGCTTTTGTTTGTGGAGCTTCAGGATCTTCATCATCAGCAGCAGCAAAAGCCATTGGCCACCAAGACTGTCTGGATCGTCGTAGAACGAGAACAGGTAGAAACTGTTCTTGACAGAGATCTGGGCAGCATGGCCAAGGAGGACGCTGTCAAAGTGTTGAAAAGCTTCTTCAGCAACTATTATCCGGTGGGAAAGCGACAGAAAGAGCAACAAAAGAAAGTACAGCAACAGAAGCAACAAACCATTGTGAGAAAGAAAAAGCAGTCTAAGACGAGCAACTCGGTGGAGGATGAATGGATCACGACGTTAGTCAACTTTGAGGATGATCCTTTGATGGAGAAGAAGGTGGAGAAGAAAAAGGAGGAAGAGGCCACCAGTGACAATCTAGTCGACTGGATCATCGAAGCTCGCCCATATTGCCAGATAAATAAAAATGGAACTCCCAGTTTCACCTTTTCAGCAGACAATGCGCCACACGCTGTTCTTAACCGACACCTCTTTGACTACTACAGCGGGTCACAGATGGATGATCTGATCTTTTATCTTCGCGGCATGTACATCTTCAGTGAGAGATTCAGATGAATAGTACTTTTATTTGATTTCAGGTATTTTTAATAATGTAATCTTAATCATTTTTATTTCCAGTTTGCTAATTAAAACAGTTATGTAATGAGCTGACTTCGTACTTGAATGAGAATCAATGGATTGGCCGTAAACTAATAAAAATGAGCCTTCACCAGCACAAAACAGTACATTTCAAATTCGGTAAAAATGACTAGAAACTGCAAAAATAGGAAGAATTCGTAGTTAGCAAAGCAAAGTAAAGGCAATTTAGCAGTCCAAGTCAGACCTTTGTAAAGGAGGCGACGGAAATGAGTCCAAAGAAAGGTCCGTAGGTGATACCATAGCGCTGCTGTCCGTCAAACTTGGCAATGTACCCAAAGAGCGTCAACTGCTGTCGCCAGCTGAACCACTCTCGGCCTTGGGTGGCCAGCCGGTAAAGGGGCCCAGTGCACTGGTGCAGTTTTTTGGTGTACCAAGTGGCCAGCAGGTGGAAGAAGACCAGCCCTAGGGCCTCGCCCAGGTTGAGCACTGTGAAGTAGAAGGAGGCGAGGGCGTTCAGTCGGCCAGTGGCCAGCAGCATGGTCGTGTAGGCGTTCATGGGCAGGATGAAGGCGATGAAGGCGAGGAGAAGGACGCCGATGAAGCGATTCGTCTGCAGCACCAGCAACAGCGCCCCAGTGTGCAGACGGGCGAAGTGCTCAAAGGCGCGGAACTGACGGTGAAGGCATCTTCTGCTGTTGCTTTCACTTCTGGGCTTGGGTTTTATCATCTGGTTGATTGCGGACAGACGAATAAAAACAATTGCAGAGATGGAGATCATGACCGCGGGAAGAAGGGTGTCCACGATGACCAGAAAGACGTCCGCCAGGTCGCAGGTGACGCAGTTGAGAAGGTAGAAGGCGGTGTAGAGAAGCTTACAGGGCAGATGCAGGGTTTCAAAGATGGGCGTAAAGTGTCGCCAGGAAAGAACATGAAAGAGGACTGCGTAGGCGGTGAAGGTCACCGTGAAGCTGTAGCAGCTGAGGCGGAAGAAGCGGGTCACTTGGCGTACGACGGTGCTTGATTTGAGCGCCCTCTTTCTGCCAATTTGAATTGTCTTTTGGAGGAGGTAGTTCTCTGGATCACCTTGGTAGACGACTTCTCTGATCAGCAGAATGAAGTGAGCCTGTTGAGGGTTGTTTCGAAAGAGAAAGTACGCTGTGTAGAGGAAGGTCATTGCCTCGGCAAATAGCAACAGCAAGTGAAGGTTAAGGTGTGGCGGCAGGTCAAAGAGGAACATGTGGTCAAAGTGGAAGACTCGCCAGAACTTTGGGCTTCCGGTGATGGACTGATCCCAGTTGATCAGCAGAAAAACTAGGTGCAGGCAGTGGGCGCTCAAAAAGAGTAAAATCGCCTTTACTCGACGGAATATTTGTAGGCTTTTCTGTCTGTGAGCGTAGTTGGAGCTGGAAATCTGTTCCACTTCGTCGAGGTACCAGCGAAACTGCGCTTGCATTCGCCAAAATTGGCAGCATTTTGGAGCAAAAAAAGAAAATGTGGGAAGGATTTTGGCAATCTTGGGCAGCTTTAGTAAAAAAGCAAGCATTTTAATGTTTTGTTTGGATTCACCTTTATTGGCTGTTCAGTTACTAAATTGAGATTTTACATTGCCAAAAAAATTGTACAAGTTTTCAATAGTTAAAAATTTGACAGAAAAGAGAAAGATCATTAGGTGAAATCAATTACTATTGTTTTGTGCACTAATTTCCTGAAAATAAGTAAATAATTAATTTTATTAATTGTGCAAGAATAATCAATTGTGAGGACATTTAGACAGCAGTTAATGATTTTTGTCGAGTTTCAAAACCTGAAGCAACGCAATTAACAATGTTTAGTTTTTATACTTACTAGTTTACTATTTTAAAACTTTTCTAATAGTGCCCATGTCGAGTGGATCTGAATTACGCTGTTTGAGACACTTTTTTGCCAAAAACTTTGACCTGATGCAATTCACTAAAGCATTTGCTGGTAGTGAAGAACATTAAACAATGAATAACTTTGTGAAACACCACATTTCATGTAAAACAGTATATTAAGTAAAGTATTAATATAAAAACATGTAAAAATGAATATTCTAGCTGAGAAGCCAGTAAGTAATAATACAGAAACATATCAAATAGTATCATACAAGTAAAAAGTAAAAAAGACGCTTCTAAACAGTTGCCAGTGTAAACGAGTGGCTGCACACAGCTGAAGGCATAAATAAATTGCAGTCAAATTAGTTGTTGTATCAGCAGAGCTACCAGGGTAAATCTGTCCCATAAAAGGGAGGTGGGGATCATCTTGAACATAGATGCCTAGTCAAAAACTAGACTCGACTGAACTTGAGACCAGCTAGATTGAAAAGGAAAATGTTTAACACAAAGTTAACAAAAACAGCTGTAAACGTGCATACCTTCATCATTAGAGTAGCAATTTTGGCAGTGCAGCTTGTTGTTGCGCACACGAACATCAGTGCCCACTGTTCCGTTTCCTAATTATGGCGGCATTAAGGGGTCAAAAATGAGACAAAGTAAATTAAAGACCTTTCCACTCACCTAGTTGCACATTACAGACTGAACATCGGAAGCAGTTGATGTGATAGAAGAGCGACAGCGACTCGACGACCATGGCCGCACAGCCCTTTCCCAGCTCTTCCATACAGCAGGAGCACTTTTTCTTGCCCGACACCGAGGGCGTTACGTTCTTGGGGTGCTGAGGCTGCTGCTGCGGCATGCCGTTGGCAGCGTTCTTCAGCCAGCCACCCGAACTGGACTCCATCGAGTCCAGCTGTCGCCTCAGCTCTGCCTCCTGCAGCAGCCAGTGGTTCTGGTTGTAGGCAACTCGTGGCTGCTGTGCTGCTGCTGCTGCTGCTGGCCACTGTAGGCGTTCGGTGCATACCGGGCACCGTTGTTTTGGCTAACTGGAACTGTTGGCATCATCTGCTGGGGCACTTGTGGTTGCTGTTGTTGTTGCATCTGCTGCTGCTGCTGCTGCAATTGCTGCTTGGTGATGGGTTTCAGTGATGCACTAGAGGCTGAATATGGTTTCGGGTAGTACAAATACTGATTTGAAGTGTTCGGATAGGCATTCATTTGCTGAGGCGGAAACTGCTCATGCTGGTAAGCTGCATTTCCGTTCGAACGTCTTCCACTCGCTTCTGAATTAGCGTTTTGTTTTCGTAGTTTGGCTCTGTTTGATAGTGAAGTGCCGGGTTGTAACTAAAAAATAAAAAAGTCAATGTTACAATGCTGTTTTCACAAACTATAGTTTACGTACTTTTCATAAGTAGCCGAGCTTGGGTGGTAATCATACTGGTACCCAGCTGAAGTGAGACTTTTCCGGAAGGATTAAGCATTAGCTGATTCTGATTGACGTAAAGATGCTCCTCCTCTGGTTGTTTAGCTGCTGCCACTGGAATTGAGGGCTGCATTTGGTTGTAAGGCTTGCTAGTGCCTGACTGGATGCTTTTCGTAATTTGAATTGGCGGCAGGCCCACATCGTCAACGATGGGATAGCCACGAATGGGAACGGGATTGATCACCTTGTCGTTTAGAATGCTGTCTGTCGGCTGAATTGGATGCTGCAAAGGGACTGGAAGCTGCTGCGGCTGCATAAGATTCGCCTGTTGATAGGCAAAGTTGGGCGGCACATTTGAATAGGAATCAAGTGGATAGTGAAGCTGCTGCTGCGGCTGAGATTGGTACGGCAAGGGCTGATTCTGGTAGATCTGCTGCTGTTGCTGAAGTAGCTTCTGAGAGGCATTTCGAATGGCATTCGAATCCGCCACCGGGTCTAGGGGCAAGTGCTGTTGCTGTATCGGCGCTGGTGCCGCTGCAGGCGGAGTCGGTTGAGGTGGCTGCTGAATGGGAAAACCCAAAGGGGTTATGTTTTCGTAAATGTTTTGTGCCTGCTGCTGTTGCTGACTGATGGGCACAGACTGTGGTTGACTGTTGAGGTGACTACCAGCAGCACCAGGGTAATCCACCTGCTTCACCAATGTCTGCTGCTGCTGTTTCTGCAGTGCCTGAACACTGTTCATCTTGGGCTGCTCTGCTTTAGCTGAAACCTGTGCCTGTGCTTCCACATCCTGATGAGACCTCTGCGCCTTCTCGGTAAAGTTGTAAACAGTGCTGTTGGTGGAGTTGCTGGTCGACAGCAGAGAGTACTCCGGAGAGATTGAACTGGAGTTGAGATTTTGCATTGATTTAGACTGACTCTCCAGATGTGTTTTGGTTGTTGGCGCCGCTGTAGCCGAGGTTTCAGGCGAGAAGCTGCTGCTGCTGTTGCCGCTGCTGCCGGCGACCGACTGGTGAGTGGCAGGAATTGATGAGCTCGAAATTGAATATGAAGCAGAGACGGGCGTCTTCTGGTGCGAAGAGGAGCTGCTGCTCTGCTGAATGTTTCCCAGCGACTTTGACCGCTCTGCGGCCAGCTTCGCTTGTCGGCTTTGCTGTCGGCGTCGGGACGACTCGGCTGCCTTTCGAGCTGCCTCCTCTTCCTGTTTAGCCAAGTTCTCAAAGGCGTACAGCTTCGCCTTAAAGGAGCGCTCCTGGTCTAGTCGCAGGCGTTCTAGCTCTTCATCCAGCTCGTCCTCCTCGTCTTCCACTTCAAAGCTGCTGTTGTGGTGAGCGGCAGCGGCGGCGTCATCATCTGAAGAAGGCACTGACTGCTTAGGCGACTTGCCCTGGCTAGACTTCCAGTCGTTTATGGGGACGTGCACTTTCTTTTGAATCAATGGCTGCTGCTGATGCTGTTGTGGAATGGTTGCCATTGAATTGCTGTTGTTGTTCATCAACGGAGCTTCCTGATTAAACTCGTTACATTGCGGTTGAGATTGACTTGATACAATTTGGGTGCTCGGGTAAGCTGGTTCGGGCATTGTGCCCTCAAACTGTGCTGGGGTGTTAAATGCCCGAGATTGCTGTTGCTGCAGCTGTTGCAGTTGCTGTTGGTATTGTTGTTGTGATACCTCACTACTCATTTCATTGGCACCCGTTTCGCGTCCAGTCACTTGTTTAACATCACAGCCGTCTGACTTAACGGAAAACTCCTGGAGGAGAGTGGTGTCAAAGACGACCACTGTTCCAAGGCCCTTGCGGCACATCTCCTCCTCGCTGTACTGCTCAACGGCATTCGTCTTCAGGAGTCGATTCAAGTTGGACTCAGTTGGATCAAAGGAAAGCTCAGAGGCAGAGGCGGCGGCAGCGGCGAGCTGGTCAAAGGTCATGTTCTCCTCGTCAAACTGATCCGATTCGTACTGCTGAAAGTATTCTGCAAGGAAGGAAGGCAAACAAACAAAGGGAAACGTCAAAGCAATGCCGGCAAGAGCGGTGTGTCACTAGCAGTGGATAAGCGTGCACTACTATTTAGGTAGGCGCATCATCACCACCAGCAGCATTGTCACCATGTCTACCATACCCTGTGTTTGCGACTGGTACAGCTGCTTACTGTAATCGCTGTAAGCGGTGAAAGCGGCGATTGTTGCTATGGACAGAGGCCATAAAATACTGTTAGTCAAAAAGCGGCCTACAAAGCGGTAAAAGCTACTGAACATCTGCTACTGCAGCTGCCCTCCTTACCTTTGCGCTCTTCATTTCTCTTCATCTCCTCTTCAGCGTCCTCTACATCTGCATATCGATGCAAGTTGTAGCCGATCCGTCCACCAGAACGCGCCTTCTCGTTGAGAATTTCCGAAAATGTTTTCGTCTTTCTGTTGGTGTTGCGCGACAGCACCAGTTCATCTGACAGGAGGCAATAACAAAGAAATGATTTATTACAGAGAACAACAGCATATTATGCTAACAGCCATCACCAACCTTCTGAATTGTTCTTGGTCAGCTTCCTCTTTGACTTCCAGCTCATGAGATTGTTCTGCCACTCCTCTTCGACCTCTTTAATCTTCTCCTTGGTGATCTTCACCTTTTCTGCCAATTTAATCTGTTCCACCGCCTAAAAAGAATAAAAATTCAATTAGTTTTAAGCTGAGTTCAGTGGCGCATTCATTAAGAATTACCTTTTTGCTGAGTTCATTCTTCTGTATCTTGACAAACTGCAGCGGATCAATGGGCGGCATCTTCTTCTCAGGCCTGATGACCGCGGAGACGCTGTGCGTGGTGATGCAGCCAATGGGCGGCTGCAGACTGGAGCCCGACTGACTGCGACTAGCGTGGCTGCTGCTCGAGGAGTTGTCCGAATCGGCGGAATCCTCGAATGACTCAACGGATTCGGCCGTCGAGCGGTACGTCTCCTTCCAGCCGTTGCTGCTTCCCTGCTCGGAAGCAGCATTACAACTGCGCGACATTGTCAGCATTGAGAAATCCGTGGTGGGTTAGATATTTTTGAACCTAGTAGTCAGCTTGCAGACGATGAAGAAGAAAAAGACGAGGAAGAATAGAAGACGAAGACGACGGCGCACGAAAAGAGAAAGTAGTCTTAGGAAGTTATTGCTCGGATTCAGTGCATTCATAAAATGTCGCAATGTGTTGCAGCTTTGTAGCTAGGCAGCCAAACAGTGAAAATGTGTGCCGGCAAAGAAACGGCAACGAGACGAAAATAACAACAATCAAAGGGAGACTTGTAAGCTGCAGCAGAGTGAGATGATTTCTTTGTGCCCTTCTTCTTTCCCGCAGAGCCCCGTTTACCGAGACAAAAAGTGGGCAATTGCTAGCGATTATTGAGGTCTGAGAACAACAAAAACAACACGTTCAGAGAACTAAATCAGAGCTGGTGCTGGTCGTGGCTTTGGCTGTTGCCCCGTGTGCTGGTAGCGAGCATTCGCCGCTGGCGGTGCCAGGTTCACAATCGCTGAAAGTGAAGGAAAGTCAGTGTCTGTCTGTGTGTGTGTGTTTGTGTTCGTGTGAACGAAGAAGGCGGAAAGAAGGGGTGATGATAATGCGGAATACGTGACGAGTGCTAAAGTGCCGCCGCAGCAGGAGAAAATGGTAAATCAATGGCAGAGATTGTAAGCTGATGATGGTGGTGGTGGTGGTGGTGGGTGACAAGTGCAAGGAGATTTATCTTCCCACTTCATGAAGCTGCTGCAGTGAAATGATTTGGGGATGATGACGATAATGATGATGATGGTGGTGGTGGCGGTGGTAAAATCAATGATGAGAAATCTGCAAAAGTAATAAACAAAAATGAATCATTAGTTTCTAAATT
The DNA here is from genome assembly GCA_024499935.1 of Tyrophagus putrescentiae. Taxonomy (NCBI): domain Eukaryota; kingdom Metazoa; phylum Arthropoda; class Arachnida; order Sarcoptiformes; family Acaridae; genus Tyrophagus; species Tyrophagus putrescentiae. Next base: position 5,171,023 of record JAMZRA010000001.1, on the reverse strand, counting down.
GAACAATTAAGCTTAAATGTTGGAAAGATTGCATGATGACACCAGGCACTGACTGACACACCAGGTACAGCCTTCTTTCAAGTGCACCAGCCACTTTGGTACAGTTACTCTACTCGCCGGCTGCCACTGAAGGTAATGCCATTCAGTGTTTGGCCATTCATGCAACCATAACGGGCAAGTCACACAGACACAGACAATGGTCACAGGAGATGAGCTGCTCAGGTGTGCTCCAGCGGACAGGTAAGAGAAAAGGCAAGAGACACGTTCTAATTACTGGGAATGTAATCACATTTGCACTACATTAGAAATGAACAGTCGGCCGAGGCAACTTCTCGCGACATCAGAAAAATTAAAGCACAATCACGAAATGGCGAGCTCTCTCCAGCGGCGGTAAGTGCTGCGATGGCGATTGTTCGTGATTAAAGTGTGCGCAATGTATCGTTCAAGAGGGGAGAGAGAGAGAGCACAGAGTGGCTTCAATTGTCTTGGTGTCATCAGAAGGAGATCTGTACAGTGCTGCTGCTGCTGCTCACCGCATAATGCAGTGCACTGCACAATGAAAGACGAACGAGGTGTTCCGCGAATCTTCACAGGTATTTGACAGGTAAAGCAGCGCTGGGCTTACCGTGAACATCATGTGCAAACACATGCAGACACACACGGCAGCTTTCCACAAAGGTCAAGTCTATTCAGTGTGACATTTTGTGACACAAAGACTAGGAAAAGCTGCTGCTGCTTCTTCTCTTGGAACTAATCACTGAACTTGTGCTCATCAGGACTCCTCTTCATCTTCCTCTCCAGTTCTCTCTTTCTCTCTCAGTCTGCCGCCAATGAGCGCAGTGAGTGCCGCATTGCGAGTAAACAATGATTGGGCAGGTCGCTGATTGGTAAGCATGTGCTGCTTAGTGACACTCAGGATGGCAAGAGCGAGCAAGTAAACGAGCAAGTACTGAGCAAATGCAAACACAAGTGAACTACTTGTGAGCTCATTGAGCTCTCCAGTCTCTCTTACACTGCACCGAAAGCATCCAGTGATACTTAAGCAGGGGACAGGTGCATCGACACAGACAGACAGACACTCACACAAGATCGAACCTGTATCGATTGTGCCGCGGCAAAGGGCAACGAAAGCTGGCCTGCAAAGAAATCTGCTGACGCTGTGTTCAATGTTGACTATTTGTCGTGGCAACATCACCATCGCCAATTGTACAGCAGCAGCAGCAGCAGCTAAGCACTCGACAGGTGTGCGCTCACACACTCTTCACACATTGCCACAAACAATCACAGTCGTTGATGACACCTTAAACCTTAAAAGCGAGGCAGAGTCTTGCCCAGACTTGTCTCTCCATATGAAGAGTCATTCGGTTATGAATTGGTCGACATCTACTGCACAGTTCCGTGCCACTTCTGCAAAAGGCCAACACAAACACACACACAGACAGGAGAAAGAGAGAGAGCGTGCACAGAAGCAAGTGGATAGTCGTCGGATAGGGACGTTTGGCAGACTGCGTCTTTAAAAGCACAGTCAAGTGATGTGCACTTGCTAAAATTAGAAAGCCAGATGCTAAACGACGACGACAAAGACGAAACGGGTCGCCCTGCTGGACACTAGTGCGCCAGCAGTGCCAACAACACGAACACACCACACACACAGAGAATGAAGCAGTCAACGTGCGCCAGCGGTGATAATAAAGTAATAATGCCATCCAGTGGACATAGTGAGTGGACAATGGCCAATTAAAGTGATACAGATTAAAGTGCTTACTTATCAGACAGCACACTCTGTGTGGCTGATAAAGGAAGTGACACCGAGAGAGAGAGTCAGAGGGGACACATGCCTCTTTCAGCCTCTTCATCATCATCACAATCATCATCGTCCGGGCAAGTGCCTAGGCAATAGCAGAGAATAGCGGTAATTGATTGGGTGCAGGATTGGCGCCGTCACTGATTGAAGTAGTCAAATAGTGAGGCAGATGGCAATTGAGTAATCACTGCAATCACCTGGTGAGCAACAGGCACACTCGGAAGACGGCAGTGATCGATAAAAGCAATTATAAGGCGCCTGATAGATCCGATTGGCAGCTCTCTTCTTTTTCTTCTCCACTCGAGAAAGTGTTCTCCGGGTGGCTGCCAAGGAGCAACAAACACACACAAACACACACTGACAAACCACCGACAGACATTCCGGCGGCAACAGCAGTAGATGACACTGTTTGCGGGACACAGTGGCAAATATAGTATCCTACAAGAATAGTGAAGTGAGTGAGCGAGTGAGTGAACGAGGGGATCACAGGTCGGTGGCACGTAATGAGCTGCCCTGCATGGGGATAAAAATAGCCATCGATAATTGACGATAAGGCAGAGAGATTGGCACAGATACCGAAAGGAAAGGAAAGGTGAACAGGCAGCAATGAGTGAGCAGAGCAATGGCTACAGACTTCTGACTGACAGACAAACAATGTTGAGGCGGTGGTGATGGTGGCGGCAAAGGAGCAAAGTGAGAGAGTGAAACGTGAAGTGGTCAACTGTTTTGTAGAGAAATGATTATGACAGGGAAAGCGTGCATGTGCACTTGATGCCGGCGCCGCTGATCACCAGTGCTCAATGGAACAACTTGCCAGGAGAAGATGAGCACACTGGTCAGGTGATGTTAATTGTTGCCATCGGTGCACTAATTGAGAGCTCGGGTGCCCGAGTCACCATACACACACACACACCACACTGGTCGTCGTGTGTGCCTGGCGCTTTCTTTCATTCAATTAAATACATCATCTCCTTTCGTGCTCAAAGGCTGACGAGTTATTAAGCGTGGATGGGATTGAGATCAGATTTAGATCATATCATGCAGTGCCTAAAGCACACAAACACACACCACACTCACACACGCACATCGCTCGTCGTCGTCTGTCAATAGGCACTTGTTAGAACCATTTAGTAGATGATATTTGGTGGACTGAGAGGCTGTGGTTAGAGAAGAAGAGGAAGAAGAAAGGTGCTTTCTGGGTGAGGAAGTAGAAAGTGGCTAGTTTTTTAAGCGACTAGTGCTGCAGGAAAATGCGACTGTGTTGGACAGCTTAATTGGGCTCTGAGATAGAACAAAAAGTGAGACACTAAAAGAGCTGCATCGGAAGACAGTGAATGATTTAGTCGATCACAGAGCATGCTGCGTCTTTGGAGTCTTTGGCTTTGCTCATTCATTGTGTAATGCAAATAGAGAAAAGCACCAGGAGAATAACTAGTGGTGACTGGTGGTAGGCAGGGTCGGTGGTTGCTCGTAAATGCTTGAAGAGAATGCGCATTGCTAAGAGACGCTCTCGTCGTCGTCGTCTGTGCCTGGTAATGCAGTGTTCACTGTGCTTTAGTGGTGCTGCTGATTGTGGGAGCAAAGGGCACGACAAACATCGTTGCATGAACGATCGGTCATGCTTTGTGAGTGGCAGAAGTTTTATGTGTGCACTCAGCCACAAGTGCTGTTGCTGGCTGCTGCTGTCTCTGGTGCCACAAAAGCTTGCCTTCTTACTCTTAGTCGAGGTCAACCAACAGTCCTGACAGGCAGGATGATAGGCAAATTGGCCGCAGAGTGGACATAAGTCAGAGAGTCAGAGAGCTGGGAACACGAGCAGAAAAGCAGAGAGGGAGAAAGATAGAGAGGAACACGGCGAAAATGGCCCACTAAGAAGCGGACACGCGTGTCGGGTGATGACTCGCACCAAGGAGCACATAAAATTGTTCCACTTGAGAGGGACACACACACAAACTGAGCAGTGCCAAGGTGCACATCCACCTTGATCGGCCAGTTGACCCAAGCGTGCAAGTGGGTAGTAGGAAACGGAAATGATGCAGCAAAACGGGAAAAGAAGGTTTGTTGCATAAGTGCACAGTTTTAGCATTAGATTGCATAAAGTGGCGGAGAGTCCTCAAATCAAATTTGTCTTCTCTAGCAACAAGTAGGCTGTCGACAATCCAGGCAAAAAAATCGACCGAAAAAAAGATCAAGTGAAAAAGACAGCTACTGAGTCGAGCAATCACCTCAGAGTTACAGACACAACCACAGTTTGGGAATACTTGAATTGGAGAGCATGCCCTCAAATCAGGGAGAACTTGATTTGAGAAGTAATGAGACGGTGATTAGTGACACAGAGAATACTCTTTTCAGCGACAGGAGGAGAAGAGGGGGCGCAGGTCGCAGAGAACTGCAGTGGTGACACAGTTTGAGTTTAAGGCGGCAGCAGCATTAGGCAGCACAAAGGAGGCAATTCGATCAACGGTCCGCAGTGTGCACTTACCATTTGGCCGATCATTGGGAAGATTGAAAAAAAGTAGCTACGATGTCTGAGAGAGAGAAGCTGAACTGAGTTGAGCCGAGCTGAAAAGGCGTCTAATTAAAGAGAGCAAACGGCAAGTGTCTGGTAGTAGGAACAAAACAAGTGTCAAACGCTGCTGATCTATCTATAGACACACACATACAGACTGGGGCAAAAGACTCGCTGATCGCCGACGTGCGCTGCTAAAGACCTGACAGGACTGCAGCGTCGTCGCTCTTCAGTTGAAGCTCACAAACTCACACGCACACATACACACCACACCGCAGCTAAACTGGTCCAAAGGTGACGAGTGCAGGTGTCGGGAGATAGTGTGGTGAGGACGGGTGCAGGTGAGGACACTGTTGCCGGTTTGTCAGTGTGCACCACCACCACGACCACCTCCTTTTTCGGACACTGACCAGACACTGAACCACACGAGTACAAGGAGGAAATTAAGAAAAAGTGACTACTCATGGAAAAGTTCCATTGCCAAAAACAGCAAACGCCGATAATAAGATTAGGTAGCCAAATCCTAGCCAAATGATAATAATAGAGTCAGCAAAATCAAAGAACAAGCACCTTCGTTACAATGACAAACGATTTTACTTTCAATCGTACTGCTAATGCGCTTACAATTTTTAATTTTTTAAGTCTTGAATGGGCAATAAAAAAATGCTTAAATATGGAAATGACATTAGCATTAGTATAGTTTACACTCAACTTGTCCTCTGAAAGCCTCAAGCTGTGCTCTACATTGCGAATGAATGATACACTTGTACGATCTACTTGGCATGTAGCTAACGCCCGATTGCTAATATACTGAGAACAATTAAAGAATTTCTTTGTTGGAATCGTAATATTCAATTGCCGCTGGCCACTCTACTCTTGGCTAACTGACCTGCAATGTCAAATGCAATGCCTAAAAAACATGATGGAAACGCTCTTGACAACAGATATTTTTTGTTTTCAGCCAATCTGAACAAAGCTGCTGCCTTGAAAGCTGCGACAAAACAGTTTTCTAAATGAACAGAAATTAGTCCACGAGGTCAGTAAAGGATACGAAGTTGCCAAATTGACTAGTCAACTCAATACTCACTTTTGGAGCAATAATAAAGTAGTGAACAAGCAAACAGCCACAGCAGCAGCAGCAGCAGCAGAAGACAATGCCGATGACAGAGCAATAAATTAAATTGAGCGAGAGCACATCAGAGTTGAGAAAAGAAGATGAGATGTGATGCTCGGCCAGTGAATTAACTGACTGAGGAAAGTGAAGTCATGATAGGGGCAGTGATAGTCAGTCAGTCAGTCTGATGATCAATATGCCAACAAGCGCACACTGAAAACCAGTGGCTAATGGCTAGCACATGTGAGTGTTTGTGTGTGCTGAAGACAATGGACAATCAGTGACCATGTCGGAAGGAAGGAAGGAGCAGTGGATGAATTGCAATCACTCTCTTGAGGCTCTCTGTTCACTCTACAAAACAGTGTACCGACTGAACGTTCACGCAATGTTGCCGTACAAATGAATGCAATTAGCCAAAGTAGATTACACAGAGATCAGTTAATGAAATAAGCTTCAGAGTAAAGAAAAAAGGACTAACTCTGCTTCGGAGTTGGACGACAATGAAAAAGAAAAAAGAAGAAAAACCACTGAGTAAAGCGACAGCAAAGAAGCAGTGAAGCAAGATTGTGGTTTCAATTCAATTTGCAAAGCGGCATAGCAACTGTTTGCTCCTGTCCTGGTAGTTCAGACAGTAGGTCAACAATCAGCACAGGAGAGGAGGACTTGTAGCGTGTAATTCTAATTAGTGATCGAACAGTCTAAACAATGCAAATGCACAACCGACGAACAACCGACCACCAGTGCGAGTATCAATAGCAGTTGGCCAATCTGTAGAGCAGTAATTACACAGACACACACAACCACACAACCACTGACACAAGGGGAAAACATGTACACACAATGGTAATATAAACTGAAAACTACGAGAGGAGAAAGCAGCCGGGCAAAGGGCAAAGACACTTACAAACCGAAACAGAAAAAAGTGGATCAAAAAAAAGAAAGCACATATATTTGTAACCCGAACAACAACAACAACAACATCAAGCACAACTAGGGGCAACTCCTTCTCTCTGCAGCCGACAGTAGGCGGTAGAAGCCCACGCATTTGCATACAATTATAGCTGCAGTGAGGCTGATTATGATGACGATGATGATGATGATGTCTAATTGTCAAGAGTCGACGTTGTCGTCGTCGTGGAGTGTCGCCCAGAGCGGTGTACAATACGAGCCAGCAATAGTACACTAGTCTCCCTTTCGTGCTATCTCCCTCTCCCTCTTATTCAGTTCAACTGTTTGTAACCGAAAAAGTCCGAATGAAATGAAATGAGATGACAAGGGAGAGGGAGAGGGAGAGGGAGAAAGAAAGAGACCGACAATGAATGAACTCGATGGCCACCTGTTGCTGTGGCGGTCATTGGCGTGCACTCCTCCGCCACCGGACGCAGCACTCTGGCAGACAGACAGGTAGACAGGCAGACAGGCAGTGGTAGTTAGTAGTACCGTGCTCCTGCTCCTGTGCCTGCCGTCTTCTGGTCAGTGAGTGGTGAGCGCGCGTAATTGGGCGCCTGATTCGGACAGCATCAGCAGCAGCAGCCCTACTGACACACAAAGTCTAACAATAGAAACAGAGTGGCAGAGGCAGAGAGGACAGTCGAGAGAGGAAAGCTCAAATTATACAGTCCACACACACACACACACGTCGATGCTCACAAAGGGCGATGCTCGGTGTGATGAGACGGCTTAAACGCACTCAAATCCATCCTTCAAGAGTGGGGAGAGAGAGAGTCAGATGATGAGCAGGAGTGAAAACTGTGCTGCCGCCACAAACAGACGGTTTCATCATTAATCGATCACCTAATGAAAAAGTAACACTGCAGATAAAGACACACAAACTCTAAATGTCATGTTGCCGTAAATACGGCAAGCTACTGCGTGAAAAAGCCACTGAAAATGGCAAAAAATAATTAAAGAATATAATGATAGTGGAAAGGGGGGAGTGAATGAACCATCTGTAATGTGGCCATTAGAAGCTAAATGAAAAGCATGCGTCAATGCGGATGTTATGGCTGAAAGGGGAGAAAGAGAGAGACAGTGCTGGCAAGCTGTTTAATCCACAGGTTTCAGATGCCATAACAACAACAACCGCACAGTACACATCACACTTGCAGCACTGATTGGCAGGTGATGGAGCCGCCGCGGGAGGAGGGAAAAGAGGAAGACACTCAGTGCCAGATGACAACAATGAAAACGGTCATTCGATTGAGTATGATATAAGTTATGCGTCTTCAAAAAGTGAGATGATGAGGGAAGGAAAGGGAAGGAAAACAATTAAGAGGGAACTTGAATCTAATTTACCTCAAATTGGGTTAGCTGAGCATAAACAACGATGAGAAGAGGCTCTTCTAAGCGGATTTACATGGACGACAGTGAAGTGCAGACTAAAACACACTCTAATTGTGACACCGAGACAAATCTGTCGTAACAAACCACCGCTGAAACGTGTGCACATCTGCACTGGAACACAGGCACAAGCGCTCTTTTTGTGCCGTTTTGTAGATTATGGCAGACGACGACGACTACGACGAAGACTATTAGGCGACACAGACGCGAATATGGCGAAAATGGCCAGCACTTGAACTTGTGACTTCAACTTCGACGATTACGGTTTGTGTGAGCAGAACAAACAAGGCGATTTGTGGTGAAGAATTACGTCTGACAGTGAACAGATTCAGACCAGACAGAGATGTTGTGGAGAGAGAGTGGATGGCTGTGGATGTGGTGGTGCTGGCTGTGAGTGGCTTTGCAGAAGATCCCCTAAGCGACTTTGTTGCTGCTCAGTGTGGGCTGCTTTGCTCTGCTGTGCTCATCACATCATAATAAAATCACAACAATAATCGCTATCTCCTCAGTGGTGTACTATTGAGAGGACAACACAGGAGAAAATATGGTGGTGGTGATGGCGATGGTGCTCAACACTGTCACTGATGCTGCCTTCCACTAATAAAGAAGTGCCGATGTGTTTGCCGATGGGAACAGCAAAACCAAGAGTGCAGAAACTGCATTGATCTTACGCTGATGAAGTGAAGAAGACAGGACAGAACAGGTGAAAAAGTGATCGCACTGATCGCCCCCAACCAAGACAGCCAGACAGTTGTGTCAGTTGGAGGGGGCCAAGGACGAGAGAGAAGTGCCAGCGAGTGACAACAACGAATCGATTGACAAACAAACACTTGCTAATGGCACTGAGGTGTAGAATCGTCCCACCAGTCTGCTGCTGCTGGTCAACAACTCGGAGAGAACTGAACTGAGGCAGCAGCAGCAAAGTGAATCAATGCAAAAAGTAGTCCAGCAGAGTGGGAGAGAGAGAGGAGCTCTTTCGAAGCGGCTCGGAAGTTGAACAGTAATGCTGCTGCTGCAGCCGCCGCCGTCGATGCAAGAAGTAGACGAAAAGGATGTCACGCGTGAGGATCTCTGGACACTGACAGCAGCAGCCGCCGCGGAGTGTCTCACAGCCGCTGTGGTTGTAGTGTGTCTTCGACAAAGAGAGTAAGAGAGAGAGAGAGAGAGAGAGAGAGAGAGAGAGAGAGAGAGAGAGAGAGAGAGAGAGAGAGAGAGAAAGAGCAAGAGCCACAGCCAGTCAAAACAAGTGCAATGAAACGTTAAGTCCGGCCTGCAGCAGCCTGGAGCAGTAGAGTGTGGAAAGGCACGACGACGCAAAGACGAGTTTCAAGTCGGCGGCGGCGGCTGCAACTCTCATGGCTTCGCCTGTGGACTAGCTAACTTGAGGCTGCCGCTGACCGATTGTGTCTGTGCTTTGCTGCCTCTCTTGCTCTGGCTAGTTATTCTGGCTACTATTTACCATTTGCTCCTTTCAGCGGGTAAAGAGAGAGGAGGCAGAGAGAAAGGAAAGAGGGGAGAGGGGAAAAGGGAGATTGCCGTTAGTTTGTTGGATGGATGGATGGACGGATGGATCAAGAAGGAGAAGTGAGCGTGCAGCCGGTCATTACTTCCATATTTATGTGCATTGTTGGACTGCAGTTGGCATCACATCTCCACACAAACACAAACTGTCAGACACACTTAAATACGATGCGCCATGAGTTGATGAATGAACCCGGCATTGACTGGACAGGCCAGATGCACTACAATGGTGTACGGTAAATAGGGACACACAGCTGTGTGTGCAGGAGTGAGTGAGTGTTCAAGTGAGACGAAGTAGAAGAAGACGCGGAGATTGAAAGGCATTAAGAGATGGAACTTCCACCTGAAGTAACCACCAGCAAAGTAAAGACAGTTTGGAAACACTAACTTACCATGAGTTGATCGCTTCAATGGAAGAGGTGGGCAGAATGAGTGAACAGCGATGTGCGATTGTTGGCAGGACGGTGCAAAGGCGTTCGGAGAGGCGGTGAATGTGTGTTGTTTGCTTGTTCGCCGCGAACCTTGTTGTTTGCTCGGTCAGAGGACACACTCAGTGGCCAAGGGGCGAAGTTATATGGTGAGATGTGACTGAGTGTAGGTATCGTGCTCAAGTTGGCTGGGCTCGGTTGTTGTCGCTGTTGCTGGAGACGGTAGTGGTTGCCTGGCGACGGAGAAACGAGAATCGGAGTGCTCACCGCGAAGAAGCAAGGCCAAAGCTAGCGCACTGAGCACACACACACACACGGTAATTTGTCTTGCTCCTTAATTGTTTACTCTCATTCCTCCCTCTCCCTGTCTCTCTTCCCGGCAAGCAGGTCTTCGCATCAACAGTCGGCCCACTGCAGGGCAGCTCGGCGGCCAGTGCTGGCACCCATGTGCCAGCTGCGGAGGTGAGGAGGATGTGTGAGGATGGTGAAGGAATGGAATGGAGAGAGCGCGTGGCTTCGGGACCAAACTGTGATGCCTAGCGCAGTGGCCAACTGCTCTCTGGAACGCTGCAGCTTCCGCCAGTGTTGTGCGCTTTTGAGCAGGCGCGAACGTCCCTTGTGAATGTGACCGGCGAACAGAAACAAAAATCGCACCAAATCAAAACAAACTCCAGGAATCTATCTTTTTCACTTGCATTCACCCGATTTCATTCATCCCCTCACCACCTGGCTCATGTCGCGGTTCACTTTTCATTCGCGTATTTTAGCAGACGAACCAAACTGAACCGAAGCACCCATGGCAGCGGCGACGGCGGCGTCACTGTCCAGTGAGCACTGGTTCAGTTCGTTGTACCTTTCCATTTTGATCTCCTTTCTCTACCCTGCGTCCCTGTACGTGTGGCCGAATGCACTTACCAGCAATCGACAGGAGCCGGCCACTATCAAGCGCAACTTTATCAGCGTTGCCGTCGCTTCGGCCATCTCCTCACAGGTGCTGCTTGGCACCTGCAGCGTGTTGATGGCCCCCAGTTTGTCAACTCACTTTGGCACTACCTCAACTGGAAGTCCTACGACACAAGTTGGCACTTTCTCTACAAGTGCCTTCTGCAGCCGCTTTTCTACGCAATCATTCTCTTTGCCGTTCCAATCTACACTGAAATACAGAGCTTCAAACAATCATTTGTTGACGAGTTTCACTGGAGTTCAGTAACATTTGTGATCAAAACCACTTGCTTTGTGGCCAAACAGCTGGTGGAACTACCGGTGATACGAAACTTGGTCGTTGCTCCACTAACCGAAGAGTTCATTTTTCGTGGAGTGATTCTGCCCTGTTATTGCCTTCATGGTCAAATACCTCTGCCATCATTATATCATCATTTCTCTTCGGGCTCATGCACTCGCACAATCTTCTGCGGAGGCTGTATCACACCGGAAAAGTGAGCAACCAGGAGGTTGTGCTGAGTTTGGTGCAATGCACTTACACTGCTTTTTTCGGTGCCTATGCCAGCATTACTTATATTGCTTCAGGCCATCTCATCACGCCCATTGCACTGCACTGCTTCTGCAACTTCAATGGACTGCCTAATTTTGGCGAAATCATCGCCAACAAGTGCCATCTTTACTTGACCATACTTGGCTTTTCTACTTGGCTTTACTCTCTTTATTCTACCTGTTCTGAATTTTAAGTTAAAGGCCATGTACTTTTATCTTTTTAACACAAACAGAGCTCGTCACGTCACATCAACACAATCTGTCTGAAGTCATTGTCAAGGACAGATTTTTGCTGCAATTATTGTTTTTATTGTAACTTATGTACAGAATGCATAACTCGAGACGACCTTTGTTGGCTAATTTAATTAAAAAACGACCAATTATTTGCATCAATTGTTACAAATAATTCTAAATTATTGAGCTACTGCACTTGATGACGTCATCAAGACTTGCATAAAAGAGACGTAGATTTGCCATTTTACAAACGTGTCCTTTCTCATTGTGAAATTCACACAGCCACTTTCAACTCGAAAATGCCTTCCCCGAAAAATCCCGTCAAAGAGTCAAAGACGAAACAGGGGAAGAAGATGAAGAAGAAGAGTCCCTCCACCGACGAGTCAAAGTCTAAATCGAAGTCCAAATCAAGCAACACCAGCAGCAGTCCTGGCAGCGCTGAGGCCGTCAAGAGCGCGGCGACGAAGAAGGGCAGCAGCAGAGGAAGCAAGAGGAACAAGCCCGCCAGCAACAAGTCCATCGGCGTGGGCAACCGCATGAAGTCCCTCTCCTCGCACCGGTCCGCCTACCGCCAGTCAGTCGGGAGAACCGTCAACCCGTCCACCGGCAAGGACGGCCACGTCATCAGTGGCAGCAATGACACCGCCTCTGCCTCGGTGATGTACACGCAGAAGTACGGCCGTGAGATCTACGACACCATCCAGCTGATGCTAGTCTGTCCACTGCACCAGAAGGTGGCCCTGAGTGCGGTGGACGAGGAGAACGGCCTCTACCTGCCCTTCTACCCCATCAAACACGGACAGACCTGGGCGGACGCGGTCGGCCAGTTCCTGCAGGGGAAGCTGCTCAGGGAGAACGTGGCCAAGTTGAGACAGTCGGCAGAGGCGACGGCGGCCGAAGTTGGCAGCAGCCCCTTCACCAGCAAACCGGTGCTGGTGGAGCTAGTGCGCACCCAGCTGCCGGTCTACTTTGACTTCGTCCACCGGGCGACCTTCCGCGTGGAGCTGACGGCGGCCGCCTGCAAGGCGAACCTCTGCGCCGACAATAAAGTGGTCGGCTGGTACTCCACTGCCAGCCTCGCCCACCAGTCCCTCTACGGCCCGGAGCCGCTGCTGCTGGAGCGGCAGTTCGGCAAGGCTGCAGGCAGTCGGCTGGAGAGCGTCCACGAGGTGACCATCACCGAGCTCTTCAACAGTCCCCTGTTGGAGGAGCTGCGTGAGGTGAGGCGAAACCAGCACTTTGACTGCAGCAGCAGCAGTGGCAAGGACGAGGTGCTGCGCGTCTACGGCGACTTCCTGCAGCAGGTGTCGCCCTCGCAGTTCATGACCGCCAGCAGCTTTGCCGACTACCTGAAGCAGTCGAAGCTGCAGATCACCGCCCGAGTGGGAGCCCTCTTCTCTGCCTTTGCCGCAAACGGCAAGGCGTACATCACCTTTGAGGAGTTCATCATTGGACTGCTCATCGTCGGTCACCTCTCTATGGAGGCGCCTGATGGGACTGACGCTGCCTCGCCCGGTTCAGGTGGCACTGAAGCTCAGGGCAACCCTGTGCCTCTCACCTACTCCCCTTCAGCCCTTCAGGCAATGGCCGACTTTATCTTCCGCTTCTACGCCTCCTCACCGAACGCCGACAAGCTAAACGCTAAGCAACTGCAGCAGGCGACCAAGGACGGCATTCAGTTGAGTGGGGGCGGGGGAAAGAACGCCTCGGTCGCCGCGTTACAGTCCTCCTCAATGAGCAAAGACAAGTTTACAAAGGCGGTCATTAAGCACTGTCTGCCGGGGGCACTTGGCACCAGCAGTGGTGGACGAAAACGGCTGCGAATCTTCGAACTGGTCGTCCAGCGATCGCCGATGGAGCAGCTGCACCTCCGTCTGGCGCATCCGATGATTCTCCGCCGCGACAAGAGCGTCGACGAGAGCAAGGTGATCGAGGCGAAGGTGAACACTCGACTGCTCTGTGAAAACTGCCACGCCAAGAAGTACACCCTTTCCCCCTACATTGTCAAGCTCAGTCTGGAGGGCCATCTGTACGAGCCGGTGAAAAACGAGGAAGAAGATGTCAATCTGATGAAAACGCTGCGACGGGTTCGCACGGAGCACTACTTTCGCTCCGATTTCTCCTGCAATCTGGCTATGGACATGATACGGACGTATGCAATCAAGCTGAACATCTTCCCAGAGGGCAGTTACTACATGAAGAATGCCGCCAGTGAGATTCCCGACTGGACGCAGCAGGAGACGCGCGTCGAGTACCTCAAGAAGAAGCTGCCGATGATTTTTAACAAGGCGAAGGAGATTCTCGGCGCCGAGCCTCGAGTGGTGAAGGTCGCCGCACCGGCGTACGTTTTTGGAGATCTTCATGGCAACCTCGAAGACCTGCTCACTTTTGAGCAGGCAGTCTGGCGGGACGGCATTTTCAGCAACCCGGTTAACATTGTCTTTCTCGGCGATTACGTTGATGTAAGTGAAGGTACATTCTCGGTTTGGCCAATCTCTAACAAGTAATCCCTACTTTTCTTCTAGCGTGGCGACTACTCAGTGGAGGTGGTGATCTACCTGCTGTGCATGAAAATCCTCGCCCCTGAGCACGTGACTTTGCTTCGTGGCAATCACGAGGTTCGCGACATGCAAAAGGAGTTTACCTTCACTCGAGAGCTGCAGATCAGATTTGGCCGTGACGGCGCTGAGGCGGCCTTCAAGATGTTCAACACCGTTTTCGATGTGATGCCGCTGGCGGCGGTCATTGACGAGCAGATCTTCTGCTGCCACGGCGGCGTTCCCTCGATGACCAGCTCACTGGAGCAGATTGCCGCCCTGCCGAACGTCCTCAAAGACCCGGGCCGGATTGACCTTGCCAATGAGCTCCTTTGGAACGACCCCATCACCGATCATGAGTACGAGGAGCTGCTGACGCACACGCCTGCCTTCAACCAGGGCAACAGCGTAGGTCACCTGCCTGAGGGCTTTTTGCCAAACACCAAGCGCAACTCGGGCTGTCTTTTCAGTGAGTCAGCCCTCAAGCGCTTTCTCACCCACAACGGCATGTCCCACTTCATTCGAGGCCATGAGTGTGTGCCCAGTAAGTGCTGGCTATGATGTTTTGTTTTGTTTATCACCCCTAACACACATATTACCTCATTGCGGCAGCTGGCTACAAGTATAACGCTGGCGGTCGATGCATCACCGTCTTTAGCTGTTCGCACTACTGCCAGGGCATCAATGACGCCGCCATTGCCTACCTTCATGACTGCCAGATTCGTGTTATTCAAGTGGACACTGGTCTCGATAACTGACTCTCAAAGAAGTCGGTGGGCCTCAAATTTGTCAATTTTCCGCAATCTTACTACTATCCTCTATAATATTCGGTGATAGAAGTATTTGTAAGCCATCTTTATTATCCTTGAAGCATGAATTATTATTTATTTTGAAAATAAAACCGGATTTTTCGAGAACTTTCTTGTAAATCAAAACAAACAAAACAGTCATTCAATGATTGTCATTGCAAAAAGCCGCTAATTTTTTATATTTGCGTAAAGCAGAGCGCTCGCAACAGCAGCAGGTAATGCACAAAAACAACACAAAAGCTTATCACCTGGTTTGCAAAGAAGCGGCGGCAGAGGCGGCAAACAATGATGGCAGGAGTTGATAGGCAGACGCTGATAGTGAGCACCAAATGTGTACCACCTCGAAGTTTGCCGGCAGATCGTGGCCCATTTAGCAGCAGTAGTAACGCCCCAAGACAGCAGAACTGTGAGCACAGCTGGTGAAGGCATTGGCGTGGCACAGACAGTACAGTCAGAACGGCCATTGGCCAATGGCCACTGGGTGTTTTTCAGTGGGCACAGTCTGTGGCAGTGTCACCCTTCCAGTGTGGCCATTGTCTCCTCAGTGGACATTGTCTTTCAAAATGGATCACTGACTGGTGAAGCGGTGCTACTTTCCGTCGGAGCGCCGACCAGAACGGATCCCCAGCACTCGCCAGCGCGAATTCAAATGCTGTGCACTCTTTGACCATGAAGAACCCACTACTTTTAATATTAGTCTTGGGGTTGGTGCTGCTTCTGCAGATCAGCCCACTTTTTGCCTACTCAAGTAAACTACCTGCTACTTTTTGAACAAAACATTTTTTTCATTTACCCTATTTTGCAAATATTCCCAGGAATCGACTGTACTTTTGACAGTTCCGCCTGTAGCTATACTCAAACAAATGGCAACTCTTGGATGAGAACGAACAATGCCACCGTCAATCCAGGTTAGTGAAAGAGTGAGTAAAAAAAAGAAAAATGTTGTTTTCTAATCACTACCGCCTCTCAATCAGGTCATGACCACACTTCAGGCACCGGTTACTGGCTCTCCACCATTCCCAGCAGCAACTACTCGGGAACGCAGGAGTTCTCCGTGCTCAGCCCGTACGTGTACTCCACCAGCGGGCCCAGCTGTCTGCGTTTCTGGTACGTTTTCTTCGGTCTGGAGAAAGCGCAGTTTGACGTGAAAATCAATCACCAGCAGAACACCTTTAACGCCCAGATGCTGTGGAGTAAGCTGACACCGCAGTCGAACAATTGGATCCAGGGATACGTGGACATTCCGCGGCAGTCCTCTTACTTCTACGTCATCTGGCACGCGACGCTCACTTCAAAGTATCACGATACGGTGGGCATTGACGACGTCACCCTCAGCCCGGGCGCCTGTCCGCCCTCGCCGCTCGTCGACTTTGAAAGCGGCATGGGTAGCTGGACGAGCCAAGGCGCCGCCCTCACCAATGGAACGCCCATCAACGACCACACTGCGCAGACCAGCCTGGGCCACTACCTGCTGAACAAGGGCGCCAGTCAGACGAGCGTCATCTCGGCGTCGATGAAGAACCTCACTTCGACGTACACCAACAACTTCTACCGCTACTGCTTCAAGCTGTGGTACTACTTTCTTTTTCAGCCCAGTGCCGGCGACACGCAGAGCTACATCTTCCTGAACATCACCAACTACCGCTACCAGTACAACAAGAAACTGACCGTCCAGGACGCCTACAACGATGGCCTCTACAACAAGTGGGAACCGTTCTACTTCACCATTCCCAATCCAAAACGAATGACCCCCTACCTGGTGGACCCGCACAAGGACCCTATACTGACCATCACACTGTACGGCAAGGGCACCACTCAGATTGCCGTCGACGACCTGCTCGTCTCGGACGATGCCTGCGAGGACAGCGGAGATTGCGATTTCGAAAAAGACTTTTGTGGCTGGTCGAACGTCGGCAACTACCTCTGGCTGCGCAGCACTGGCGGCAACACCAAGGCGCTGAGCAAGTCGCCGCCTATTGACACGACTACCAAAACGGCCGCCGGCTGGTACGCCGTTTTTCCGCTGGAGTACATCAGGGCGTACGATACTGCGGTGATCCAGAGTCCGCCGCTGAGTAGTCGGTCTCAGTACAACTGTTTCAGCTTCTTCTACTGGGCAGTAACCCCCTCGGAAGCGTACCCAGTGGCCGCCTTTTATGTCAACTTCTACGATCTGACCAAGTTCAACCAGCGAATTGCTCGCGTCGCCGTAAACGCCTCCACCTTTCCCATGTGGCAGCGATTTCACTTTAGCATGCCCAAGCTGCCCCTGCGCTATTCTATCTCCATCTCCACCGCCTTCAGCAGTGGCCGTCTTACCTCTGACCTGGCCATTGACGACATCGTTCTGAGCGACTCTTCCTGCAGGAATGATCGACCAGGAATGGTCTCCACTACACCGATTCCCTACAATGAACGAATCTGGGACTGTTCCTTTGAGTACAAGTGCAGACAGTGGAGTTTCGATAACAACTGGAAAATGACCTCATACAGAAAGCGTAAATGTTTGATTAACCTTATTCAGTTAGCAGTGAACTAATGCTCTTTTTCTTGTGACAACAGTGCCACCTTCAGTGCCGGCACCAAGAAGTGACCACAGCCGAAAGACCCCTGAAGGAGGTTATCTGCTGTTTATGCCGCCCATTTCAGCGCAAAACATGACCACCACTACCTCTGTTCTTAATTCAACAATAATCACCGACAAACAGCACTGTTTTTCATTTTGGTAAGCTTTGAAGCTTACTTTGACTTTCACTGACAGAATGTCATTTTTGCCCAACTTAGGTACTATGATAGCTCGGAAATTTTCTTTACGCTCACTGTTTACCTGCGCACCACAACGCACACCGTGATTCTTCGCACTGTGCGGCCTAACATTGCCAGTCGGTCCTGGAAGGCTGTTAAAGTTGACACCTGGCCGTACTACAACTCACAGTTCCTCTCGCTCAGTCTGCTGACCACCAATGCCGCCAATGGATCATTCGCTATTGATGACATTAAGCTGACTCCTGGGTTTGTCAATTGCACTTGCTATTTATAAGTGATGAAATGTAACTCTTACTTTCTTCATCCAACCACAGCGCTTGCCAGCATATCGATGATTACGTTTACACCTTCGATTCAATTGACAATCTGGAGATTACCAGGGTGTCACCGCTGAACGGCTTCATGGGCACCATTCGCTTCCAAGGCGACCGAACGTATCCAAGTGCACCGACTCGAGATCACACCACCGGAACGGGAGGCTACTTTCTCTTCATGAACCGACAGACTGACTTCAACACAACCTACACCGACCTGCTGGTTGTCGACAATTTGCCGGCCATGAGATTCCGTCCAGAGTTGAGTAGCTCTCGCTGTTTCCGCTTCGCCTATCAAGTCAAGGGAGACGCCACTTTGAAAGTGTACCTCAGTCAGGTTAACTCCAACTCGTACTACTATCCCCTTTTTAGCACATATGCGTAAGTCAAAATGCAGTAAATATTATGTGTTGTTTACATTTACACTAACATTTTGAAATGGTGATTCAGAGACCACACCAACTGGGTGGTTGCACAGGTGCCCTACAGCGCCTACTACGAACACAAGCTGGTCTTCATAATGACCAAACAGTGGGACGCTACGTCGTATGTGGCTTTGGACGATCTCTCAAGTAAGTGTCTTTAATTGGAACTTATCAGGGAAGGTAGTTTAATTGAATTTATTTTCAGTTTCTAATCACAACTGCAAACGGGCGGTTGAGTGCGATTTCGACGACGACGTCTGTGCGTACTCGTCAAGGTAAACAAACCTGGTAAACAA
Organism: Tyrophagus putrescentiae; assembly: GCA_024499935.1. NCBI lineage: Eukaryota > Metazoa > Arthropoda > Arachnida > Sarcoptiformes > Acaridae > Tyrophagus > Tyrophagus putrescentiae. The sequence continues at coordinate 5,152,435 of JAMZRA010000001.1, read as the reverse complement.
GTAAAAACTGGTACTGACAAATCGTTTACCACTGCAATGCTAGTTACTACAAATCGGATTACGACTTTTCCCGATACGTTGGGCCGCCGAGTAATGCCTCCTGGCCTGGACCGCCTTACGATCACACCAAACGCGGATATGGCGGCGGTAAGTGACAATGGGATAGTTTTGCTGGAAACACTTATAACTGAATTGCTGTGGTGATCATACTAGGCTACCTTTCCATGACCGGATTTCCATCGACTCGTGATCGAACCCGAACCTCGTTGGTGCAGACTCCAATTGAGGCCTTCCCCTACACCGTTTCCACCAACTACTGCCTCAGTTTCTGGCTGACATTGACTGCCAATGATGCTGCGTTTACAATCACTCTAAACTTGTTTGGCAAAACGGCTTCAGGCGCTCCGACGTCGAAGGGAACCACTCTGGTTACGATTAGCAATACGACGCAGAACAAGTGGACTCACTACGCAATGGACATTGATCGGAAGATGTTTGCCGCCTATCACGAATTCAGTCTATCCTTCAGCGGACTGACGAAAAAAGCAAACACTGTGATAGCAGTGGACGACATTGCAATGGCTCACACTTCCTGCGACTACGGCTTTCGATTCAAGTGCGCCGATGGAACGGTGATTGACGCAGACAAGTTGTGCAATTTTAAATATGACTGCCCTGGAAATGACCATTCGGATGAGGGTAAGGCTGACAGACTGATTTGAGTTGAGCTTGAGCAATTCTAACCTTAAACTATTGCTAACTCCCTGTGTGACAGCCAACTGTGGTGCATGCGACTTTGAAAACGGTTTTTGCGGCTGGTTGAACGACTACCGACAAGGTGAGTACAGCAGCCAGGGCCGATGGTACTTGGCAAAGGCCAACAGCGGCCAAATAGGGCCAAAGACGGACGGCAATGGCAACGCCAACGGCCACTACCTCTACCTCTCCAGCTACCTGGCGAAGCTTTTCGTGGCGGGCACCAAGCTGACGCGCAACTACGGCGACTTTAAGCTGCAGTTCAAGGACGCCTACCTCACCTGCTCAATGACCTTCGACTACTACCTCTACAGCAACCGAACGCAGTACTCGGGGGCGGCGCTGGAGATCAACGCCGGCAGCGACACCGACTCTGCCGTCCTTAAGGCGTACTACACAGCGAACAAGGCCAACAGCTGGCAGAAGGGCATCGTCTACCTGGGCGGCTTTCCCGGCTCCTTTGTGGTCACCTTCCTCGGCAGTCGATTCGTCGCCAACGAGTCGGTGGCGCTGGACAACATTCAGTTCCACAACTGCTCCTTCCCCAACCCAATCGCCCCCAAGGCTAGTTGTCCGGCTTCCGCTGAGGTGATGTGCTCAGATTCTAGGATCTGCATAGACCCTAGTGACCTGTGCGACTTTGAAGGTAAACTTTGTCACTTGAAACTAACCTTACCTTTTTTACTAAAACCGTGCCACACCTTTTGTTTTTGTTCAGATGACTGTGGCACCAATTGGGACGAACGATGGTCCCTGTGCAGTCCGGCGGTCAATCCCAAGATCCCGCCATCTTGCGCCTTTGAGCAGTCGCTAGAGTTCTGCGGCTTCACTATGGAGACCTCAGAGAAGCTCTTCAACTGGCAGTTCACCAAGGGCTACGACTACAACCTGATGGGCTACTCTGGCCCGGGGGCAGACCACACGACCAAGGACCGCAGTGGTCAGTACCTGATGCTGAAGTCGTACAACAAGAAGTACCTGAACAAGAACATTCGCCTGTACTCGCCCTTCATGTACAGCAAGGGCGGCGCCTGTTGGCTGCGCTTCTTCTACTACAACAACGGCAACCTCACACTGAACAGCTACAACTCGCTGAAGGTGTGGGTGCAGTACGCCGACGGCAACAACGACGACAGTGGGACGCTCTTCAGGAGCAACTCCTACATGGCCTACTGGCAGAAGGGCAAGGTCAAGTTTTCCTCAGGGTCGCCCTTCCGCTTCGTCTTTGACAGTCAACTCGCCGACACCAGAGGCAGTATCAGTCTGGATGACGTGTCCTTCTCTATGAACTGCGTCTACTCGCCCAACTCTAAGCTGACGCCTGGTTCTCGTAAGTTGTTTTTGTTTGTTTAATTACAACTGACAACATTTTGTTTTGTTTGTTTGTTGTGCAGACTCTCATGCGGCTGTCACAGTCATTTTGGTGCTCCTTGCGTTGGCCATTGTTGGTGGAGTGGGCTTCTTCCTCTACCGTAAGCACAAATCAGGCGAACTGACGACCTACGTGGACCGGGTCAGCTCGATGATGCCCGGCAAGAAGAGCAGTCAGGTGAGCCACGTCGTCAATGTCAACTACAAGGATGGCCCCAGCACCAGCACGGCAGCAGAGTAGAGTTCTCTTTTAGATGTAATAATATACTTGCTTGTACAGTTTACTCTTTTGTGATTATTACCCAAATAAAGTACTGATTCAATTACGCCCTAACAGCAAACAGTTCTAAATTGCCAACAAGCGTAAGCAAGTTCGATATTGCTAGCGGCAAATGGTGTGCCTGCTTTATAAAACGCATCGTAAGCATTCTTTAGTTTTTCAGCACCAAACGTGTACAAGTTTGCCACAGAGTACGTCACCAAGCACTTTCTTTGCCAAAACTGCACATCACCTGCGTCAACTAGCAAGCGCTCCTTTTCCACAGCACAATGCCGTCATCGTATCAGATCGGCAAGCGCGGCAAGATGCCCTACCTTCCCCTGGCTATGGGCCTCTTTATTCTACTGGCTATCTTCGGCAGTGCCATGGTCCAAGCTAATGATACGACCACAGAAATGGATGATGATTACTTTTCTGGCACAACCGAAAACGAATTTTTTACACCGTCTTCCAACACCCCGACTGAGGGCTCCATCATCACTGAAACCGTGGAACCGGTAACTCAATCCGGCAAGAACACTAAAACCAAGCCCCCGGCCAAGTCTTCTACTACCACTAGCAGCAGCAACACTTTGATGATCATCATCATCTGCGTGGTCGTTGTCCTGCTCGTCGTCGGAGGCATCATCCTCTACTGCGTTTTCAGCCACAAGAAGGACAAGAACAAGGGCAAGATGAACGGAGGCAAGACTGGAAAGGGGGTTCCTGCTGCCAAGTCTTCCGTCTCGAACAAGAGCTCCAGCAGCAAGAAGCAGGGCGGCCCGCCGGCTACCCAGAGCAACCTGGGCGCCAAGTCGCGCTCCGGATCGGAGGTCAAGTCGGGCGTCAAGTCCAACTCGGGCGTGAAGAGCAAGGTGGCCAGTCAGGTGAAGGCGGGCAGCAAGGTGGCCTCCTCCGCCTCGGCTGCTGCTGCCCCTGGCGCCGACGGCGGCTCCTCCACCGGCGCCCCCGCCGGCAAAAGTCAGATGGGCGCCAAGAGCTCCGTGGCCGGTCCAGGCGCCTCAAAGAGCAACGTCGGTGGCTCCAAGGCGAGCTCTATGGCCGCCAAGAGCAAAGTGGGCAGCAAAGTCGGCAGCAAGGTGGGCGCCTCCTCCTCGGCCGCCGGCAAGAGCCTCATGAAGGCGAAGAGCGCCCTCAAGAGCAATGCTTAGTAGGATGTGACCATTTCACAGAGGATTGGGCGGCAAGACCACCACAACCACCACCAGCTTCTTCTGCTGCTGCTGGGCCCCTTCTCCTGCTGATGGCACACTTCCTTGCGCCTTCTTCTTCTCGCGCAACCTACTAATTCATTTTATCATTTTAACATTTTGTTTTCATTTTTAATTTTTATTATTCCTATGTTCTGGCGCCTTTTTGCGCCCACTTCTACTTTGAAGTGATGAAGGTACTGGCAGCACCTTCTTTTAACTGTTAAAAATCTTTTTTGATTTTTTAACTGCTCTGCCTGGCCAATCTTTTTCGGGCGATTTTTGAACCTCTATTTCGACTGTGTCGATTCCTCATTTGGGTGTTTTTGTTTTTTCTGTTTACATTTTTCAGGAGTTGGAGTTTTGACATTTCAAAGCTGATTGTCCAGACAGCGATCAGTTTTTAAGATGGCATCGTTATCATCAATGCTAAAAGAACATCAGCTGAAGCAGATTAAGAAACGTGAAGAAATAGGCTAGTAAACTCTGGTGTTTTGATCAGCAAAATTATTTTCATTTTTTGTTTTGCAGAACAAAAAAGAAATGCCGCAGTGGCAAGTTCCGTTCATTTTACCACCAAAGTAGTGAACCACCTAAATGATGGGTAAGTGTGTCTATGTTATAATTGTGTAAAACTTTTGCTTGAAACTTGTTCTTTATTCAGAATTGCGCAAACGTACCTCAATCAACGAAAATTGGACTCTGAAGCAAAGCAGCTGGTTGCAAATATCGATCAATTTTCTCGCTCAATCAACCAATGGCTAACACTGATGAACGGATTCAACGACTCTTTAAAACAACTTGGAGATGTAGAGAATTGGGCGAAGGTAATAGAAAATGATATGAAAGAGATTTCTTGCATATTGGAGTATGTTTACAAGAACTCGAGCAACTCGACATCAATTGAACGATGATATTAGTTTAATCGATCTGTATACAAAAGTCAGTTACTGATGTACATATGGTGTTGTTGTAAAATAATTAAAAGTGTCTTTCTTATAAAACTGCAAAATAGTATCTTCAACTGTGCAAAAGTAGTTCTGAGAGCATCTGGTTGAAAATTCGTTCAGGTATTTTTTCAGCAGGCCTTCTACGGTAACGCCAACTTGTTCTCCCGCTTGACGACATAAAAGTGAATTCAATCCTCCCTGACCCGAGCAGAAACTGTCCAAGACGGTTTTCGTTACACCATCCAACTGTGTATGAACAAAGTTCTGAAGCTTCTTATTTAGCATGTCACACGTCTGGCAGGGAGATTTAGTTCCGTTTTGATTGACAATCTGGTCCACACTCTGTGCCTGTGCGCCAATCGCTGTGCAGCAGAAGAGCAATCATGAGCATTTTATAAATCGGTAAATAAACAATTACACTTACCAATCGCTACCAGTAGCAGAATAGACAAAATCATATAAGATTGGAGCGTAGTCATTTTAAAATTAGAAAATTTAAATTATTAATTTAAAAACTGATGATAAATGGAGTGCTAGTCTTTTAAACGACGTAGACTGATGTTGTAGTGCACTTGCCGACTGGCCTTGCCATCATATTTTACGGACCACTTGACGAATTGATTCGCTCGCCAAATGAAACGTGACCAGAGACAGAGAGGTAGTGGAAAAGGTAGTGAAAATATAAAAGGAGGTGGAGGAGATGTAAATGGCATTTATTGAGAGAATGGGACAGAGAGTGGGAGAGATTTCATGAACAGATGATGCAAATCATTGGGTTGAATTGAAAGGTGAACAGAACGGTGTAGAGTCTCGCTCCATCCATTGTGTGTCGTGGGTAGGTAGGTGTGTGTGTGTGCTTGTCATTGGGAAAAGCATTTTAGTGAAGCAAGGGTAAAGACTGCTCACTAAAGCACAAAAAGTGTGTGTATGTGTTGATTTATAGATAGTACCTTTATAAACTAACCTAATATAGTTACTAGATGGAAGATTTTATCTCTGGCTGATGAACACAGATGTGTCAATGTACAAAGTGTGTAGAAAGTGTGATAGACAGAGATGGCTCTGGCTCTAGATCGGCAAAAGAAGTGGCACTAATGAGATGAGCATGGTATGGTGAGGATGTGAAGGATGATTGTGATTCATTGGACGTTGGGAGTCCTTCGTCCGCTCTCTATCTTTCCTGAAACCTCCTACGCCGTCTTTGTGTACTTGCGCACACAGACGACACCATTGACTACCGAGGTGACGGTGATGTCGCCAGATGGGTGAAACTCGCGAACTATGGTCACATTTTTATCGTGGTACTGCTTTTGAATCCATTTGTTGCCTCGAATGGTGATCACACGTGCGCACTCGATTGCCATCCAGTCGGTCTTCCTCAAACTCGACGCCATCTCGGAAGGTGATCGCGGACTCGCCAAAGGTGGATATCGTTTTCAGAGTGTACTCGTCATTAGCTGACTTTGTGATGACGTACTCCGATGAAGCTCGGGTGGCTGCCAGTCTCGTAAAGTATCCAATGCTATTGCATGTGTGGGTTATAAGGTAAACAGGTGTGAGCTTCATTCGGAAAATGAAAGTTTCTTTTACATTACCCTAATTCAACGAGGAACTCATCGAAATGCTCTGAACTGTTGAGTTGAGGGGGCGTTAAAATAAATAGTTTTAGGGATAACAAGTGTCTCATAAAGATTCCTTGAAGTGTAGGTACCTGACGAGTGTGTACTTTCCGGTGAACTCAAAGGGCGGCAGTTGGGCCGAGGAGGAGTCATCAGCTGATGGCGATGATGATGAGGATGATGATCCTGATGCCGCCCAGCCGACTCCTTTTGATGCTGCTGGCTCAGTGTCATTCAGCAGGTTGGACAGCTGGACGCTGGTGATCAGTGGTGTGGAGGGGGCACAGGAGGACTTGTTGTCTTTGATGACGAGCACCAAGACGGCTAGCAGCAGAAGGACTGGGGGAGAAAGGCAGTTATGATTAGAAATGACCGCACTGTCCTGGCCTATAAATTGCCGCCATCTCCAATGCGTTTGTGTGTGTGAGAACGTGCAGTGTTATAGCTAGTGTGATCTTTGCCAATCATCATCATCATCAACAGGCCTAAAATCGATCAGCCTCGAATAGCCTCGACACTGACTGACACTGCACTGGCTGCTCTTCACCTTCTGCCTGATATGATATCAGCGTGGGCAATTATCAGAGTGTCCAGTACACGCAAATAAATGTTCGGGGACAATGCCATGAAAGGGGAGGGAAAGGCAGAGGAGAGCACAAACTCGTGAGATGCAATCCAATGCAAACCTTCTCAGAAAGATAGTTCAACTGCATGGATCAAAAGTGATGATGATGTCAAAATCTGCACCAATCTCAGTACATCTACCTGCGCGTGAGTGTGTTCTAATGCAATTTGGTCTTTGTCGAGTGCCGATATTCGCCGTTACACTGAGGTAGCATTGAACTTTTGTGATGTGATGTTGCACTCAGGTATTGGCCAACTTTTTTCCGTTCTTTGATTTAAATTAGCGAATTCAGTACGGGTTGCTTGTAAAAATGCAAATGCTGAACAAATCATCAAAACTATACCCAAACAGGCAAACGCCTTTTGGTCGTTTCTATTATTATCACATTTATATCAGAAAACGAAGATTTTTAAAAGGAAAGTTTGCTAGACTGTGTGTGTAATGATTCTATTGTGTGAAATCAGCGACAATCTAGTTGTATCAGTACGTAGACTGCACTTGTGACATTTAGCATTTGCTCGTTAGCGCGCCCAGTGATGATGCCTTCAAGGCACCAGGTGAAAAGAAGAAAAAGTGAATAGTTCTCCCTTTGATGCAAGCGTGAGCGGCACACATGCACACCTCACAAGAAAGGTCAATGTCAGCAAAAAGTGTAAGTGAATGAGGGAGAGAAAGAGAAAGGGATGCGGAGACGGGGAGAGATGTTAATAACATGGCAATGTTAGTGCATTCGATGCTGTAAAAGAAAGCCTGCAGCAGTGGTCACGTAAATAGAAAGTATCATGATGTATAGCCATGTCTCAAATGACTCATCTTCTAAGTCAAATTAATCTCATTTTTGCTGTGCTTGAGGTTGGGGATACTCAAAAAAGATGCTGTCTAATGATGAGGAAAGGATAGTTGACAAATTAATTAATTAACTGAAGACTATTTTGGCTGAACAAATTGCTGAACAACTAACAGACATTTTGTTTAGTGTTGAGGAAAAAAAGCACATTTTTGGAGGTATACTAGATTAGATTGAATGACGTACTGAAAAGCTGTGTGTGCTGCCAGCCTGATCAGCCAGTGCTAATTTCAGTGTTGTACAAGCACAGAAACATCAGGGGAAATTAGCACTTTTTAGCTGTCATTGCTTAACTTTTAGGAAATAACAAGAGAAAACGATGTACGAGAGATGGTTTTTCAATGCGAGTACTCACCGGTGACAATGCCGTAGACGACAAAAGAGAAAGTTTTAATTTTAGAGGCCATTTTAGGATTAGGATTGACAATCGAGTATTTAGGTGATGACGATGTTAGAGAAGGCCTGTGGACAAAATAATAAAGAGAAATAAGCAATTATGATTTTTACTGACAAGTTTATTTGAGAAAAAATAATTAGTTTAATACCACAAACAAAATTATTTTTCTGTTTGGTCAACTAAGCAGACACTGACAAGTTGTAACAATTTGCGACCACACTTGATGAAGTTCTATTGACATATTTAACAGATAACAGAAGTAAGATTTGTGTGTTTTGCTAAGCCACAACATTTGCAGGCTGTTTGCTAACTCAAATAAGCAACAGGCGGGTTTTGTGACTTTGAGTGCTTCTGATCGAAAAAAGAGAAAAAGAGAATAAGCAAGACAAGGAAATGTGCAATGATAAGAGCAGATAAATGTGGCGAAATAGAGTGCTGGAACTTGAAGGGCAATGGACGGCTAAGAAAAACAAACGCTTCGTTATCAAGACTTTGAAGAAGTGCAAGACAACAAATAAAGCAATCAGAGCTAAATGATAGTACACAAGTCCCATTTGGGCAAACAGACAAGTGTCTGGAACCAAATAAAAGCTCATTAAAGTTTATCAAAGCAGTTTGAAGATTCATTTAGTTGGTAATAGACACTATAAACTGCTAATTTCTGTATTTTTTTGTTGTAAATGAATTAACTGCTGATTAAATAAAACTATTGACAGCTTCATTGGCAGGGGAAATTAGTCAAATTAGCAGTAAATGGCTCTGTTAACTTTAGTGAAAGTCCCTATTCAACTCACCTAGTAATATACTTCAAGTCAAAAAATTACCGAAATAAAAGGATATGATCTATGAACGTTGTCGCTAAAAGTGAAGACGGTACAGTGTGGCAAGTGTTAAGCGAGCATCATTACAAATATAGAAGTCATTAAGACTAACAATGACAAAGCAGGTCAGCAAACTAAGGTAGTTAGAGAGAGTCACATGGCAACCGAAGTGGAACCACCATGGCCACCGACAACAAAGATTCTTATCGGTACTTGTGAGTTATTAATTTGTGTCAGCAATAACGGTGACAGAACGACTGATTGCCTTGCAATGAAGTGAACACCGCACAGACTCCAAGGACTCATTTCAAAGTGGTCCAAAACAAAGAAGACAAACAAAATGTGCAATAGTCAAAAATAAGTCAGTGACGGTCGAGTACGAAAAGTGCACAAGAATACGGAAAAATCGACTTGGAACGCACTCACGCAATCTGAACATTCACTTGCCAGTGCTGGGTTCAGCTGAAGATGGGTCGATGGGTCGGGGCACACCGTTGCTTAAAATTAGGTGAAACCGGAAAAAACTAAAAAATTGACACGCTCAGTTGAGTGCACTAAAACGGGCTCGGTTGCCGTGGTCTCCGACTACCGAGTGCGCCGCTGTCTAGGAGAGATCGAAATGTACAAAAGTATAAAATTAGTAGTTTTGAACAGTAGACAGATCGTTTGTCAGTGAGGTGTTGAGCGAAGAGCAAATGACAACTGCCACCGCGTTGCCGCCAAGCATCAGCCACCGTTTGAGCGCATTTCAATTTTTAGTGACTTTTTTCACTGACTTTCAGACAAGGCCGAGACAGTGAGTTGGCCTGCTAAACATGAGAACACCGAGCTCACATGTGCACTGATAGACAGATTGAGAGAGTTTGCCGGTGGTGCTGCTGCTGCAGACTGTGAGTGGCCAGACGTACGACAGACGACGAGAAGGCACAATGCACAGTGGAGAATACAGTCTGTTCAGTGGCCACTTATGCAACTGACCACAATTAGTAGTTGCAGGTCTGTGGTAGGTGCTTGCACAACTGAACTTAAATTATACACTAATCGTCCATTCATACATATTGAAAGAGGAGACCCCGGTGGGCATACAAGGTGGAAGACAATTAAAGTGCAGAATGCAAATTTACAAATGAATTTCCTTTAATTGTGAAGGAAAAAGTTCACCACTCACCTTGCAAAATACACTAGCAAATCTGCCGTCCGTTTTCAATTCCTCTATCTCTTCTTGCCACTTCTCTGTTCAGTTGGCGACGGCAAATCAAAATGCTCTTAAATGGTAGAACAAATGTTTAAAAACTGTGGCGTATAAGAGAAGCGGTTTCAAAGTGAAACCAGAGCAACTAGTGGATGTGCCTCAATTGTCAGCGGCAAGATGAGTCTGGGAAAGCAGAAATTGTGATGCAATGAAACGATGATAGTGTTGCCGCCTCTGCTGGTGGTGGCTGTGGTGATGGTAGTTCGCAGTGGCAGGGTCAAAGACATCGCCGCCATGTGCAGTGGGAGAGTACAAGAAAGTGACTGCGGCTGCTGCAGTGAATAGCAGTTTCGCAGGGACACTGAACAGCTCTGCTTTTCTTCCCGTTTAAGGCACACGTATTGATGGCATGATCATCATCAGCATCGGCAAAAAATGTCCTTTTTAAGTATTTGTTTGTTAGTTTCCTTTATTATTATTATTATTAATACGATTGTCAGTATTTCTTAAGTCCTGAATGTTTTGTAAACTGTGAAAGATACCGTTTTACTGTGTAATCAGAATTTGTGTTTCAAAGCTGTTAGCAAAAAAGTTTTGTGGAAGGTCATCAAGTAAAGTACACTTGATGACCTCTCTTTGATTGTCACACCAGTAACATGTCTGCCAATGACAATTGAAAAGTACGCAGACACTGAGGGTGATAAGTTGGGCAAACAGACATCAAGTTCGGTAAGTAAAAGCTCAAGTTTGTTCAAGTTAGCACAAAAGTGCCAGTTACGCGGAGTTAGTTGGCTTGGTGCAAAAGGAAATATTATTTTATTATTTGTGTTGCCACTGGTAACTAAAAGCAACAGGGATCAGAAAATGATTATCTAGGCGATTTTGATAATCTAAGCCTAGCAAACGACAGGCAGTTTTCTGATGAACTGATCTGAGCCTCGAGTCCTGTATGTGCCCAAATGGAACGTGCAGAAATGACACTAATCTACGAAAATCGCTGGACCAACATAATAGTGTCAAAATGCATTTTTTTGAAATCCTATTTTAAGCTTTCTTGCAACATTAGCAACTGTTGTATCTTTTTTTATTAAAGAATGCAAAAACTCATGGTCGAACTGGCGAAATAATAAAGCATTAAAAGAGCACATGTACACAAGCGCACCGCATCGATTACATCACTGAGAAAGGAGAAAATTTGATCGATCTCTGAAATATGAAGGGATAAACATGCAGGTAGGCATGCAAAACATGCCACACAGCCGGCACAGCTGTCAGATTAGGCGTCTGCGGACTACTGTGCAGTGTGCCAGTGACAAGTCAAGGTACCAATGTCTACTATTAATGTGACATTTTGGCTCGATAATAACATGATGCTTGTCGCCGTGGTCGCTGAAATAGAAACAGATGTGAAACCCTGCACGTAGCAATTTCCGCCTAGTCAAGCCAGGCAGTCCGTTTTGTTGCGTAAACGCCGAAGTGCTTTGACCGAAGTGCAGAGAAAATAATCAAACACATAAGAGTAAAAAAGTTTGGATAAATAAATAAGTGAATCAAAGTAAGTAAGTACATGGTAGGAACAAGAAGGAAAAAGGATATTGCCACAATTGACATGATCACTCACTGTGTGTATTAGGGGGAATGAGCGCCACACTGTCGCGCCTGCTGTCAGGAACAGGAAATGGACTGTAATGAAACGAACGACTTGTAGACACCGCACATACACTAGTTGCAAACGTTATGAGATAACACTAGATTTAAAAATAAAAAACTGTTGACATTCACTTGGCAGCAATGTGCTCTGTTGAAGGGTTCAGCAATGGACAGCAGCAGCAGCAGTAACGGCAGGTCAGCGACCAGGCAGACAGAGCAGTGTTCAGTGGGTGGCGCAAAAAGTTAGTGGCGGCACAGTTGACACAGTGACAGACTCAGACATTCCAAATGCACATAGCGTAGGGTGTTTTATATATTGATCACTAAACAAACAGGCAAACAGAGCAGTCACGAATGGTGACAATGTTAGTGTGCTCGAGGCATAAATCGCACTCACCTAAAAGCTCAACTTACTGACAATACACAACTGAATCGTGCTGGAAAAACTTTTTGTTGGATTTAAAGGCTGACCACCAATTTTTTTGTGCTGTGTATGTTTCAGTGTGCTTTACTGTCAGACAAACGGACATAAAGGTGAGAGTGAGGAAGGCCGTTGCTGGTTCTACTGAATTAGCACTGACCACACACACACTAAAAGTATTAGAGCAGTCAGTGCGAGAGAGAGAGTAAGTGTCAGGAAAAGGTCAGTGTGCAGGCAAAAAATGTGCCCACACAGGTGTGCACTACTACTTTTACTGATTTTTGTCGTTTTTTTGTCTGTTGCCTTCAACAATATATCAGAACATACAGTAATTTCAAAAGCAAACTTTTAAAAAACAAACAAAATAGAAAAAAGACAAAAATAAGAGTAGAATCGACTTACCGATGTAGGCTATATTCTTTAGAAAAAAGTGCGATATCTTGGGAAGCCATTCACTGAAAAAACAAAAGCAGTATTAAATAAGTATCACTACAATGAAGCTTAAGTCAGCATACATCTTCAATTGGTACAGTGATACGGCAAATTTGATACTGATCAATCAACTCAGTTGCTGAAATCAAAAGAAGTTATCGTTCTTGTTGTAGTTGCTGCTGCTGCTGCTGATGATGCTTTAGACAAACTGAGATGCATTTGGACACTTGATCATCGGAGAGCCGTAATTTTATATGATCATTTGTTGATTAAGCACATCAGAAAAGCTCGTGGATCATATAATGACCGCCCAGTGGACGCAATAATGCACGCAGGTAAATAGACACAGCAGAACAGAACGGCGGCGCTCTGCAAGCTCGGACAGCGGCTCACTTACTGACTAACGAACAAACGAACAAAACAGACTAACTAACTAACAGAGAGTCAGAGAGCCAGCCAGCTACACATAGATAGACAACGGCTTAGAGAGACATGAATAGAGACGATTTGGGGAGAGAAACAGGACAATTAATTAGAGGTTAAGGTCGATGTTTTTTTAACGACGACGATGTCGAACAAAGCAAAGGCGAAGGTGGAAAGGGAGTGAGGTAAGTGAGATGCTGCATCAATCAAAGCCGCCGATCCAGGGGGTTTTGCTGTGCCTCAAAGTGCCACTGTCTAATTTTTCTCTTCACAACAAACGAACAGTTAATTGTCATTTACTTGGCAAACAATGACAGATAACTGTTTTCAGTTGAAAAAGAGAACTGTACAGGAGTGCTGTACTTCCATTGCACCAAAAACTCCTCCAAGCAAGAACACTAGATGCCGACAGTGAGTATCAATTTCAAAATTGTATTTAGTGTTTACTAACTAATAAGTCCTTAGGAGTCGGAGAGTGCTTTGGTGATGACCACCTCAGGCAGACTTTAAAGTAAATAGTGGTAAAAGTCCTTTGTGTGTAGTAGGCAACTTTGCTAGGCTCATTACTATGCAAAGTAAATGCTGACGTCAGTGCAGTGCAGAACATATCATAGGGAATTGCATTCTCGCACTAGGTGATCACATGGGGAGACTATGTGAAATTATTATCAGCACCATCTGCATCAAAAGTAGCATTATCAGATACAAAGATACAGGGAGCCGATTGCATAGCCTTGTGGATGTAAATCAAACAAACAGGTCTCTCGAAGACAGGCTGAAGTGCTGCAGTATTGCCAAGAAATGAGAGAACAGTGTACAGAAGAAACTGCTTTCTTGACTAGGGAAAATACTTTATCATCAAGATGCTGTTTTTCACTCTGGACAGGATTGTTTGTTCGTTTTTTTCTCGGCAGCAACAACGAGAAGCAAAGAGAGAAAAAGCACCTAATTGCTTAAAATACAGAAGAATCACCACACCGGTCAAACTGCTGCTGATGCTGAAATGCTGTCAGAAGGTGAAAAAGTGTGTATATGTAGAGCTAGGGGGAGGAACATGGGAGGGAAAAAGAGTGTGTGTATCTCAGTCTGAGATTACTGTCGGTGATTTGTCTCGTGACGCGAATGGCCAGTGACAGCAGCAGTGACAGCGATGACTAGGTGTGCACTACCGCTCAAGGCCCACCGAAAGCGAAAAGATAAGCGAGTACTGTGGTGGTGGACATGGCCGACAAGATGGTGGAAAGTGAAAGGTGCAAACTGAACTGCACGGTGATTGATGCACTGTGTGCAAAGCAACAAAACGGAGACGGTAACTAAGTGCCTGTTAGCTGGCCACTGTCACATCTGCATCAGCCTTCTTGTTTGCTTTCCTTCCTTTCTCCCCTCTCCTCAGCAACAGGTAATCGCGAATTGCCCCTGGAAGGTCGGTGCTGCTGCTGTTGCTTCTAAATGAGCCTGGTGGTGGTGGTACTGCTATCAGAAAGTGAAAGAGAAAGATAGAAAGTGACTGAATATGCAGTGCCCCACGACAAGGTGTACTGCCAGTGTCGAGTTTGTGAAAGCAAGTATTTAAAACACTGCCGCCACAGGTGATGCCTCAGTTCAGTTTCGATAGGTACCTCGTCAGGTAGCTCATCCTCTGCTGAGAAGCTCGTCTTCACCTCACCTCCTCGCAGCCACTTTCACCTCCTCAGCAAGCAGTCGGCCAGCAGTCAGCACAGCAGCAGCAGCACCAAGACACTACACCTAACCACCACCTAACTCAACATGAAGTTTCGAGGTACAGTGTTCGGTTTTTGTGCATTAAAAGAAAGAAAGCATTGAACAACAAACAATGCTTCCGGTTTTTGTTTCTATTTTGCCTAACACTTTGGCTTTATAATATCTGCTCCGACAGCTATCGCACTAATTGTCATCATTGGCCTTCTCGCCATCGGCGGCACTGAGGCACAGCGCAAAAAGTCGCGCAAGGGAAAGAAGGACGCCTGTCACCTGCGTGAAATCGAGCACTGCATTGGCAAGGTGCAAGAGCTCGGTAAGCGCAAGGAGCCCAGTGTCCTCATTGCCTCAATGACGGCATCAACACCATCTGCAAGTAAGTGGAATGACAGTTTGTAGGTATATTAAAATATTATTTTAAAACACAAAACGCTCTAAACACTACAGAACCATCAAGGAAGACCTCTCCAAGTGCATCAAGTCGTACATCAAGAAGTGCGGCACCCCGCTTCACCGCGAAGTCGCCGATCTGATCATCGATCAGGTGACCAACTCCGTTGCGCGATTCTGCGATGAGAAGAATCCCAACCGAAAGGGTAAGTTGAAGTTGTAAAAAACCACACAAAACAGTTGACCTTAAATCGATCCCCTTCTTCAGAGTTCCTGAAGCACTCGCCGTGCATCCACAAGAAGGTGCTCAGTGGTCAGGAGTACAAGAGCACCTGCAACAACAACTTCCTCGCCACGGTGGACCGCGTGGACCAGCAGTCGGTGGAAGGCGACAAGACGCACGCCACCATTTGCTGCGGTTTCAACCGCTGGGACTCCTGCACCAAGAAGATGGTGACGAAGGAGTGCGGCAAGGCCGCCTACGACGAGTTCTCCGACTTTGTGGGCGAGTCATTCGGCACTCTCACCAAGATGGTCTGCCCCAACAACATGTTCGCCACCCGAACTGACCTGTGCAAGGAGCTGCTGCCGAAGGAGGGCACCGTCGCCAAGGGCCAGATCGGCGACAACGCCCTCACCAAGTACGTCACCAGTCTCTTCTCCTTCCTCTTTGTCTTCAATGAGTAGAGAAAAGATCACTGGTCATTCGCTGGCGACTGGTGCCATGACATGATAACTCGGACGTTCACACACACACCCAATTACACTCAAGACCTACTCTTTCTCTGTCTTCTTCTGCTGCTGCTGCTGCTGTTGTTCTGCTGTTGCTGCGCTGCCTCTGCTGTTCGGGCTGTGCATTCTGTGCTGTTTCATCGATCGTTGCGTGCATTGTACATACACCTCATCATACCCTATATTCTCTAATCTGTAGAACCTAAAACCTTCCTAAATTAAATAAAGCGGTATTTACTAGAAACAAAGATTGGTTGTTCACCTTAGACACCGGCCTATTCAGGCGGGCACCACTTACTGCCAATTAGTGCTGCTCAACCTCTGCAAACACACACACTCACTTCCTCTGGCGGCGGAAACTGCGATTGAAGTGCAGGGACTGCAATGAAGCGAGTCGAGTACAACAGTCGAAAGGTTTGCCTGAGCTTCGAATGGAATGGACACACAAGGGGAAACCTCCAAACGGCGACAAACTGAAGACAGACTCTGTCTAATTGAGTGCAGAAGGCTAA
This sequence comes from Tyrophagus putrescentiae, assembly GCA_024499935.1. Classification (NCBI taxonomy): domain Eukaryota; kingdom Metazoa; phylum Arthropoda; class Arachnida; order Sarcoptiformes; family Acaridae; genus Tyrophagus; species Tyrophagus putrescentiae. The sequence continues at coordinate 5,136,108 of JAMZRA010000001.1, read as the reverse complement.
TGAATAAAAATCTGGCGAGTGTGTGTTAGGAAAAAAGCTTTTTAGCGTGCAATCAGGTAAAATTACCACAAAAAAGTGTTTAAATACAAAAAACAGAAACAACCATTTTCTGCTCAGGGGTTAGACACAGCAGATAGAGGAAACTCTCACAAAGTCACACATCACAACTCAATGTTTGTACCTAGGTTAGATGAACTTGAAACACTTTTGCTTATCATGAGGAATACGCGTCTTGAAGAGCACTGAGTCGGCACGAAACTGCGTGTACAGCAGAGGCATATAGCCGTAGACGGAGGCAAAGTAGTTCAGGCATCGATGCCTTCTCTGGTAGTGCCGATCGTCCTCGGACAAACTCGATGAACACTCTGGACATCTGCAAATTTAAAAATCAAAAGCAACTCAAAAGTAGCCATAAAGCATTACCTAAATGTCCACCTAGACGTCACTTTGATGGGAGGCAGGCGAGAAACATGCGAGACAAGAAAGTTCATGGCAATATCTTCACAGTTCATGTACTCGTCTACTTTGTTTCGAATGGCGGCCGGCATCCAGTGAGTGTACAGGTATGAGTAATACTGTGAAAAAAATGAACAGAAAAAAGCTTGCAAACTTAGCCTCACTAACAAGCAAAAAGGAAGGCCTACCTTGTGGTAGAAGGCTGCACCTGTGAGGATCATTGAGAACTCGCAGGTGTAATTGGAGTTGTACAACCAGGTTGAATGAGCTGCATCCCAGGCGTGGTAGCGAGCAGGAAAGCCGACAATGCGATCTCGAGCCTCGCGCCACACACGAAATGCGAATATAATCTCATCGTGTCGGAAACTGGCATCGTCATCCATCGACAGAACTGCATCGGTTTTAATCTCCTCGAAAGGCAGGAATCGGTTATTCAGCGAATTGTGCTTCGACTTGATCACCAAAATGTCCACACCAATTTCAGGCCACTTGATTCCGGGAGTCGGCGGATTGGGGGAGTTCCAAACGACGATAACTTTGTTTAAATATGGAAGATCCTGGCAATGAAAATGATCGTTAACAAAAATCATCAGAGTTAAATGAACCAAATGTTACCTTGAGCCTCTGCAGTGCACTGAGAAGAATATTTTCTCGTTCATAGGTGAGAATGACAATGGTGAACTGCTCGCTCATAAAGTTGCCGCCCAGTGCCTCGGAAAACTCACGCCCAGAGCCGCCGGCTCCCTCCCAATTGGCCGAGCTCGAAAAGAGGACCCAATAAACTTTGACTCTGAAGGCAATACTGGATCGTAAGGTAGCGAAGGAAATGTGTAAAAGGGCGAATGGTGCAAGTTGTTCCAAGATGAATACTGCTCAGCCAGAGGAATTGTAAAATTTCGTTGATAAACAAGCGAAGAAAATGGTACTTCAAGAGGGCCAACGTTTTCCTCGTCGTCAGAGTATATTTTTGGTCGGTAAAAGGAAGCTGATTGTGTGAGATCACTTTGATTTGAGAGCAAATTTTGGTCAAATTTTGATTGGTTCAAGTAGAACTCGGAATGTTCATTAGCGGCGGGAGGAGAGGGAATTTTAAGTCGATTAAATCGGAAGAGTGCAACAATAGTGTCGACCAATTGCTTGAGATCAGAAAAGTAATTGTGGTAAATGTTCGAGCCGAAGCGTCGCATTTCAATAATATCCGAATCAGTGAATGTCTTCAGAACAACATAAAGTTCGGTGATGTGAGCTGTCGGTATTCGTATCAGAGCTCGGTCCCAGTCGATGGCCTCATTGAATGGCAAGGAAATAAAATCGCCTCCAACTAGAATCGGTATGGCACCTGAAAAAGAAAAAAATGTTAACCACCTTCATTATTTAAAGAGAAACAGTGCAACGTACCAGTTACAAAAGCGTTCATTATCTTCGAATTGAGTTGATTGTCGTAAATAATGGGATTTATCAAGAATGATTGACTAGAGTGAGATGCGGTGGGCATGATGATGGTGAAGGTGGAGTCTAACAGTATGATCGTCTGGTTCTCACAGAGCTGCTTTGTCTTCTCGTCGCAGTCAAAGTCAAAGAGGAACTCATTGTAAGCTGCTCTACTGTGCTTGGCCACCAACTTCAGCAGAGCGTCCTTGACCACTACCTGGAGATCAGTGTTGGAGTTCTTTGTGCTTGAGTCGTCGTCTGCTTCTTCGTTCACCTGTCCTAAGAAGGAGATAAAGTATTTCCGCCGAGCAGGTGAAAAGACAGGCGAAAACTCGCTGGCTTTAGCAGTCGAAAGAGAGTACATGCTGGGAACGATCAGATCGTATTTGTTGCGGTAGTTATACTCGTTGAACTGAGTTTGCAGCAGCATTGCTTTCATTGGATTCACACCAGTTTGAAGAATATCAAAAGATGAATTGGTGTTCACTATAATATTATTGCGTCCATCGCCTGTAAATAAAATTCAGTTATCACTCATTCAAATGCTAGACAGTTCACTTAAACTTACCTCCCCAGTGAGGCAGTGACAGAAGATAATTTTGAAGTTTATCACGGTCATGAAGTATAGTAAAATTTTGGTAAAGAATCACCATGTACACACAGGCTACATTTGGATCAGATGTGATGTGAACATTTGACTTTAAAACTGAAAACAGTTGGTAGTTGAATGTCGATTCACTAAAACTGGAGAGTTGATGAAGATTGTATACGTAAACGAAGAAAGGCGAAAATAGTGAACAACGAGAATAGTCAAAACAACTGAACATCTGGCAGTGTACATTTCGGGTAAAGTCGTCTTGTAAAAAATTGCTTCTCCGAAGTGATTCTGCAAAGGGATGATCATTAGTTTGATCAACTTATTTTAAAAGAGCAGTTACCATTTGTAAAGATGGCTTTTTGAGCCTGTTTAGGCAAAATATCTAGTGGGGGCTCAACTAAAGAGCCCACTTGGTCTTTGGCCTCTTTTTGCGCCAATGCAGCCTGTTTGATATGTAGCTGCAGCCGTTCCAATTCGGCGGCGCGTTTGATGATTTGTGTTTTAAGCTTCTCGAGTTCATTATTGCGCTCACTTATTTGTTTTATCACAACAGATCGATTGCGTTCGAGTACGCGAAGTTCAGTCAACACTGACACCCGGATGGAAAGTAGTTCCTCGACTCTACTAGTCAGCTCTTCGGCTATTTTTTGTTTGATGTTTTGATTAGAATAAGAATTCAAAAAGCAAATCCAAGAACATACCATCAATCTTGCTAAGATCATATTTGTGTAGCTCCTCATCCGTCGCGTCGCTGTTGCTTGCTGCAGAATCTTTGACTACAAATTCTTGCCGAAGTGACGGTGATGCTGAGTTGCTGCTGTTTGGTCTACTTTCCAGGTAGAACGGGGCAATAAAGTTGAGTAGAACGACCAGAACTATAGCAGCAGTTAGGTAGAGAAAGAGTCGAGGCATTGAGAAGCCAGCTTGACGAGATAAGCTCAGTTCCATAGCTGCTTCATAGCTTCTGGAAGGTGGTGTTGTTGGTGGTGGTGGTCGATGGGAGCGAGAATATGGCACATTATTATTGCTGAGTGCAAAACAAAACACTAATCCAGTGATGGAGGTAGTTCTCGCTCTCCTACTACGTCCATTGGAGCGGAGACTGCTGGAGGTTGGCGCACTACTATCTTCGTCAGTCTATCTGGTCCGAATCCCAGCAGAATCTTCTGTAGAGATTAATCGATAAGGAATCCGCTGCAGAATCGTTCGCGCACGACGCCGTCCACAGAAGACGTGACTTGAAACAAACAAAAAAATAAAAGCCGAGCCGCAGAGAGCAGAGGAGAGCGAAGAGAGAGCGAGTGAGAGAAAAAAATCACGCATACAAACAATGAGTTGCTCAAATTACCGAGTCATATTCTAAGTTCATGTGTCTCTGCGTGTGATTATCCTACCGTCCAAACCTCGCGCCTAAACTAATCCAGCACCTAAAGTCAGCAGCATCTTTCTGTTTTGGTGAGTTTTTGAGTCTTGCCGCGGCGACGACGACGGCGGCGTCGGTGACGTTGAAGAGCGGCGCCGATGTAAGCTTTCTCGGTGCCATTCAACTTTGCGGTAACATGGCGTCAGCTGCACAGTGCTCCGATGTGAAGCCTTCTCGACGATGGCGGTCTTCTTGACGATGAGCACCCACAATCATTGCCTGATGAGGATGGTGGTGGTGGTGGTAGTAGTAGTGCGCTGATGAGCATGAGTGGCGCTTTTTATTTAGCCTCTCTTCACCTTACTATCTGCCGCACTGTTCTTTGTCTGTTTTGACTGGCTGAAGTGTACGGCAAACCCGATTCACTACTAATCAATTGCTTTGACATTTGTTTTTATTCAATTAGCATTCACCCTCATCTCTGATCACCGACAGAATGGCCCGAGTGCAGCCTACGGGTACCGCCACGTCGCTACGGCCGCAACCAGTAGACTTCGATATGACCTGGACCCAGATCAGCGACACTGCCAGCAAAGTCATCATTCTCGCGCCAGTTCCTAAACCCGAATGGAACGACCGGTTTCATGATGTGTACAAGCTTTGTGTCGCTTTCCCAGGTAAGCCAGTTTAGAAACATTTCACTTTAACTGTTTTTTGTTGACAATAATTTTTTTTATTCACAGAACCTATGAGCGAGCGAGTTTACAGCGAAACGAAGAAACTTCTAGAGAGGCATATCAAAAAGCTTTATGAGGTAATGAAAGCTTATAATCTATTTTGAAATCTAATTCTAATGGTATCATTTTTGGTTTTAGAATGTCTCACAAAAAGAGGGAACCGAACTGCTTATTGATTACTACTCAAGTGGTCAACATTCAAACGAGGCATTGGATATCTCAGTACGTTGTACATCTACCTGAACTCGCAGTACATCCGCAAGTACAGATTCTCTGCTGCTGACGTTGAGTTCGGAGAAAATCCAGATAATCAGCTAATGGAGATCAGTGAATTGGGAGCGTTTCTGTGGAAGATGCATATGATCACCCCGTTGAAAGACAAACTGGTCACTCTTTTAATTGCGGCTATCGACGAGTAAGTGGTTTTAAGTTGAAGCAAACGTAGTATTCACTCTGCCTTATTCTAGTGACCGACGTGGAAAAGGACAAAACACTCAGGCAATTTACAATGTCATCAGCTCGTTTCATCTTTGTGGAAAATTTTCGAGCGAAGAATAAGTACAAGTTTTATCAAGACATTTTTGAAAAGCCATTTATTGAAGCAACAATGAATTTCTACAACACGAATCAGTTCTTCTTCTAGAGAAACACGACTGCTCAAGTTACATGGAGCAGGTATTGGCTCGACTTGAGGTTGAGAAAAAACGACTGACTGAATATTTGCCTCTGAAAGATTCTCACCAGCGTGTAATTGAGGCATGTGAGAAATGCATGATCGGAGAGTACCTTGGGTTTCTCAACTCTGAATGCAAAAACATGGTTATGAATGAAAATGCTAAAGATCTTCGAAACATGTTCAAGCTTCTCAGACCACTCAATTCGGGTTTAAAAGCTTGCTTGATCTAATAAAAGCGCACATTAGGGAGAAAGGCTTGGAGAAAATTACCAATTTGAACATGAATTTGAAAATCGATGATAACTACGTCAGCAACTTTGTCGAGGAGCTCCTTGAAGTGCACCAAAAGTATCTGAAGCTCATTACTGATGTTTTTGAGAAGGACAAGCAGTTTGTGCAGTCACTTGATGAAGCCTTCACTGAAGTAGTCAACTATCGTGAAAACAATAAAACTCCCTGTCGTTCTCCTGAAATCTTGTCGCGGTTTTTTGACACGCTGCTAAAGAAGACAACCAAGTGCCACCAGGAATCAGAAATGGAGGAACTGATGAACAAGGCTATGAACTGTTCAAGTACATAACTGACAAAGACGTCTTCCAGAAGTTCTACTCGAAAATGCTTGCAAAACGGCTCATTTACTCCCAGTACATTTCTCTGGATGCAGAAGAAACCATGATAAACAAGCTCAAAGTGGCTTGTGGTTATGAATTCACTTCGAAACTTCATCGAATGTTCACCGACATTAAAGGTAAGTTTTTTAACTACTTTGCCCTCTTGATCACCATGTCTAATTGTTTGGGAAAACTTTACAGTCAGCGAAGATCTGGGTACACAATTTCTCGCTAGAATGAGTGAAGAGGAAGTTGACTTGAATGTCAGCTTTTCCGTTTACATTCTGCAAGCCTGCGCTTGGCCACTGAACATCGCCGCCGTCTTCAACTGCGTCCTTCCGCCTGTTTGCGAAAATGCACAGCAACGTTTTGAAAATTACTACAATAACAAGTTCAGCGGTCGAAAGCTGACGTGGCTTAATCATCTCAGCAATGCAGAAGTAAAGTTTCTTTACACCAAGAAGCTGTACACTGTCGTCATGACCACATATCATGTCAGTATCATTACCCTGTTTGAGAAAAAGGATGTCGTCTCCTGCGACGATATTCAGGTATGTGCAGCACTAGCATTTAGGAAGTGAGATTACATTTTAATTGTGTTTCTACAAATATTCGTAGAAACAAACTACTCTTAACGATGAACAACTGCAAAGGCACTTGCACTCTTTTGTCGACACAAGAATCATTTTGCCTTTGGACAAAGACGGAACGGTGCTGGACAGAGCGACGGCACTGTCACTGGTGACATACGACAAGGACATGAGTTTTCAGCTCAACTTTGGATTTGCTAACAAGAGGCAAAAGTTTAAGCTGACTCTTTCAGTCCAAAAGGAGCCGATACCCGGTACATCGGTATGTATTTCGGTTAAAACTTTCTTTTGTCAAGTTTATATTGAAACTGGGGGAACTTTTTTAGCAAAACACCGAGGCAGAGCAGACACATGCTTCAGTTGAAGAGGACCGCAAGCTGTTTCTCCAGGCGTCCATTGTGCGTATAATGAAGTCTCGCAAGAAGGAGCGTCACAACTTGCTGATTGACGAAGTGATCAACCAGGCGAAATCTCGATTTGTGCCTAGTATTCTCATGATCAAGAAGGCGGTTGAATCTCTCATCGAGAAGCAGTACATTGAGCGCTGCGCCAGCAATGACGAGTACCAGTACATTGCTTAACTCAGCCACACCTCCTCCTCCTCTTCTCGTGCTCTTTAGCTATCCTCCTTTTTGGAAATTCATTTATTACCAATTTCTTACCGAATATTTTATAACGCTATTCACAACGATGTCTTCTTCTTTTCTTCCAAACACTAACTTCTCTTCTGTTTTCCAAGTGTCGCTCTTCCTTTTTACGGATTCTTTTAGCTTAGGCTCGCAGTCAGAAATCAGGCAAGCAAACAACCAATCACCGTGATCCAAGTACACTATTTTACCATTTACACACACACCCACTTTACAAAGGCTGAAATAACAACAATTGATTAACAACACTTTTATTATCTCTGCGTTGTGCTGTACATGTTATCAAAGGAGGGGTGGGAGAGATAGGGCTGATAGTGCACATAGCATTATATCACGGGTGTGGGGGTGGCAACACTCAACTTATTGCAAATCATCAACTGACCAGGATCAACAATCAGGAAGGAGCTTCAGTCGTGCTGAAAGGCTCGCTGGCAAAGCTAGAAGCGGTGTTCATCATCTTGGTGGTGGCATTCGAACTGGTGCGCAACAGCGATGAGCAGTTTTGCCACCAGAACCTGTAGAGGCGAAGGAGATCCGGCGGTCGGCCAGTGTTCAGTCCCACGTCTTCCCAGTTGTCGAAATCCTGATCCACATTCTCATCACAGAAGGTTATCGAGGTGATCTTGTAGTTGTTTGCCAGTAAGTACTCTACAGAAAAGAACCAAAGATTAGATACGTAATGGTGAACTCAGAGGTCATAACTTACCCTGCACAAGGTAGTTAATACTTCGCAGTTCATGTGGCTTTATCGTGGAGAGTGAACTTTTGTTGGTTAAAGTCCTGTACGCCGCGCTGCTGTCCACTGAGTCAAAGACATTGAAAACCGCATCCGATGATTGAACTAGAGTGCTCCTTGTTGTTGTGGTGGTGGTTGTTGAACTGGCGTTCACTTTCAGGTCATCTTCGCCTGGACATGAGTGGCCATCCGCAGAGCCACGATCATCGGAGAATGAGTCAGTGAGGCTGGCAACCAGTGTGCTGGACAGTGCACAGCCACCACCACCACCACCACCATCAGCGTGGTTCAGTGATTTGGCATTTAAAAGCTCCGACTGGTCAAAGCGGTCGTCCTGGAGGGTAGTGGACATGGTGAGACTGGCACGCAACTTTTCAATGGTATTCTGCGCCTTCCTCAGCTCAAACTCGAGAATGGCAACCCGCTCATCTCCGGGTCGCTCATTGTCAGAGTACGTGGTGAAGTCGGTGGAGTCATCAAATGTCTGGTCGGATGGACTTCGTACACCTTTCCCCATCGGTAAGTTCAGCTCCTGTCTGCTTTCAGTTTGCTTTTCAAAGTTGTGTGGATTGTCGAAGAACTCTCGCAGTCTGGGCAGCTCCTTTCCACGCTCAATTAACTCGGCGTGCAACTCTAGAGCGGTGAGAATCAGACCTGATCGAAGCAGTTTGTTGGCGATCCGGTCAAACACTTCATTCTCACTGTCAGGTGATGCCTCACTGGACGCTGATTGCGGGTTCTGTTGCTCCTTCATCTGCTCCCGGCGATTGTCACCTCCCGGCGAGACACTGACAGTGATGTCTTCCAGGGCGTCATTGTCAGTCATCTTGTCTCTGCAGTGCGGTGTCCGGTTCGGGTGGTCGATGCTTTGCTTGACTGAAGTGAAGAACTGGTCGACGGTGGGCGGAGGTAAACAAAGAAAACAGTGAACGCAGCTGTGTTTACATCTCCCTTACGAGGCAAAACTGATAGTTATCTGGTAGCAAGAAATAAGACACTGGATTGAGCAGTCTGCAAGTCGACAAGGAGTCTTCTTTCTTTGGCCATCACAGGCAGAGGCACGCCGTGGTTAGCTGAGTGGTGCTGATCAGCGCTGCTGATTCCGTCGGCAAGGAGCTGATTATCACGCTTCAGTTTGTTTCTGGATTTTGTATAAGGCGATTACACCGATGACATCTACACATCTAGGACATCTCTACAAAACTTTTAGGAGGCGGAGCTTTGCAAGAGCATTTTACCTACAAATGAGCCACTTCTTGTCAGTTTCGGTGATTAGTGGGCGTGTTTGATGATTAAGCTCTGCTAGATTTATGATTCAAAATAACATCAAATGTTGCGCATTAGGGTTAAGAAGTTCCTCGCGTCAGTCTACTTCAGCTTACGGCCATATCATGTTGAGCACACCGGTTCTCGTCCGATCACCGAAGTTAAGCAACATCGAGCCGAGTCAGTACTTGGGAGGGTGACCACCTGGGAACACTCGGTGCCGTAAGCTTTTTGCCTTTTTTGTCTGCATAGACCAATTTCATACCATCCTTAGCAGTTTTTTTAAAACAATGGGATAACTTTAGAAATGTTAAAGTAGTAAAAATGCAATTCACAATAACAATAATAGTTCGAGGACTGCTCTGCAGCAACAACAGTGTCCTGTATGAGTGAATAGTAATAATAACAAAATTAAAATTAATAATGATGACCGCCTACTGAGGACTTCCCGAGGTCGTTTACTTCTTCGCCTGCTTTCGCACCCCAGCATTGCCCTTGCCCACCGGCGTGGACTCTGTCCCCTTGCTAGTGCGTCCCTGCTGTTTGCCCGCTTTCCCAGTCAGACGGGGATTGGTCTTCGGGAGGTGATGCTTCAGTCGACCTCGGGAGTTCGGTCGAGAGGTGGAACTGGCACGATTTCCATGACCGCCGGCGCCGCCTCCCTTGCCGACCGCCTCAGCAGAGCGTCCTCGACGGTGGAAGAGCGTCGATGAGCTGAACTTCTCCACCAGTTTCTGGGCGGAGAGGCGGTTCTCTAAGGCGACGAAGACGCCCTTGCTAAGGATCTCCGTCACCTGGGCGATGGTGCTCGTCTGGAAGACGTAGTTGTGGCGGCCACCCTTGAAGGCATTCCACACCTCGACGGCCTGCTCAATGGTGGTGCAGGCGGTGTTGCTCGCCCCGAAGGGAATCACTCCGCACAGGCAAAAGGCGAGCAGTGTGCCGATGCTCCACACGTCCACCAGACGAGTGTCGTAGATGGCCTCGTAGCACTCCGGCGGCAGGTGACTCCACAGGTGCTCCTGACGGTCCTGAATGCCGCGGGAGCGCTTGATCAGAATGGACGCCTGCGGGTTCCAGACGAAGCAGGCCAGGTCAAAGTGGGTCAATTTGCTCTGGTGGGTAAATGAGGTCACTTGATGTCAGTCTACCTTTTTCCCTACTTACCACAGAATAGTCCGCCTCGTTGACAAAGACGTACTCTGGGCGAATGTACCGGTGTGAGAGTCCGTGCTGTGCCAGGTAGGCGGCCGTCTGTGCCAGATCTCGAATCACCGTCTGCAGCTTGGGCAGCGTCAGGAGGTTGCTGTTGACCGCCGAGTTGGCCGCACCTGCTGAACTGCCGCCGCCCTCCTGAGCGGGCGGCAGACGCAGCGGCGGCGGAAATCGCCCGCCCTCCTCCTGCAGACGGCCGACGATGACCGCCAGAGAGCGCATTCCCTCGAGCGGTTCGTAGAAGATGTAAATGTAGGTGTCGGAGAGGAGGAAGATGTCCAGAGTGCGGTGCACGCGAGCGTTCATCGGCTCGGTGCTGCTGAAGAAGCGCATTATTTTGGAGCTCTCATTGAGCAGCATGTTGCGGTGCGCCACCGGAATGTGCCGGTAGGCGACAATCTTCACTAGAGCGCTCTCGGTGACCGTGGTCGTGCCAGCTGCTCCAGGAGTGTCACTCATCGAGATGACGCTGTTCTCTGAGGACGATGATGGCGGCGGCTGTCCCTGCTGATTTGGTTGCGGCGACGGCTGCTGCTGCTGCTGCACCACTCTCACTGCCTTCAGGTAGTAATCGTTGATTATCACCTCCGGCGACAGGTCACCCTCGAAGGACTGGTCACGGAGGACGCGATAGCCGGGTAGGGCCGATTCATTGCCTTCTCGCAAGTTGATGACGCCCTTTGAGACGAAGATGCTTGCCGACTGCTCACTGAAGGTCGACGGCAAGATGGAGCTCACTTGGGCGTCAGACGGCGGACGATTGGTTTTCTCCGGCGGCCCGTCGACGTTTATGTTCTGTTGGTGAAGAGGGTCAGAAGAGATAACACTCAAATGGAGTAAAAGAATCATTTGTTACCTTCTGCAGGTCGATGCGATAGTATGGAGGTATGTTCTTCTTCCTCACAAACTCGCTAGGGTCTTTGCAGGTGAGGCGAAAGTCCTTTGCGATTTCCCAGAGCGTGATGCGAGCGTCTGCCTCTTTGAAAACGTCATCAAGCAGCGAGCGAAGCTCTTCCGTGATCCACAGTCGCTCTTTGCAACGCTTCCAGGCCTCAATAAACTGAACGTTGAGCTCAGCGGAGGTAGCCGGTGTGGCCGCTTCAGAGGTGATTTCGGCGACCACGGCCGAAAATGGAGTACTGCCAGTGGCCAGCTGGAGGATGAGCACACCCAGGCTCCAGGCGTCCACTTGCGAGCCATTGTAGCCGTCGGTGAAACATTCCGGCGGCAGGTGGTCCAGAAGGTAGCTTTTCAAGCCGGGTAGTGGCAGTCCTCGAGCCAGTGGAATGCTGTCCTTTGTCTCCGCGTCCCAGTAGAGGACGGCGCAGTCAAAGGCGGCCACCTTGGGCAGCTGGTGCGAAATGTCACGACTCACTGACATGACCACGTTTTCAGGACGGAGAAAGCGGTGGGCCACGCCGGAGACGTTGAGCACCTCCATCGCCTCGGCCAGCTTGATCGCCCAGCGCTTCACATCGCGCGCCTTCAGCCCCGGGCCGTGGTAGGCGCCGTTGAGCAGGTAGTACTGCAGACAGTTCTCCAGCGGAAACTTCTCCTCTACCACTAGCACCTCCTGCTGTTGTGGGTCGGACGCCTCCATCAGGTAGATCTCGATCAGACGGAGAAAGTAGCTACTCGGTGAAGAGGAGGAGGAGGCGCTGGAGCCAGTTGTGGAGCTGTGGCTGCCAGTCTGACTACCGTGCCCGATGTCAGTGTGCGAGGAGCCGGCGCCGCAGAAGTACTTGAGAATCTTGAGGCTCTCCGCAAGCAGCTGTGCCTTGTACGGCTCAGAGGCGGCGGCCAACTTGATGACGTGCACGTACACGGAACGTCGTGGCGCGGCGATTCGGCCTCGCTTCAGCAGACTGAAACCGGGCAGATTGCTTTGCGTCACATTGTTGAAATCCTCATTGTCCTGCAGGGAAAGGCCGTGCGTTCTGGCCAGCTCCTGAGTGCCGCCGGTCACTGTCAACAGACCGCCCGTGGCTGAGGCGGCGATGTACGCCGAGAGAGAGACCGTCTGAGCGTCAAAGGCTACGGTGCGCCGTCGAACGTCCTCAACGCGGCTACTGTGAGATGAGATGACTCCGCCGCCGCCACTTCCGCCACCGCCACCGCCACTACCGCTATTTCCATCAGTGGAACTGCTGGGTGGCCCATTTCGAGAGGTGCTTCGAGTGGAGTTTGTTTCAGAGTGCAGTGAACCGATGGCAGACTTGCGAGAAGGCATCCTACTGCTGAAGAAGACTGCTGAAGAATGAGAGTGGAAAATAAGATGTGGCCGTTGAAAAAATGAATTTTAGAGATGAAATAAAACAGATTGAGAACAATCGCCAGTTAAAACCACGACAACGAAGTTAGTGTGATTCAGCAAAGAGAATTCGATTTTAGAGTGAGTTTTGCATAACTCGATATAGAGAGCTAAAATATAGTTTGTTTTTTAAATTGTTGAATTGTTTACGTAACCTTAGTTTTATTAAAATTGTGACGTATTGAAACTTACACTTTTGGTTCTTTTTGATAAATCTAAGCTATAATCACTTTTGCCGCTAGTGCAAACTTAGAACACATCTGCTTTTCCCCATATGAGACTTTTCTAGCATGTTCAAAACCTATTTATTTTATTAAAAATCAATTTCGCTCACTATCGACTCTTGTTGCAAGCCGAGCAAATAAATGCTCTTCCACCAACCAGAGAATGCCCGCAGTCTAAAACTTGGCCAATTTTTTAAAATTAATTTGACAAACCTAATTTGGAGTGCCTATTAATAATGTCATCAGATACTCAATTGCCGGCAATAAAAATATAAACCGGCTGGTGGTCGCTGCCAGCAGGCTGGGCAGGGAATTACTCTTGCTCTCTCTTTTAATCTGATAAACTTTTTACAATTTGTCATCATTTGCGGAGGATAGTCGTTTTGCAGAGTGAACGCTGCACAAAGCGAAGCGACCAGACAGACTAGCAAAGCGAGTCGATTTAGAACGATGCTCCCTTGACTCCCGAGCGGCCCACTCTGGGCACTCGGCCACCACCACCACCGCCAGCAACCTAATCGATGTTTGTTTTAGTGAAATGAATCGACTTAATTGTCTGGCGAGTTTGTATGCCTCTTCCTACTTGCTTGCCCCTTCGACATCATCATCATCGCTCAGGCTGTTTCTCGCCAACTTGCCACTGACCATTGGGATGTCAAAGCAGCAACGGCACGACGGCAACGACAGCGGCAATATCTGCCTTCAATTAACTTGCCCTCTCTCGCCCACTCTTCTCTATATGGAAAGAGTGGGGCACAGTTCTTCCTCCACCTCTGCCTCTACTTGAACCCAGTTCTCCGGTGCGGGCATCTGTCAGAACAGTGTGGACAGTGTGTGCCCGAGCTGGTGCAGTGTGGCAGCAGCAGTATACCAACACAGGCACTCAGACTACCCCTCGGACTCCTTTTCCTCTTCCTCCTCCACTTTTCATCCTTTCCTTGCCCCTGCTCACTGCCGCTGAACTGCGAGTATGGCGGAATGCACACACTTGCGCCCCCTTCTTTTCAAGTAAGTCGTTCTCTCTCTCTTTCTCATCGGTCTCGGGTCTGTGCACCACTTGCCCACCACTTGCCTGGCCATTGCCGCTTGCCCTCTTCTCTCTCTCTCTCTCTTCTCTTTTCCATTTCCTTTCTTTTTCTCAGTTCATTTACCGCCGTCGCTGCCGCCGCCGTTGTCGGTTCTCCATCACCAGCACTTCCACACACACATACACACATACCAAATGGAAGGAAAGTGAGTCATTCTGCTGCGCGCGCGGCGTCGATTCAATTCGCCGCCAAACCGCCGTGATGCATGGGATTAGTCTGCAGGGCACAATCTCTACTGGTGCATCTTTGCATATATTCAACTGAAAGGCACAGAACCACGAGTCTTGCTGGAACACGAAAAGTGGAAGAGAAGATGGAGCAGTAGAGCGAGTCTTGGCTGCTGCTTGACACTGCTCCTCTGAGCAGCACTACTACCCTTCGACTGATTTGCCGTGTGTGTGTGTGTTCTGTGTTTTCGTCTGTCGCAGTGCACTGCATTCTCCTGGTGGCATTCTCTTTGCCATCCGCACTTTGCCATCATCACCACTGCTCAGACGTTTCTCTCCTCATCTCTCGCTCTCTCTCGCTCATCCAGCATCATCTGCACGTCTAGTGAAGCCGCACAGTGCCCACTAGTACCCTGTTCTGGTCTGCCATGCAGTCTGCACCAGCATCATCATCAGCAACCGCAGTGTCGGTGGCGGCGGCGGCGAATTGCGCCGACGACCATGGCCAGGCAATGGCAATGCCAGCAAATGGCCCATTGAGGCGCCCATTCTGAAGCGAAGCGCCCAGCCAAATCAGCTTCAGCTTTAGCCTCAACAGCTTCAACAGCAGCAGCCGTCTTGCTGCCACTGCCACTGCCGCCGTCGTTGTCGTACGTAGCCCAGCTCTGCCTTAGCTGCTTAGCCGCTGTAAACTGCAAACTGCAAAATCCAAGCAGATGAAATATATCTTCAAAACGTGCTCGTGCTGCCACTGGCCACTGCAGATGCCCATGCCACTGCTCAACACACTCACACACTTGCTGTACCAGAGAGCACTTGCTAGTACTGGTGGACACTGAGATTGCCTCAGAAGCAGCAGCTGCAGCTTTGTTGAAAATTGTGCTGATATTGCGGCTCTTTTACAGACTACCACTACTGTTATCGACAGCAATTGACCAGTATGGCCCACATTGCCCAGTGAGTCCTCTTAATGATCAAAGTTCATCACTTCACTGCAACTATTTTTGCGTGTTCATTGGTGTCCACTAAGATGGCTTTGTTTTCATTTGCACCTGTTTTTATTACCTCTATCTAAGGTGCATTGACCACACAAACACTTGACTTTTTGTGCCGGCACAAACAGTGTCAAACACTTTGCATAGATGTGCTTTGATAGCGTTTTTTCTTCAATTGCAACGGAAGTTTCCTTCTTCTTCAGCTGACAGGACAGCCGGCGCTTTACAACACAACAACGACTTCCACTGCACCAATTCTTTTTGCAACCTTTCTTCCGTTTCAATCAGCCAAGTGACCCAAACTTACGTAAGTGTCAGCTTCTTTGAATTACTATTATGCATGCAGTTAATAAAACTGAAGATCTTTTTTATTCAAACAAAAGCTTATTCATAAATTGCCCAAGCCAAAGTGCATTGACCAGAAAAATTCTGCTTTAACTGTTGAAGTCTACTGTAGCTCAAATCCGGCCGGTTGCACTAGTGTATTCAAAGCAAATTGCCTTTCAGCATTTATTGTGACAATTCATTTTTTAAAAATAACTTGGCCAATCTGTTTGCTTTATGCTTAACAAAAGATGAATGCGAAAAAGCGAGTTTTCTTTTTTTCATTCAATAGATCGGTGGATGCGCCCACCGATACTGCAACTGCCAAACACCTTCCAACAATGGCCAGCTAAATATTTCATGTGCAAATAAGCAAGTTGAAGTAGTCGTAGAAGTTTAAGGAATTTATTAAGAAATAATCTTCTTAGCGCGTCTAATTACGCTCTGCCGGCGTCAAGTAATAGGCAAGAAAAAAAGAGTGAAAACGGAAAAAAACTGTGTGCATGCACTGAAATGAAGCGCACACAACTTTTTTTCTGCTGCTCTCAAGCACTTGCCGGCAAATGGAGATGTTCAGATTTATTCGGCTTTTTTATGAAGAGCTGGCCCCTTTACAGCTCACTTAAACTACATCTGCTGAATGCTCTGGTGCTGGTGCCCAGGCAGTGCTTTCAATGTTTCTTTTGCCCAGTGCTCACACTTCCCAGAAGTCGGTCATCCGATGGAATCTGTGACTGCCTACTTTTGTCTGTCTGTGTGAGTGTATGTGTTGGCCATCTCAGTAAGTCATGCAACCAGCATATGTGCTCCTGTTTGTGTGTTCCTGTGTGTGTTCAGTGGCCAATGTGAGCCGTCATCTTTGCGAGTCAGTTGCATCTAATTTCATCTCATATTCTCATTGCCTGTGCCCGCCATGACTGTTGTCTTCACTGCGGGCATTTGTTTGTTTGCTCCAATTAAAATGCTCACATTTGCTGGACAGTACTGCAAGATTATGGTCAGTTTCTGCGTTGTGAGAAAGTGGGCTTTTTGGCTACTTTCTGATTTGTTGTTTTTTATGGCAAATACATGCACAGACTTTTTCTGGCGATCTTTGCCATTTTCTGCATTTATGCACTCTATTCCTCCCTTTTTCTATTTTCGGGCTGTCCTTTCCTCTACCACTGACTTTGTACAACCTTTTGTGTAATCCATCCTTGCTGACACAATCTGAAGTGTAATCAAATCAGAAAAGCAACATAGGTGCCTGTTTGTCTGTCTACAGGCTCTTTTTCAGGCTTTCTAGAAAAAACTAGATGCCTGCTTATCAGACCATGGAGACACACAGACAGAGAGAAAGAGAAGGTGCCTATTCTGTAATATCTTGAAACTAAAGCCCAATTCAATTTACCGATGTCATTGTTGCAGTTGTTAGTGCTGGTGACGTCGTGGATGTCAAGTCTTATTGTAATCTTTGCTTTTCCACTTCCCCTAGGTGCAGAAAATGCCTTTCAGCATCAGACGACTGGCTCATCTGAATCGTAGTCAGTCGCTGCAAAGTAGAAAAGATGGCTCTAGTAAAACTCACTCCAGTGATGTGCCTGTCGCTGATGGCACAGCAGCAGCAGCAGTGAACACTACCACCAGCAGCAGTAGCAGGTCAACTGACCAACAGCAGGCACTTGCAGCCGCTTCTGCAAAATCTAGCAAATCAATGGGCAGTAAAGCGTCCAAGTCAAAGTCCTCAAAGGGAGGCCACAAGGTAGCAGGCAGTAGTGATAGTGCCGCGTCCAGTGCTGGCGCTCGTGGCGAGGTGGACCAGTTGGTGGCCATTGCTAATAACTTTAATCAGCACTACAAAGAGCAACTGGAACAGCAACGACATGTTCAGCAACAGCAGCAGCAGCAGCAACAACAACAACAGTTGCAACAGCATTCGGCGTACATAGCCTCTCACCACGGTGCCCCACAGTCCTCGCAGCAGCATCAGCAGCACGGCGTACCGCCTAGCTTTGTCATCCGCAACCAGACGACAATCTCGGGCAGCGCCTTTCAACCGGTTCACCAGTCTGCTCAGCAATCAGGTCATCACCAGTCGGCTAAGTCCTATGAGCCTGCTGCACTGCCCAGCTCCAGATCATTCGACTCGAACGAGATCCGCCGATTCAATGCCGCCGTCGCCGCCTCTGCAGCTGCTAATCAATCAAGTAAGTTGGGTGTGCTTATGAAATATTCATCGCCGGGCGAATTGCAAGTTTTCTTTTTTTTGCCTGCTTGCCTGCCTGTCTGTTTTCCTTGCCAGCAAACTGCCTTCATGAACTGACTAAGTGAGAGAGTAGAGTGCCCACGTTGAGGAGACTAGCCGTTTCCAATAGCGGACAGTGTGCAGACTCTGCAGTGCTGCCCACATTGTCCATTCAGTGCTTTGCTTCTCTTTTCTTTGCATTTGGGATTAGACCGGCGATTAAATATATTAAATATTAAGCACTACTTTCATCGCTGAGGCACAAAGTGGCTCTGACTCTCTGGGTCTTCCTGAGAAAGAATCATAGACTATGGCATCATGGACATTGGCCTGCACACACTTGCACACACTCACACAAGCAGACACACACATTTTCTCACTCTCTCTATCTCCGACACTAATGCAATCGCCAAAGTTACTGCTTGTCTAATGGCTCCAGCTGGAGAATAATTTCCGTCTAATTAGATTATAATCGACATTGCGTCTTGTACCATTTTACCGTACAGTGGAGGTAGGAGAAAGTTGCTCCAGAAGGCACACAAGTTCATTTGCCTGGTCAGTAAGTAGTGGCGCATTACATCATGATTGATCAGAGCAAAAGAAGCAGGCACTTTAGTGAGAAGTTTACTCAGGCAATTGACACTTTAGTCCTAGACTTTACAGCCATTGCCATGACTACCAGTCGCCTACTAAACGGAGAAATTCAGGTTATAAACTAGGGCGCAGATTGCTAATGAACAAACAAATGCACACTTGCTGTTACTGCTGCTGCATCATTAGCTGCTGCAGGTTAATTAGGTTAATTCACAGTGTGCACACTATGGAAATGCAGCTGGAGGTGAAAGTGGCATCCCTCTCTTTCACCCAAGAAACAATGGCCATCTGCGTTGCCATGCTGCTGATGAACAGTTGTTCCCGGTGCAGCTCCGCCACCGCCGGCGTTGTTCTGTGAGCATGCACAGTCAGAGCCAGTGCATCAGTTTGCCTGAAATTATGCATTCATGGTGTGTCTCGGTCGTTGTTGCTGCCGTTTCTGTGACAGAGAACATCCAGACAAAGTTGTCCCTGGCAACCAAAATTACCCATAAGCCTACTTTTTGCTTGCAATGAATTCATATTTGTGATCTGATCGTGAGTGCGTGAGTTAGAGAGCAAAACAAAAAGAGTGCACTGAACTACCTAGCCTCATACTACTGCAAAATGTAAAATGACGCAAATAGAGCATCCCTTTTCATTGATGCTGTGGAATGTCTGTTTACATGCATTGCCATCCGTTGTCAATTTACCAAATGATGGATGTGTCGTCGGGTAGAGTCTGCAAACACCAAATATTTGTCGCCAATGTGTGTGTGTGCGCGATTGCGCAATTTAAATTCATACGTCAGTGCAATCAATTGGCACTAATTGCAACTGACATTTGTGCGTCGACACGACCGCAGACACTGACTCACACTCATTGAAACAATGAAATTGTAAGCCTTTTTCCAAATTCCGCAGACCATTCGAGTGAACAAGTTCTCTGACTGTCCTCCACGTTCTTCCAATCCCAGTATTTAATGATGTGCACAAACGATAAGTAATTTGATCAGCAGAAAAGGAGCTTTTGAAATTGATACACTTTGCTTCACTCTTTCACTGGCGCTTCCAATGCTCCAATCTCACTTGCTAATATGTGCTGCCGTTTTTTGTCGTACCAGTTCTTCCGAAAGAGTGACTTACTGGCAGAGGAATTACCACTACAAGTGGTGTGTGTGTGTGTGTGTGGGCAGACAGGAGTAACCGATTTACTTTTCCGTACCTGACAGAAAAACACTCAGCAGCAGTGGTTCACTCGAACAGCCGACTTTGGGTGCTCTGCTCTGTCTCTCCTGAGAAGCAACCACTCGGTCGCCTAGGCAGCCTACTCATTAGTCAGCCGTCTAATTGGCTCGCATCAGTGGATGCGCCATGATGAAAGTGCCGGTGTGCCAAGCCGCATCCAGCCGACATCACTTGGCTCACTGGTTCTGCAGACAGATATTCACTGTGGAATGCTTTCTGTCTGTCTCTCTGTTGATTGCACTTGAAATGAAAAAGCCTATACGAGTTGTCGTTAATGTGCTGCTAAAGTGCTGTTGCTGCTGGGCGAGTATTTTTAACAGGGTCTTCGAAAAGTTGAGTCGATTAGTGAAGGACGACACGCAGTCAATGTGCTCTCTTTTTACTGCTTTTGAAACGCAGTCAAGAGCGCAATCGTGAATTTGTCGTTCTTTCTCTTCTCTCCTCTCCTCTCTCTCTCTCTCTCTAAGGTAAAACGGGACAACAGTGTCAGAGATGGGTGATTGCCACCATCAGCAAAGGCAGCAGTGTCTATTAATGGTAAAGTGTCGACGTCGACGAAAAGCGGTAAAGGATGAGGCCTAAAGTGACGTTAACAGCAGCAGCAGAAGCAGTAAGATGAGCGCACTGTGCTGGAGCAACACTTCTGTCACTTTTAACAGCTCTTCTCTGCAGACACTGGTGCAATTCTCCCTTGACAAATCTTAACTCTTGCACACAGAAAAGAGAACTTGGAGAGACCTTGCACTAGAAGTGAAATTTGGAGAATATTCAAGGCAAACGGGGGAGGTAAAACAGAGTTTACTGATGAATGCTGCTGTTTTACTTAAGAATGCAAAAAGGGAGAGAAAAAGAGAGAGAGAGCGGAAAGATGGACTTAGACTGAAAGTAAAATTACACAAGATTCGTAATGAGAAGTAGCAGTAGTAGTAGTATTATAAATAAAAATTGAGAGCAAGAAACAAGCAACAAGCGGCAAACAGTGAAAGGTGTGTGTGTGTGTTGTGTGGTTTGTAAGGGAAACAAAGAGCACAAAAAAGGTAGCCTCTTCACTCAATCTTCTCTGTCACAACTTTTCTGATTAATGAGTAGGCCTCCTGGTCAACGGGAAACGCTCTGCTGGCTTCTACGGTGGACAGTGGATGGGAGCAGTGGACAGTGGGGATGCTCCCATTTTTGCCCAATTCGGTCACACGTGACTGACACTGGCGGTGCTGGTGGTGGTGGTGGTGGCGGTGGCTGCAGTGGCCGCCGTTCCGTTTGTGTTCACCGAAGAGCTGGAGGACGTCTTGGGCATGCTCAGCACTGGGGTGTTCACTATTTTGATGGGAATCTGGCGCGAGCTGGGATCCTCAGGGTGGACAAAGGGCGCCTCAATCTTGAGGTAGCCGCGCTCCTTGAAGACGCACGTCATGCGCTCCTTATCGATGTTCTTCGGCAGCGTGTACTTGTGCGTGAACTCCTTGCTCTGGTAGCCAAACTCCGGGTGGTTCTCCTCGTGTTTGCCGCTGATGATGATCAGCTCGTCCTGCGTTGTGACGGCCACCTCTTCTGGCTTGTAGCTGGGCACTTCCACGTACAGTTCGTAGCTGTCGCGAACGAAGCCGGCCAGTCGGCTTGGAAAGGGGCGACCAATGCCTGGAGCTCCGGCACCCAGGCCACCCGGAAGACCAGTCGATTTACCGCCCGAAGTTTCGTAGATGTTTTCCGTGGTGCGGAAAAAGTTTTCAATTTTCTCGGAGAACCCGGGTCGATGATTTTCAAAAGTGATGGTAGATGCCATGGTGAAGATTCACTAGTGTCTGTAGTTGTTTGGCGTGAGAATTGGCGTTTTAGGTGATGTTGATGGTGGTGGTGGTGGTGGTGGTGGTAGGATAAAAAAGTAAGTTGAAGTACAAACGACTAAAGGAAAAACTGAAACACAAACGATAAAACTCTACTGTTCTGGCGTTGGCACTGGCGTCTTTTTTGTCACCGCTGATGTTGATGCTGTTGCTGCTGACGTGGTTTGCAGCTAGTTGAAGAGTGCTTTATATCAAACAAACACGGTGCTCTAACGGGGAAAGTTAAAGAGTGGGAGAGAAAGAGAGAGCGAAAGGGAAGAAAATGGCAATCGGTTTCGGCAATGTATGTGAGAGTGAGTGAGAGAGTGAGTGTCTGTGTGCCAGTACTGTCACGAATCGACCACCAGCACTAGCACAGCACTGCAGACAGGAGCGAGCAAAGGAGGAAGGGGAAGAGAGTGCTCGAATCGGAGCGAGGTAAAGGTGCACTCATTGGTGGCAGCAGATGAAATATGAAATGGCTCGCCGATGGCACAGGAAAAACACACATCCACAGCCGTACACAGTAGAGCACTGGGTGATTACTGCTGTTGATGATGGCTGTGGTGCTGCTGGTGATGGAGCAAATGAAGCTGCAGAATGGTGCAGTAATCGGACTGACTGACTGACTGACTCTGACTAGCTGCCAGGAGAACCGACGACGGCTGGTGCAGTATGAGATCGGCGACAACCGATACAACTCTAAAGTACCAGCAGCGGCAACAACGGTGACAGTCGTTGCAGAAGCAGAAGAAGAAAGCGCCAGAAAATGAGAGAGAGAGAAGAGAGAGAGAACCAGGCTGCAGCAGTACTGGTGCAGCAACTGGGATAGCACTGCAATGCGTCGGGCGGTCGTACTGCTGATGCAATACTTGTGTCTGTAATTGTGCAGACACTCTGCAACCATGGCCACAACCGCCGCCAACCGCCACTCTCACATGGTGTCCATTGAGTCATCAACTTACCATCCCAAATGTCAATGTCAGCCGAGCCACGCTTGCGCCATGCCATATGATTAGCGGTTCCTTGTACATTTCTCGAAAAAGAGAGGAAGTCGATGTAGCAATGACGATGGCTGCAAAAATAGGGTTATTTTGGGTTGCGCTTGATATTACTGGCTATTTTCAGGATAATAGGTTGTCTTATCTAGTATCACTATAAATAAAACTCAATTATTTACCCTACTTTTTTCCTTCTTCCCTTGCACTAAACCCAAACAGATCCACCATCGTACCAGGAATCAACGACACTGAGAGACTGGAGCAGAGGTCAGCAGAGTAGTCGTGCTGTCATGAGCGACGGCGAACAGGAACCACCGCAGATGGGCGGGGGACGTGGCGGACAAATGGCGACAATGACAAGCACCGGCACGAAACGGTCCATTACGCGGCGGCCACCTTCACTCGAGCTTCCTCTCTTTCCGGTCATATGCCGAGTTCAGGGCAGCAGCAGCAGCATCACCACCACCATACACTGGCCCACCAGAGTGCCTCGGAGGAGAGTGCCGTTGGTGGTGGTGGTCCACCGCCGCCAATAGCCAGCCGACCTTCAAGGATGGTGCTCGCACGACAGACTTCAGTCAGTACACCTACGGGATCGACAACAATGGCGTCTTCACTTCTGAAGAATGCCGCTCTGCAGCAGCAATGTAAGTTGGTAGTGTTAACCGTGTGCACACAGTGTGTTGCAGTGCCTGTGCTCTAGTGCCTGTTCACTCAATCGTGATTCTGATTGTGCAGCTGCACTTTTTTATTATCATGCTGAGGCAATTGAACAAAAAGGAAATTCAACTTTCATTTGAAAGGAGAGAGGAGCTTATTTAATCGAATCAGGAATTGAATTTGAATTGCTCTGTGCAAAATGCAAATCTGTATCACCTAGAGACACAGACTGCAGTCGCAGGCGCCTTCTTCTTTCACATGATTCTCTAAAATCTTGCTCAACCTAGCCTGAAAACACCGCCAGCTAGATGTAGGCTTTAAAAGAAGGCTACTAAAAATAGTTTTACAGCAGCAGAGCAAACCAGGGGCGCCAAGGCGCCACTCTCTTTCAGTGAGTCTGAGTGTGTCTAACTTTGTCTTTGTCTTTTCCTCCTCTCACACTCTTCTCCTGCTCGTCTTCTTTGCCATCGTCGTCGTGACTTGTTTGTGTTTGTCGGCCTTTTTTCAATGTTCCCTTTAGTGCCGCAAAACACACAGCCACTGTTCGATTGTTTACTTTCACTATCGGCGCTGTAGTTGGCACCAGCACTGTCCTGCTCACAGTGGCAGTTCAGTGTCTTTGCCGGCGGTTCCTTGCCTCATCACCCCTCCAAACGGAGCGCCCTCACTACCAAATGATTTCCTTGTGTACGTCAAGCAGACAGAACTGACTGCGGAGAGCAGCCACTCAGCAGCTAGGCACTGATTAGTTCCGTCTGCAGACAGTGTGAACAGTGAGCTTGCACTCCCGTTGTCTTGCCATGAGTGCGACCCAGCAGAGTGTGATGTGCCCAAAGTGTTGAGCATCGACTCGTGGTGCTATTGGATCGATGCTCCTGCCAAAGTACACTAATCGATTACTGCCTTTCCTTGAGGAAAAAAACTCGCTCACTTTGTTCCTTCAACACCAATATTGAGCATTTCTTCTTTCTTTTTTGAACTGCACAACCGCTTAGTTTTTTTTATAAAAGTGAACAAACACAATTTGATTGAAGCAAGTCGAATCGTCATTTCCGTCATCATTCAACTCGGTGAGCATCTTCTCTCATTCTAAATGCATCTGTCCTTGTACCCAACCCATTGCCAGTGCTGAGAAGTTGAGCTTTCAAACTTGGCAATTTGCTTTTAAAGTTTCCTTTTTTGCCGCTCTATCTATCTAGTCTATCTCCGTCTGCAACATAACATACGTTTCCTCATACGCATCACTCTTCTCTATCATTCCCCTGACCTATTCTGAGATGTGAAACGGGTGCACTATTCTTCTCGAAGCACCCACACCAGCTGGCGCCTTTGTTGCCGTCTGTAAAACCAATATTTTGTTTAATAGAAACCAGAATATTATATTTCCTTCTCTCTCGCCCAGAGAACATCCGATCCATTGCCTGCCAATGGGTCGACTTGTGTGCTTGCTGCACTATTTACAGAGAAAGTGTGAGTGTTTGTCGTATTCAGTGACCATTTCGAGTAATGGTTTGCCTTACTTAAACGTCAATTTATGGGCAATCTAAGATGACTGGCTCAGTGTTGCCAAATGGCACCATTAGTGCTCTGTGTCTATGTTCCACTATGTGCACTACTTTAGCATTAGCAAGCAGAAGCACTGAGCCAATGGACTGCTTTGATTCCAATCAAAGGGCCGTACAGTAAGGAAACGACACTAGTGTCAATGTGTTGTGCTTTGCACTGGTCACTGGACGACAATCTCCCTATTGCCTTCATCTAGGCTAGGCCTAATTGGTTGCTTAATGAATATATTCTTTTCCATTCAGTGCATCGTTTTGTCATTAGAAGACAGAGAGGCGCAATGATATGGCTGCTGATGGCCATTTGCAAGGGCTACATGTGGGTGTTTGCGACATTGTGCTTTAGTGATACAAAGACGCGGACAAAAAAACTAGCATAAACGCTATTTATGTGGAGCAAGCCAATCTCACGCTTAGTGCTCGCATGAAAAGACTGCCTAATGAAAACGTCTAAAAGTGTCACGATTGTCAATTGGAGGATGTGCAATGTTTGGCTCGTGTGTGTGTTTTTTGTAAAGTAGATTAGGTCTGCCAATTGATGAAAAATGCATCTCCGTGCCCTGATGTACTGTGCTTTTTTCAAGCCACTAATTACAGCATTTTTGGTTTTTTATTTCCAATCTTAGGCTATCAAAAGAAAATGATTCTAATCGATGGTTTAGTGTTGCAAGTTTTTTTCCTTTTCTTTTTTACTCTTCTATTTGCTCACTTTTGTCATCTCTAGATTAGGTCGGACTTAAGTTGACTTAGTGCTCTTTCATCAGTCACGGCAAAGTGCAGTCTGAGTACTTTAGTGCAAATGGTGACAAATCATTTCAACACATTTTTAGACGACATTTTTTTAAATAAAAAGTTAGAATAAATCGATAAACACTAAAAGGGGGAATTGTTCAAGTCCCATTTGGGTGAATGGAAAGCACTTTTAATTTCACTGTCATGTCTCGTCATGTTCTGTGGAGCACGTGCCTATCAGCTCTTCTTCTTCTGTTTTCTGCATTGACTATGTGCCCTGCAGGACTAATGCAGTAAATCTTTTATTTTTGAGATAAAAAATATACAGAAAGTGTTTTTGGAAATTGGTTTTATTTGCACTGGAATATAAATGATCAATAATGTGCAATGCCGTTTGGTCATCTGGTAGCAGCTTTAATGCTGTTTGCACTGAGATGGCACTTTCTGTGGCAAACATCGTTCGATCTAATAGTTGGCACTAACGTCGCTCTTTAGTTGACCACATCTTAACTGACTATGTTTTTCTGTTTCAGTTTTTTTATTTTGTACAAAAACCAGCTTGCGTTCTATGTTGTCCCTATCAGCAAAAGTATGTTCGCTTTTTCGCCTATGGGCCTTGCCAAAAAACTATCTTTTTGTTGTTGCTGATGCACTGAACAATTAATTTGGTTGTAATGTGACCAGGTCCGCTAATGTCTACAGCAATGTTTGTTGCCATTTAGTTGGGAAATTCGATCTTAATTGAATTTACTTGAGCTTTTGCCTTTGTTTGCTAACGGCGTGCAAGCAACACAAAAAAATAAAGACAAAACTCAAGAAAAGAAAAAGCGTTTGTGGACAATGTTTGTAGACACTGTTTGTCTGTACACTATTCTCACTTGCCTCTTTCATTTGCGACATTTATGCAATGCCATTTGGCATCTTTCCCTCTCCACTGGTCCATTCTCTTTAATTGAGGCCACTCTGGTGGTAATCTAATGCCGAAACACCGCACTATTACAGAAAAAATTTCAGAGTGCAACGGAAAATTTTGGCAAATTGTGGATGGGATATAAGCTTATCTGCAATCATAGCAGTGAATTGGGCGCTTGTGGAGCTGCAGACGCCTCTGCTCCCTACTACTACTGCTGCTGCACTTTCACTGCGAATGCGCCCTAAACCCTTGAGGAGGTGGCACCCAGAGCAGCTGTCTGCATTTGCTCGTAGAGTCTCTCAGCGAATTCTGTGACGGCACAGCATTTGGGAACCACCACCACCACCATCACGAGTCTGGTGCACATTTTTCGCTTTGACGCCACAGACGACAGTCACCGGCTGATGCTCCTGATTTGTGCGGCCACTGGTGTTTTCTGACCCTCCTTGCTGAAACTATCCAATTTTTCTAATCTAGTCCTATTGTGTATCCAGTAATATTGTGATTGCAATTCTTTTTATTTGCTGCGACTTTTTATCTTTCCTACTGTCAGATTGAATCAACATTTGATTCTAACGCCTGCTGATTTCGCTTCGGTGACTGTTTTTCAATTTTGCGTTTATTTGCACCACTTGCTGCACTTCAAATGGCAAACATTTTCTGCTTTTATAACTTCAGTTTTTCGTTTGTCGTTATTACTATTTCAAATGCTTATTTATGCAATGATTTCCGTATTTGACTGTGCCTCCTTGAATGTGTTCTGCTGTTTATTAGATGTTTGCTGTAACATGTGAATCTGGAAGCATTCAAAAAGAAGCAATTAAAACCATTGTTTTCTGGTGCCATCTGTGTCTGTCGCCCAGTGCTCTCCACTGCTTTCCACAAAACCTTCTTCTTCTTCTTTATGGTCGACATCTGCGGAACAATTTTCAGTCACCAAGCCAAGACGTACATGCTCACACAACTTGCTTCTAATTTGACAGCAGTTTCAATTGCCAGTTTTTGAAACCGAATACATCCACCAGCACTAGCAGCAGCACGTCATTTTCCCTTTTGTGCAGCAGTACCACTTTCTTTCTGATCAATTTTCCGTTTACTGAATTCTGCAATCTGTTGTTTTCTCTGCATTGCTTAGCTGCTGCTTCTGCTGTTGTTAGCTGTTTCATCAATTCCTTCCACTTAGCCGTCTCCATCTCACTGCTGCGACCATGATTTACGGGCCAATTTGCTACTTGGGCAAGCAGCACAACCTAAAGCAGCAGCAGCAGCAGCAACAACAACAGCACAATAAGTGTGAGTATAGTTGGCTCTAGTTAGCTAGTTACTCTCATGGCCAAGTGTCGATCAGTGCGAGCGTATCACAGGCAGCCAGTTGACCCGACTGCACTACTGCCACTGCCATTTCCGATCAGAGCAAATTCTAGTGACTCTTCTCTTTAACTAGATACAAACCTGATTAGTGAAAGGCATGTGTAGGCAGAGGAGGCAAATGATGATGATGGTGGTAGTGCACATACACGTCATTACTGCCTCAAATGGGGCTCATTGTGGCTTATCGCTCAGAAACTGTCTCAAACTGTCGATACCGCTATACACTGCCAGACACTAAGCAGATGATGGCCGATTGCCTCTTCATCCAAACTAACAAGGCTCAAAAATGATTTTTTGTCTACTTCTGAAGCGCTATCATTTTTTTCTGCGATTTTCACAATTTTCCTTTCTTATCATTGTCTGACACAATATTTTACCTGAAACTGCAAGGTTCCGTTTTGGCTGAGTAATCGTTTTGCAAAAATTCAATTCAATTCATCTTTTTCATTCTAATACAAGCTGGCAGTGCTGGTTTTCATTTTGTATTATTCAAAAATCGAATGACAAACGGGGAGTAGACTTGCAATAACTTCTTCATCGATTGGGGCAGCAAGTGATTGTCAAACAGCGACAGTTCGGTAGTGTAGTGTTCCACTTTTGACAGAAAAAGGAAGATGACATTTGCATTGCAGTCATTAATTTCTTTTTGCAATGGCAATTTCTTTCATTTTCTTTTCTCTGTTTCTTCCCTTGCCCAAAAAAAATTTTTATGCCAATTTTGCCTAAGCAATTCGGGATAGGCTGAGTGACGAATTTGATTTATCTTTTCCTTTAGTTAGAGAAAAAAATAGAAATAAAAAAGAGAAGGATGTAAACGATTTACTATTTGTGCAATGTCGGTTGTGGTAAGGAAAAAGTCTGAGCGTGAGTCAGTCGTCCTCGGACAACGTAAGTGTGATTGATGCCTGGCACTAGTTTGCAGTGGGCAACTGTACTGCTGGCACAATCCAACCTGGTAATCTCTCTCACTGACGTTTGTTGGAGCGAATTATCTTCACACCCTAGGCTCACTAATTGCGCGCACGAAACTCACCACCATTAGCGCTAGCATTTGCACACAGATCTAGACTGATAATCGCCAGTGGTTCGACCGCAAGCACTTTTCTGTCCTTGGGCAACAGAGGCGAGCTGAAAGATGCCAAACACAAAATGATGCGAAATGACACTAGAAAAAGCGCAATTCTTCAAAAAGAAGAGAGAAAGAGACAGTTAAGAAGACGATCTGCTGTTGTTTTTGCAGCAAAAGTGGTCACTGGTAGAGAGCAAATTCTCGTGCACTCTGCTGTCGCTGCCGATTGATCACAGACACAACTTTGCCAACAGACTTTGCCTGCCAATCGACGGCATCGATCCATTTATTACGACCTTCTCCTCTTCCTCTTCTTCCTTCTCGTTCTTCTTCTTTTCCTCTTTCATCCCTTATTTTTTTCTGTTTGAGAATGTCCGTTTGTCTGTTTGCCTGCATTGCGACGAGGGCGGTTGTGTGGTCACAGCAGACTTTGCAGCAGTAGATATCAAAACGGAGTCTTAAGATTCGTCTCTTCTTTTGCAGATAGGGAAGCAGACAAAGCATTGGCCAGTGAAGAAGGCAGCTGTAGTTAGCAGCAGTCAGTAGATAGTGTCTCTGACTGTGGCTGTAGCTGTAAGTCAATCTATTAATTCGGTGGCAAATTGAATTTATTAATTGATTCGATTCTCGTCTTCTTCGCTCCATGCACTTTGAGCTTGCCTCTTTCTGGCAGAGAAACACAGAAGCTGCCTTAACTTAAATGGTTTTCCCTTCCGTTCTGCCATATGATTAGCTGCACTGTTTTGTCAGATTCTCTTGTGCCTGTGCGTCTGTGTGTCTGTGAGCGTAACGACCACACACGTCGAGTGCAGTGTCACATCGGCATTGTCGTTCCGCATCTTCCCTCTTTGCAGTGCCTGCTTGCATCGTTGCCTCCCGTTTTTTCAGTTCAGCTAAAACTGTTGTTGTTAAAGGGGATCCCTTTTTACTACTTTCAGGGCGAGGGTGTGTTGGACGGACACTGTCAACTCCATCGACGGCTTGACGGGTGTCGATACTGATCACAGTCCATTTGTCTTTGTTGTCGCTGTTGTTGTTTGCTTTTTTCCTTGCTGTTGTTGTTCCTTGTTGCGATTCTTTCTCAGTGTTGCATTAATGCATCATGAGTCAACGAGAATGAGAAGACACTTTGCAAGTCGACTCATGTCGCCTTCTAATTGCTTTTATCAAATTAATCTTGGAGCACTTGACTGACTTTTCTTCTTCTCCACACTGCGGCATTCCTTTTTGCCCTGAAATGGCACTAATTGTCAGTGAACATTAATTGCCCTGTGCAGTCACTCGTGATCACCAGACAGACGACTATTTAGAAGTAAAATTGCAGCAATCGAGTAGCGGCAGAAGAAGAAAAAGCATAAGAGATACTTTTGAGGATCACACTCACTTTCATCACAATGATGGGCAAATACGCTTGAGAGAGTTTAAGCTTGTCTTAACTGCTTGTCGCAGTGCTGAGCTCGCATCCGGGCAAAATGCATGCATGCATCAAGAGCAATTGCAGCACCGCATCTTTTCCACCCTGCGGAATCACCCATGACCAATGTCTAGTGTGTGTGTGTGTGTCTGTGTTGTGGGATGCTTGATATTTGCCATCAGAATTTGCTCTGCACAGTTCGTCTCATTTTCCCTCACTGGTTCTCTCCGGTGATCGATCTCAATCGGTTAGAGCATCAGCATCAGCAGTGTTGTGGCGGTTTGTTTGCTGCTGTGAAAACGCTTTCCTTGGCGCTAACAGATCACTCTAAAGTGTGTGCCTGTCTCGGCTTCAGTCTCCAGTCTTGAGCAGCATCTCCTTAGTTTCACCAACTTTCACTCTCGTTCTGGTGCTAGCTGTCACACTGCGACAGTATCGTTTTCAGCACAAGGGACGACATTTTAGACAGGCAAAACAGTCTCTTTTCAAGCCCAACCGTCAGCCGTGGCGTAGACCTTCTTTCGCCATCGCCAGTTGGCAGTTGAAAAACAAAGCGATCTCGACAGCGTCTCATTTGCATAATCGATTTAGCGCCCAGCTGGCCAATGCAGTGCTTCCAAGCAGTGGCTGGTGCCACCAAGCAGCACCACCAGCAGACGCAACGGGAGCATCATCAGCGTTTAGTGCCATTCAGTGGCGATGCAATTTGTGCCAAGCTGCGAGCTTCCTTGTCATCACTGCTTACTGGGGCTCTACTCAGATAGACAGTCAGTCAGACAGACAGTGGCTTTTCTTGTCTTTCTCAATACTTTTGTCAGCCTGTGTTGCTCTGCCATGTCAACCCAGCCAGTCAGCATCGATCACTGCGCTTCCTTTGCTGGCCAAAATGTCATCTGCAGTCCGGTCATGTCAACACCGACGCACAATATCTATTGTCTATACGTCACCATCAATTAGCATTCATATTTCTGAGCAATGTGTCAGTGCCAGTAACTAATTATCCCTTTGATTTCTCTTTCATTCTCTCTATAGCATCAGCTGGCAATGGTCAAGCTGCTGCAGCTGCTGGATTGCCGCTGAATCTGCCTCGAGGAGGTGAAGAGGTGCTTATCAATGGTGGTGGCCATCCACGCGGTCGGTCCTCTTCGAAGCCCACTTCAGCGGTGGCCAACCACCACCATCGTCACTATGCTAAGCAGCTCTTCACATCGAGCAGCATCGACGTTGTCATGACCGATTCCAATGCTGAGGGGACACAGCAGAGCAGTGCCGCCAAGGGCTCAGCTGCTGCGCACATCAAAATGGATGAACAATCGGTGAGTAGAAAGTTGGCTAATTTTTTGTCTGTTTCCCAAATCACACACACAACAGTACAGTGTCGGTAATTAGAAAGAAATCTAATTTGCTAGAAAGATTCTTTCTGAAAAAAAGAAAAAACTGGAACTAACTTGGGTTAGTTAAAGTGTAGTGAGCTTTGATGAGTTTGAGTAAGCTCCTGACTAAAACCTGACTAGCCTGCTCAAGCAGGCAAACAGTGGTGCATTGAAAGAAAATCCACTTGCAAATTAGGTTCTCTTTTTCTCTCATTTGCCTACTTTAGCAAACCCTTGAAGTGCAAACCTTTAGAGAATAGAGTGCACTGATAGTCTGGAATTCAGAAAAAGGTTTATTTCCTCTTCTTCCACCGTACAGTGAAACCCTTTATGGTCAAATAATTCTAATAATTCTAATTAGCAAAGTCCATAAAGCAAACACTCACACTACAATGGTACGCCTAGTTTACTAGAGTGCTGGTACATAAACAAATACCGTACAGCTAACTTTATTCAGCATTTTCTCTGGTTCACTCAATGAACGCTCCCCTTTGTCTTTGCTTGTTTGGTGTTGCAATCGGTTACGTGAGCGGCAGTCTGGGTTCGGAGAAAAGCCGCCAAGAGCAGCTCTACAGCAGACCACTAAGCGAAGAACAGTTGATTTCTAGTGGTCTCAACTGTAAGTGCTTTCTGCTCTCAAGTGATGTGCAGATTAGTGTTGTTCATTTTTCTTCTCTTGTTATTCGCCTTTTTCCTCCCTTACAGGCACTTGTGATGTTCCCCAGGTGTTTGCACAATCTTGTTTTCCCTTTTCACTTGCACAAGTGTACATTTCTTACTTTGAAAGTTTCACCTGTTTGGGCTACCTCTTTAATCAAAGCTGGCTGCTTACACTTGACTCATGCTTTCACGGGTTAGCATTGCTGAAATTGGTGGTTTGATTTGAATCTTTTAGCCTTCATGCCATTTTTTTGTTGCACTCTTCCCCATAATAGCTACAACGTTGAGAGGAACATGATTCAGGTGTACCGTTTAGTGGCGGACTTACCTCAAGTGGTCACAGTCAAGGCAACTCAATCAGCAGAGTGGTACGGCTCATCGGAGGAAGCTTTCGTCTACTCGAATCGTACGCAGCAAGTCCTCAAGTGGTGGCCTCCCTCAGGACCTGATGCACCGCCGATGCTGGCTCTAGTTAAACTGAACACCAATTCGAGCAGGGCCAGTGCAGACGGCGGCAGTAAGGGTAGTACCACAAGCACCACCAGCAATCCCACTACCACCACCACCACAACGACCACCGCTATCGACACCAACATTGGAAGCGGTAGCCGCCAAGTGCCTGTTTATCTTTCCGCCAATTGTTCACTGCTTCAGACACTGCCAGCAAACAGCAAACATGACGAGGCAGGCAGTAGACAGCAGCAGCAGCAGCATGCAAACACTGCTCCAAATCTGCTCGTTGCCGACCACTGGAGAGTGCAAACACTGGGGGAGCAAATTAACTTGCCACTTGGCAAGTGTTCACTCAATGAGGAGGGCCACTTTTACTACCAGTGTGATGACTACCAGCACAACTTGACTGGTCAGGCCAGACTGCCCACTGGAGCTGCACTGCTGTACATTCGCCAGACTGTGTACAGCAAAAGCAGCGGCAGTCATGAGCAAGTATATCTCCTCGGTCTGTACATTGGCACGAACAAGCGTACCGGCAAAATGGGTTTTCTCGCGCTGAACCGACACTTTCTTGGGTGGACAGTGAAGCAGATGACTGCCACGGTGCTGTTCAGTGCCAAGGCAACAACCATCTTCTGGTGCGTTTTTATTGGCATTTTTAATGTTCTACCCTTTCTTATGCTTTGGGGTCCATTGTTTTCACTGCTGCCAAACAGCAAATGAAACAAGTACTGTCATTGTAGTACTGTCAAATACTAAATAAGACAAGTGCCGAGCAGTGATTTGCATCTAAATAAGTTGACCTCATTTTTAATGACTTTTACTTTCTTGCCGCATTTGTCTGTTGGCAGTTTACGACAGCTTGTGTGAGCATCAGCTGAAATGTGCTTAGGGTAATGCTTCCACGTGACTCTTTGGAATGTGTAGCACTTAAAAACAGTAATCACCGGGATATGTTTCAATTGCAAATGCATCAGAGGCTCATTGTGTATGTGCAGGAAAAAAGAGAAAAGAAGGCACTTTTATGCAAAGCTTTAAGTGTTCACTTTGGTGTCAGCATTTCCTTTGTAAATTAAAACAGTGGCGTGGTTGGAGAACTGTCATTTGCATTTTAAATCGCAAGATTGTCTATACTTTAAAAGAATTTAAAACCGGCTAATGAGGTGTAAAACATTCAGTATTACTAACTTTAGATTTTAAATTCCGTGTAAGACAATGACACGTCTTTTCCTGAAATAGCTTTTCCCATAAAACCGATAGATAGCCGTGAGCTACCATTTCGCTCTATTGTCTGCCGCATCACCCCTTTGCACACTTAATTGGTCTGTGCCTTGCTCTCTCGCCCAAACTACAGACTGCTCTAGAGCATGAGATTTGCTTGCCCGAGCACCACCATATAAACAGGC